>CM035155.1:62547080-62933145 GCA_020205615.1 Panax quinquefolius
CATGGTACAAAAAGCAAACTATAACTTCAATAATACAAATGTCGTGTGAAATACGACAATATATCTTGTGAGTTTAAATATAATATTGTCTTCAGACAATATCCACATGCAAATAAATCCCCATCATAATTATTGATTCATTATTTTACAAAATGGTGAGGACTACTAAACAACTCTCTCTAGAACCTTCATTCCATACCCCGGACTAGTACTCGCTACATTCTCGCCTCCGAGAAGAAAAAAATGGAACAACAAGGAAAAGGGTGAGCTCAACTAGCCAGGTAAAGAATATTATGACTAAGATAATATACAACAAATTATCGTTAGTCTTCATGAGGAAAAAATCGATAGAATATAATAGACAACAAGTTTTGGATCAATATTCGCGTGAAATAATAATTCATAGAAGAGTTACGTAGAGAATGAAATCTACTATAATCTATGAATTTAACAGTCCATCATCAATATTTTATCTACTGTAACATCAATCAATATACATCGGAATCAAATATTCATCTTTGCACTACTGAGCCAAAGATATTCATCGATTGGTCATGTTCATTTAAACACTGTTCATCTTTGCACTCACTGAGCCAAAGATATTAATCAATCGGTCATGTTCATCTCAACACACATTTCATCTTTGCACTACTGAAGCCAAAGATATTCTTGAAATCATTCATCTCGCACACTACTGGGCCAAAGATATTCAATAATATCATCATTTTAGACCGAGGATGATGAAAAATATTTTAAAGAAGCGAATCCGATTGAAACAAAATGACAAGGATTAAGGATTAAGGATTAGTACTTGGTTTTATCCACGCCCAAAAATACCTCAAAAATAATCATAGTGGTGTAAAATTCAAGAATGATCAAAACATGGATACAATCGAGGAGTTAGTATCCGAATAGATATTTTGGACAAAAAGAAGAAATTTTATTTTTAATTGAATAGTGTCAGTATCGTGAATAGTCTTTAGTATCGTGTATCGTGAATGAATAATGTAACTCACACCAAAATATAGAAATTCCACAAAAAAACATCTTCACGCTTCATGAATAGTACTCGTGAATAGTAACTCGTGAATAAGTAACTTCATGAATAGTAACTCGTGAATAGTAACTCATGAATAGTAACCCATGAATAGTAACCTTGACATGAAAAAGTTCTAAATTTGATAAAACTTCAGATCAACATTTCAAAGATAATGATATTGAAGAAATAATATCATTACAAAAAAATAATATCCTTACCTCGAAAGATCAAGATTTCTATTTGAAACAGGATATAGGCTATGACTTGGACTTGACCATAGTATAGCAATACTCAAAGTATACTCAAAATACTCACAAGAATACGCTCGATAATATAGAGAGAGAAAACTTGGGTTTACGGTGTGATTTTAATTCTAACCTAAGCACCCTATTTATAGGAAATTGCTTAGAACACAAAAGAGAAAATTTAATAAATTAATATATATATATATATATATCAAATTCATACGCCAACCTTAGAATTCAGATCCTAGCATTTCCACATGCCACCTTCTAGAAAAGAAATGATAAAAAACGTTTTCATAAAATAAATAATTAAAACTTACAAAAATTAATTATTTTGACTTGAACTTTAATAATTCAATATAAATAGCCCTTTCATCAGAAAATTGAATCTTGCGAGTTTTATAGGAAATTCAATTCTCTACAACTTTGCGGAAGAAAGTTTTTCCAAATTCCAAATAGAAATTGCCAGAAATCCACAAAGCAGGCGATTTTACGTGCTATAATCAAATTTCGGTCAATAAATGGGGTCCACCAACATGTTTAACATGTTTTAAACATTTATTGCACAAAAATACTCTTCCTCCTCGTATACTCATATATCCCACATTCGTTGTAAAAAATATCATTTGTTAATATATTATTAAAATAATATATTTAAATGAATTATTTTATCGAGAAAAAGATAAAATATTAATTTTCAACAATTGTCATTTTAAAAATTTTCTCCATCTATATCCACATAAAATCAATATTTTCCTCATCATATAAATCAATAATTAATTATTCACAAATAATATTCTGAGAATCACAATATTGACAACTGAGGCGGTTTCAGAAAGAGGGCTTTCAATAAGAATTTCTTCTTCTTCTTGGTATGATTAGGTGACCAAACCTCTCCTTAGATGCGAACTTTCTAGACATTGCCAATAATGTTATCTAATAATATTATTAGGATAATATGAATTATTGCTTCGATAATGAAAGATCTTTGTGTAATGACAATTATTGAAACAAACAAAACAATATAAAATATCAATAAGCAATTATTAACTCAATAAAATCTTTGAGCGATGAATTATCTGTAACCATTATTGAGTAGTGCCTTCTTACGTAAGAATCAATAATTGGTGCAATACAAGTGTCTTCTTGTTCAACAACAGCGTATTAGTGTGTTTTTAACCATGGGTATTCAAAAGATGATAACAGTAATAACTACGCAGATTATTTAAAAACAACTTATATTTGTCGTTTTCTTCATCCAATCACTTTTTAGTTATGGGGCCCACACATGGTCTGCTGGTAAGTCATACGAATATTCCCAACGACGATCTGAATATTCCACGACCAAACGAATATTCCCGACGATAATGAATATTTTATAACCACTTGCTTAATTTGAAATATTTGCATATTTAACCCTTAACTATCCACATTAATCAAATCAACCCTTACTATTTCAAAATAATAAATAAAGGAAATTCCTTTTTATTTAAAATTTTCGGGGTCTTACAACCTCCCCTCCTTATGAAATTTCGTCCTCGAAATTGACGTACGTACCTGGTGTTTTGAAAAGGTGAGGATACCTCGCTTTCATTTCCGTTTCCAACTCCCAGGTCATTTCCTCTATAGCATGATTCCTCCACAAAACTTTAACTTGTGGTATAACCTTTCTTGGCGTAGGACATGCTCCTTCTATCCAAAATCTTGGCAAGTACCTCCTCATCATACGTTAAGTCTTGGCTATCTCGTGGGTTCTAACTCTATAACGTGGTTCGGGTCTTTCACATATTTCTGAAGTCTGAGATATATGAAACACATTATGAACACGAGACATACTTTGAGGTAACTTGTGAGTCTATAGGCTACATTTCCTACTCGGTCAAGAATTTGAAATGGACCAGATAAATCGTGGATTGAGCTTTCCTCTCTTCCCAAATCTTGTAACTCCCTTCCATGGAGCAACTCGCAACAATACATGATCCCCTACATTAAATTCCACGTCCTTTCGATGAAGATCCGCATAACTCTTTTGTCGATCTTGTGCCGCTTTGTATCGTTGTCGAATCATTTGGATCTTTTCGGTAGTCATACGTACTTAACTTTCGGGTCCCAACAATGTTGCTTCACCACCTCATCCCAACATATTGGAGAAGCGACATTTTCGTCCATATAATGCTTGAATGGAACCATGCCTATATTTGTTTAATAACTATTGTTGTATGAGGATTCACCAATGGCAAGTACTTATCCCAACTTCCTTTGAAATCTAGGACACAGAGTTTTAATATATCTTCAAGAGTTTGAGTAGTCCTTTACGATTGCCCATCCGTTTGAGGATGGTATGCCAAATCAATCGTAAATTGCGCCCATAGCTTTTCTAACCCAAAATCATGAAGTGAATCTTGGGTCACGATCTAAAACTATGGATCTTGGCATGCCATGCAATCTCACAATCTCATTTACGTTACATACATACGAGAAAGACGTTCAAGGGAATAAGTCTCTCGTATCGGTAAGAAATGAGCAGACTTGGTTAATCTATCAACAATAACCCAAATAGCATTGATGCCTTGAGAAACCGCAGGAAGACCCGTAATGAAATCCATAGTAATGTGTTCCCACTTCCATTCCGGAATCTCAAGTGGTTGCAATGGACCCTTAGGTACAAGATGCTCCGCCTTTACACGTTGGCAAGTTAAACACATCGAGATAAACTTTGCAATCTCTCTCTTCATATTGTTCCACCAAAATGTATGTCGAAGATCACGATACATTTTAGTACTTCCAGGATGGATTGCAAATGGCGTATTGTGTGCCTCCATCATAATCTTGTACTTCAAATCAGAGTCGTTAGGAACACAAAGTCTAGAGTGGACTCGAAGTATCAATTCTCGCTTCCGGAATAGCTCCTTCTTGTACTTTCTTCTTCATACGCATCAACTCCGGGTCGGTGGCTTGAGCAACCTTAACTTTTTCTATTAAAGTTGGCTCTGTCGTATACTTGACATCATCGCTTTTCGTTCCGCATATAATCTTCTACTCATCGCGTCGGCTACCACGTTCGCTTTTTCAGGATGGCGTGATCGAACATGTCTTTGAAATGAGTCTCCTCTTGAGTTCTTGAAGCTCTTCCCACATTCCTTGCTCCATTCAATTTTGTATCTCTCACGAGTCAATTTGCGTTAATGGAATAGCGATTGAGAATATCCTTCAACGAATCTCGATAATAACCAACTAAGCCTAGAAAGCTACGTCTTTTCGATAAGCGACTTAGGTTGCTCTCAATCGTGACTCATATCCCAATCTTGGATAGACGTCACAATGACACCTATCAGTTTACTATATCGCGAATATGGCGTCCCCTACAGAGAGTCTCGGCAGGTGAATTCCACAAAGGAAGTCACAAAATAAAGGCTCGGTACCAAATTCTATAGTTGAATTTTTAACTCACGAAGTTCAATAGAGCCATTCGATATGAGATTTTAGAAATGAGTTTTGTCTAGGGTTCAAAGTCGATACAAAATTTAATATCGAGGCTTTGGGAGTAAGCCAAGAAATTCTTCAGAAATACGTAGGAAAAATCAATAACAACAGAATATTATTCAAATCGGCGTGTCTTTATTCAAATCCATAACATGGACTAAGAAAACTTGACATCCGTAATAAACGAATGACTTCATGGCTTGATATGAAAATGTTTGACTTCTGATGGTTTGATTGCTTGAATTGAATAACGAGGTTGCTTAGGAATATGAAAACTAACAACCTTACAAAAGCAATCAATTTGGCATGATGAGTAGTTAACCTTAAAATCACATCAAAAGCAAATATCTCTATAGAAATAAGGTTAACGAGGTAATGTGATAGTGCTGACTTGAATCAAGCAAGATTTTTAAACAACGGATGTAATGAAAGTTTCTCCTAATGGAGTCTCCGAGATAGGTCAAAGTTTAATTTCTCCGTAGTCAAGATCAAACGTTGGCGCCAAGTAAGAGAGAGAAAAGAATGGTTAGAACCAATATCTAGTAAGGTATATACTTAGCGAAGAATTTATAATTAACTAACCTTGTCTTAACTTCGTTCGGGTTCCTCGCATTTTGACCCGGTCCACAACAAACGCTCTTCCGGAATCGTTGACTTTGACTTTTACGGGACGATCTTTTGAGTCACCATCCCTCATTGAACTAGGTTTCATTCATTGTACAATCTCGGCGATATGTCCTTCCTTTCCACAATTATAGCATACCTTGAGCTGTTGTGGGCGGTTTGGTGATGATATGTCCTCTTTTCGCATTTGTAGCATATGGCCCGGTGGTCGTTCTCCTCCCTTAAAACTAGTTGCTATCTTGGCCGACGTCTTCACATGGTCGTTGTTGAATCTCCTCTTTTAAAATCTCCTCCAGGCTCGCTTCTTCTATTTTCATGGCTACGATTACCACCGAGTGGTTACCGCCTTTGTCTCGTATTCTTCTTTCTCATTGGTTATCGTTATTACGATGATCTGCTATCTTGGTATGATCTCGGTTATGGTCCCTCGGTTGAGCGTACTTCGTTATCTCGCTCTAACAATTGAGCCACATTGACAACATCCGAATAGAGAGAAAATTTATGAGAAATGAGATCTCGGCGTATGTCGGGTTTCAAACCTCTCGAAACATCCGCGTCATACGTTCCTCATTCTCCACCAAATGAGGTGCGAACACTGGATAACTCCGCGAACTTCGCCTCGTCTTTGGGACACACCGTCATGTTATACGCTTTCTAGTCTAATAAACTCCACTTCCTTCGTATATGACGAATACTTTTCGAGGGAAGTACTTGTCATTGAGCTATTTCAAACGTCTCCCATGACACGTCTTTGAGTCAAATTTGGATGGGTGCGCTCACGCGATTCCCACCGATGTCTGCCTGCGCCACGGAACATAAAGGTGGCGAATGGAACTTTCTGTTCCTCCGTGCATCCCAAGACATCGAATATCTTGGTAATTTGTTTGACCCACGTCTCGCCTTAATCGGATCCGGCTTTCCCCGAGTACGGTGGTCCCGACTCTTTGAAGCTTGCATTTGTGACCACGTGAATTGCTATCATTTCCTCCTCGTATTTTGAACACGAGTCTCCTAAATGCGATTTTGCATGAACTGCAAAAAGCTTCTAAACATCCCTCGATTCATCATCTCGCTTCGGTGGTGTTGTTCACGCGGGAGGAACATTGCCCGACTGTTGCTGCGTTTCTCCTCGTTGGTAATCTGAGCATCTCCACGGTCTCATTTACCCCTTTGTTAATATTCTCATTCGACATTCTCAAATCTTGTCATAAAACAAGGGTTAATTAAAGAAATCAATATATCACATAATATCCTATATCTTGACCAACTAACAAATAAGCTTAGGTAGGACACACTAGCGAAGGATTTACTCGTCTCTCCCCTCCTAGTTCTATTCCCGATCTCATGGAGATCATATCCCTAATCTCGATACCAATTGTGACCCTCATGGTGCTTATGACACCTCACAATGGTACCTGTCGGTTTGCCACGATAAAACGGCGTCCCCTATGGCCGGTGCATCCCCAACGAGGAAGTCACCGGCCGAGGCTCGGGGCTCTTTACTTATGGCTCACGATACCAAGCATGGCGCCCCCAAAATAGGTATACACAACACCCATTACGAGTCGCCAAATACATGGTACAAAAAAGCAAACTACAACTTCAATAATACAAATGTAGTGTGAAATCGACAATATATCTTGTGAGTTTAAATATAATATTGTCTTCAGACAATATCCACATGCAAATAAATCCCCATCATAATTATTGATTCATTATTTTACAAAAATGGTGAGGACTACTAAACAACTCTCTCTAGAACCTTCATTCCATACCCAGACTAGTACTTTACATTCTCGCCTCACGAGAAGAAAAAATGGAACAACAAGGAAAGGGTGAGCTCAACTAGCCCGGTAAAGAATATTATGACTAAGATAATATACAACAAATTATCGTTAGTCTTCAACGGGAAAAATCGATAGAATACAATGAAGCAACAAGTTTTGAGATCAATATTCGCGGTGAAATAATAATTCATAGAAGAGTTACGTAGAGAATGAATCTCTCTATAATCTATGAATTTAACGATCCATCATCAATATTTTATCCCTGTAACATCAATCGATATACATCGGAATCAAATATTCATCTTTTTGCACTACTGAGGCCAAAGATATTCATCGATTAGTCGTATTCATTTAAACACTGTTCATCTTTGCACTCTGAGCCAAAGATATTAATCAATCGGTCGTATTCATCTCAACACTGTTCATCTTTGCACTACTGAGCCAAAGATATTCTTCTTGAAATCATTCATCTTTGCACTTCTGAGGCCGAAGATATTCAATAATATCATCATTTAAGGCGAGGATGATGAAAAATATTTTTAAAAAAGCGAATCCGATTGAAACAAAATGACAAGGATTAAGGATTAAGGATTCGTACTTGGTTTTATCCACGCCCAAAAATACCTCAAAAATAATCATAGTGGTGTAAAATTGAGAATGATCAAAACATGGATACAATCGGAGTTAGTATCGAGAATAGATATTTTGGACAAAAAGAAGAAATTTTATTTTTCGATTGAATAGTGCAGTATCGTGAATAGTCTTGATATCGTGAATAGTGCCGATATCGTGAATAGTAACTCAGACACCAAAAGATAGAAATTCCACAAAAACATCTTCACGCTTCGTGAATAGTACTCGTGAATAGTAACTCGTGAATAGTAACTTCATGAATAGTAACTCGTGAATAGTAACTCATGAATAGTAACCCATGAATAGTAACTTGACATGAAAAAGTTCCAAATTTGATAAAAACTTTGGATCAACATTTGAAGATAATGATATTGAAGAAATAATATCATTTAAAAAAAATAATATCCTTACCTCGAAAGATCGAGTACTTCTAAATTTGAAACACAGGATATAAGCTATGACTTGGACTTGCACCAGTATAGCAATACTCAAAGTATACTCAAAATACTCACAAGAATACGCTCGATAATATAGAGAGAAAACTTGATTTTCGGTGTGATTTTCAATTCTAACCTAAGCACCTATTTATAGGAAATTGCTTAGAACACCAAAGCGAAAATTTAATAAATTAATATATATATATATATATATATATATATATCAAATTCATCGCCAACCTTAGAATTCAGATCCTAGCATTTCCCACATGCCACCTTCTAGAAAGAAATGATAAAAAACGTTTTTCATAAAATAAATAATTAAAACTTACAAAAATTAATTATTTTGAACTTGAACTTTAATAATTCATAATAAATAGCCCTTTCATCAGAAAATTGAATCTACTTGAGTTTTTATAGGAAATTCAATTCTCTACAACTTTGCAGAAGAAAGTTTTCCAAATTCCAAATAGAAATTGACCGAAATCCACAAGCGAGGCGATTTTCTGAATTATAATCAAATTTCGATTCGATAAATGGGGTCCCACAGACATGTTTAACATGTTTTAAACATTTATTGCAACAAAAATACTCTTCCTCCTCGTATACTCATATATCCCACATTCGTTGTAAAAAAATATCACAGAGTTAATATATTATTAAAATAATATATTTAAATGAATTATTTTATCGAGAAAAAGATAAAATATTAATTTTCAACAATTGTCATTTTAAAATTTTCTCCATCTATATCCACATAAAATCAATATTTTCCTCATCATATAAATCAATAATTAATTATTCACAAATAATATTACGAGAATCACAATATTGACAACCCGAGGCGGTTCAGGAAGAGGGCTTTCGATAAGAATTTCTTCTTCTTGCAAGCATGATTAGGTGACCAAACCTCTCCTTAGAGCGAACTTTCTAGACATTGCCAATAATGTTATCTAATAATATTATTCGGATAATATGAATTATTGCTTCGATAATGAAAGATCTTGTGTAATGACAATTATTGAAACAATGACAATATAAAATATATCAGCCTTGACAATTATTAACTCGATAAAATCTTTGAGCGGTAATTCATCGTAACCATTATTGAGTAGTGCCTTCTTACGTAAGAATCAATAATTGGTGCAATACCAAGTCTCTTCTTGTTCAACAAGCGTATTAGTGTGTTTTTAACCAAGGGTATTCCAGCGGTGATACTTGGTAACAACTTCTAGTTATTTAAAAACAACTTATATTTGTCGTTTTCTTCATCCAATCACTTTTCAGTTATGGGGCCCACACATGGTCAGGCTGCTTGTCGTAAATGCGAATATTCCCGAAGATGATGCGAATATTCCACGACAAACGAATATTCCCGACGATAATGAATATTTTATAACCACTTGCTTAATTTGAAATATTTGCATATTTAACCCTTAACTATCCACATTAATCAAATCAACCCTTACTATTTCAAAATAATAAATAAAGGAAATTCCTTTTTATTTAAAAATTTGAGGGTCTTACAACCTCCCTCCTTATGAAATTTTCGTCCTCGAAATTGACGTCACGTACACAGTGTTTTGAAAAGGTGAGGATACCTCGCTTTCATTTAGTTTCCAACTCGGTCATTTCCTCTATAAGCATGATTCCTCCACAAAACTTTAACTTGTGGTATAACCTTTCTTAGCGTGGGACATGCTCCTTCCTATCCAAAATCTTGGTGGTACCTCCTCATACGTTAAGTCTTGGCTATCTCGTCGGTTCTAACTCTATAGCGTGGTTCGGGTCTTTCACATATTTACTGAAATGCGGATATGTGAAACACATTATGAACACGAGACATACTCGGAGGTAATGAAGTCTATAGGCTACATTTCCTACTCGGTCGAGAATTTGAAATGGACAGATAAATCGTGGATTGAGCTTTCCTCTCTTCCCAAATCTTGTAACTCCCTTCCATGGAGCAACTTCATGCAACAATACATGATCCCCTACATTAAATTCCACGTCCTTTCGATGAAGATCCGCATAACTTTTTGTCGATCTTGTCTTGGTTTGTATCGTTGTCGAATCATTTGGATCTTTTCGGTGAGTCATACGTACTAACTTTCGGGTCCCAACAATGTTGCTTCACCCACCTCATCCCACATATTGGAAGCGACATTTTTCGTCCATATAATGCTTGAATGGAACCATGCCTATATTTGTTTAATAACTATTGTTGTATGAGGATTCCACTGATGGCAAGTACTTATCAACTTCCTTTGAAATCTAGGACACGAGTTTTAATATATCTTCAAGAGTTTGAGTAGTCCTTTACGATTGCCCATCCGGTTTGAGGATGGTATACAAAGCGAAGATAAATTCGTTAGATAGCCGTAGCTTTCCTAACCCAAAATCATGAAGTGAATCTTGGGTCACGATCTAAAACTATGGATCTTGGCATGCCATGCAATCTCACAATCTCATTTACGTCACATACGAGAAAGGCGTTCAAGGAATAAGTCTCTCGTATCGGTAAGAAATGAAAGCGGACTTGGTTAATCTATCAACAATAACCCAAATAGCATTGATGCCTTGAGAAACCGCGGGAAGACCCGTAATGAAATCCATAGTAATGTGTTCCCACTTCCATTAGGAATCTCAAGTGGTTGCAGCGGACCCTTAGGTACAAGATGCTCGCCTTTTTACGTTGGCGAAGTTAAACACATCGAGATAAACTTTGCAATCTCTCTCTTCATATTGTTCCACCAAAATGTATGTCGAAGATCACGATACATTTTAGTACTTCGAGGATGGATTGCAAATGGCGTATTGTGTGCCTCCATCATAATCTTGTACTTCAAATCAGTCGTTAGGAACCACAAAGTCTAGAGTGGACTCGAAGTATTCCTTCTTCATCAATTCTCGCTTAGGAATAGCTCCTTCTTGTACTTTCTTCTTCATCACACGCATCAACTCACGATTCGGTGGCTTGAGCAACCTTAACTTTTTCTATTAAAGTTGGCTCTGTCGTATACTTGACATCATCACTTTTCGTTCCGCATATAATCTTCTACTCACCGCGTCGGCTACCACGTTCGCTTTTCGAGGATGGCATGGTCGAACATGTCTTTGAAATGAGTCTCCTCTTGAGTTCTTGAAGCTCTTCCCACATTCCTTGCTCCATTCGAATTTTGTATCTCTACGAGTCAATTGCGTTAATGGAATAGCGATTCGAGAATATCCTTCAACGAATCTCGATAATAACCAACTAAGCCTGAAAGCTACGTCTTTCGATAAATCGACTTAAGTTGCTCTCAACCGTGACTCATATCCCAATCTTGGATAGCACGTCACAATGACACCTATCGATTTCTTATCGCATGCGAATATGGCGTCCCTACAGAGAGTGCGGCAGGTGAATTCCACAAAGGAAGTCACAAAATAAAGGCTCGGTACCAAATTCTATAGTTGAATTTTAACTCACGAAGTTCAATAGGAGCCATTCGATATGAGATTTTAGAAATGAGTTTTGTCTAGGGTTCAAAGTCGATACAAAATTTAATATCGAGCTTTGGGAGTAAGCGAGAAATTCTTCAGGAAATCGTCGGGAGGAAAATCAATAACAACGAGGAATATTATTCAAATCGGCGTGTCTTTATTCAAATCCATAACATGGACTAAGAAAACTTGACATCCGTAATAAGCGAATGACTTCATGGCTTGATATGAAAATGTTTGACTACAATGGTTTGATTGCTTGAATTGAATAACGAGTTGCTTAGGAATATGAAAACTAACAACCTTACAAAAGCAATCAATTTGGCATGATGAGTAGTTAACCTTAAAATCACATCAAAAGCAAATATCTCTATAGAAATAAGGTTAACGGGTAATGTGATAGTGCCAACTTGAATCAAGCAAGATTTTTAAACAACGGATGTAATGAAAGTTTCTCTAATGGAGTCTCCATGAGATAGGTCAAAGTTTAATTTCTCGTGTAGTCAAGTTCAAACGTTGGCGCAAGTAAGAGAGATAAAAGAATGGTTAGAACCAATATCTAGTAAGGTATATACTTCGCAAGAATTTATAATTAACTAACCCGTGCTACTAACCGTTCGGGTTCCTCGCATTTTGACGGATCACAACAAACGCTCTTCGAGAATCGTTGACTTTGACTTTTACAGGGACGATCTTTTGAGTCACCGTCCCATTGAACTAGGTTTCGACTCTTTGTACAATCTCGAAGCGATATGTCCTTCCTTTCCACAATTATAGCATACCTTGAAGCTGTTGTTGTGGGCGGTTTGGTCGATATGTCCCTCTTTTCGCATTTGTAGCATATAATGGGTGGTCGTTCTCCTCCCTTAAAACTAGTTGCTCTTTGCCGGCGTCTTCACATGGTCGTTGTTGAATCTCCTCTTTTTAAAATCTCTCCCCAGGCTCGCTTCTTCTATTTTCATGGCCACGATTACCACCGAGTGGTTTCCGCCTTTTGTCTGTATTCTTCTTTCTCCATTGGTTATCGTTATTATTAATTTGCTATTATCTTGGTATGATCCTGGTTATGGTCCCTCGGTTGAGCGTACTCGTTATCTCATTTCTAACAATTGAGCCCATTGACAACATACGAATAGAGAAAATTTATGAGAAATGAGATCTTGGCGTATCGGGTTTCAAACCTCTCGAAACATCCGCGCGTCATCGTTCCTCATTCTCCACCAAATGAGGTCTGAACACGGATAACTCCATGAACTTCGCCTCGTCTTTGGGACCGTCATGTTATTATTCGCTCTAGTCTAATAAACTTCACTTCCTTCATATAGCCGAATACTTTCGGGGAAGTACTTGTCATTTGAAACTATTTCAAACGTCTCCCGTGACATCTTGAGTGCATTTGGATGAGTGCGCTTACTGATTCCACGATGTAAATCTGCCTTCGCCACGGAACATAAAGGTGGCGAATGGAACTTTCTGTTTCTCGTGCATCCCAAGACATCGAATATCTTGGTAATTTGTTTGATTACGTCTCGCCTTAATCGGATCCGGCTTTCCCATTACAGTGGTCCCAACTCTTTGAGCTGCTTGGTTTGTGACCACCGTGAATTGCTATCATTTTCTCCTCTGTATTTTGAACACGAGTCTCCTAAATCGATTTTGCATGAGCTGCAAAAAGCTTCTAAACATCCCTCGTTCATCATCTTCTCGGTGGTGTTTTTCACGGGAGGAACATTGCCCGACTGTGCACGTTCTCCTCGTTGGTAAATCTGAGGCATCTCCACGGTCTCATTTACTCCATTGTTAATATTCTCGATTCGACATTCTCAAATCTTGTCATAAAACAAGGGTTAATTAAGGAAATCAATATATCACATAATACCCCCTATATCTTGACCGACTAACAAATAAGCTTAGGTAGGACACTTAGCGAAGGATTTACTCGTCTCTCCCTCTAGTTCTATTCCCCGATCTCGCGAGATCATATCCTAAGCTCGATACCAAAGAGACCCTCATGGTGCTTCCCTACACCTCACGATGGTACTATCGGTTTGCCACTTGTAAGCGTCCCCACGGAGAATAGGTGCATCCCCATAAGCAGAAGTCACCAATGAGAGGCTCGGGGCTCTTTACTTATGGCTCGATACCAGTAACCGTGGCGCCCCAAAATAGGTATACACAACACCCATTACGAGTCGCCAAATACATGGTACAAAAAAGCAAACTACAACTTGATAATACAAATGTCGTGTGAAATACGACAATATATCTTGTGAGTTTAAATATAATATTGTCTTTCTAGACAATATCCACATGCAAATAAATCCCCATCATAATTATTGATTCATTATTTTACAAAAATGGTGAGGACTACTAAACAACTCTCTCTAGAACCTTCATTCCATACCTGAGCTAGTACTCGCTACATTCTCGCCTCCCGAGAAGAAAAATGGAACAACAAGGAAAAGGGTGAGCTCAACTAGCCCGATAAAGAATATTATGACAAAGATAATATACAACAAATTATCGTTAGTCTTCAACGAGGAAAAATCGATAGAATCTGATAGAGCAACAAGTTTCGGATCAATATTCATAATGAAATAATAATTCATAGAAGAGTTTACGTAGAGAATGAAATCTACTATAATCTATGAATTTAACGATCCATCATCAATATTTTATCCTGTAACATCAATCGATATACATACGGAATCAAATATTCATCTTTGCACTCTGGGCAAAGATATTCATCGATTGGTCGTATTCATTTAAACACTGTTCATCTTTGCACTCTGAGCCAAAGATATTAATCAATCGATCGTATTCATCTCAACACACATTCATCTTTGCACTCTGAGGCCAAAGATATTCTTGAAATCATTCATCTTTGCACTACTGGGCCAAAGATATTCAATAATATCATCATTTAAAGTGAGGATGATGAAAAATATTTTTAAAAAAGCGAATCGGTGAAACAAAATGACAAGGATTAAGGATTAAGGATTCGTACTTGGTTTTATCCACGCCCAAAAATACCTCAAAAATAATCATAGTGGTGTAAAATTCAAGAATGATCAAAACATGGATACAATCGAGTTAGTATCCGGAATAGATATTTTGGACAAAAGAAGAAATTTTATTTTTCGGTGTGAATAGTCAGATATCGTGAATAGTCCAGTATCGTGAATAAGGCCAAGATATCGTGAATAGTACTTTCAGACACCAAAATATAGAAATTCCACAAAAACATCTTCACGCTTCATGAATAGTACTCGTGAATAGTAGCTCGTGAATAGTAACTTCATGAATAGTAACTCGTGAATAGTAACTCATGAATAGTAACCCATGAATAGTAACCCAGAGCATGAAAAAGTTCCAAATTTGATAAAAACTTCGGATCAACATTTGACATAATGATATTGAAGAAATAATATCATTACAAAAAAATAATATCCCTTACCTCGAAAGATCAAGTCTTCTAGTGAAACACAGGATATAGGCTATGACTTGGACTTGCAATCAGTATAGCAATACTCAAAGTATACTCAAAATACTCACAAGAATAACTCGATAATATAGAGAGAGAAAACTTGATTTACGGTGTGATTTTCAATTCTAACCTAAGCACCTATTTATAGGAAATTGCTTAGAACACCAAAGCGAAAATTTAATAAATTAATATATATATATATATATATATATATATATATCAAATTCATCACGCCAACCTTAGAATTCAGATCCTAGCATTTCCCACATGCCACCTTCTAGAAAGAAATGATAAAAACGTTTTCATAAAATAAATAATTAAAACTTACAAAATTAATTATTTGAGCTTGAACTTTAATAATTCAATATAAATAGCCCTTTCATCAGAAAATTCGAATCTCTTGAGTTTTATAGGAAATTCAATTCTCTACAACTTTGCAGAGAAATTTTTCCAAATTCCAAATAGAAATTGAAAAGAAATCCACAAGCAGGCGATTTTACTGGTATAATCAAATTTCAATCAATAAATGGGGTCCACCGACATATTTAACATGTTTTAAACATTTATTGCAACAAAAATACTCTTCCTCCTCGTATACTCATATATCCCACATTCGTTGTAAAAATATCATAGTTAATATATTATTAAAATAATATATTTAAATGAATTATTTTATCGAAAAAGATAAAATATTAATTTTCAACAATTGTCATTTAAAAATTTTCTCCATCTATATCCACATAAAATCAATATTTTCCTCATCATATAAATCAATAATTAATTATTCACAAATAATATTACTGAGAATCACAATATTGTGACGAGGCGGTTTCAGGAAGAGGGGCTTTCGATAAGAATTTCTTCTTCTTGGTAGCATTGATTAGGTGACCAAACCTCTCCTTAGGCGAACTTTCTAGATATTGCCAATAATGTTATCTAATAATATTATTGAGATAATATGAATTATTAGCCGATAATGAAGATCTTGTGTAATGACAATTATTGAAACAATGACAATATAAAATATCAATATGACAATTATTAACTCGATAAAATCTTGAGCGATAAATTTTGTAACCATTATTGAGTAGTGCCTTCTTACGTAAGAATCAATAATTGGTGCAATACCAAGTCTTCTTGTTCAACAACGGCGTATTAGTGTGTTTTTAACACCGGGTATTCCACGATATGATACTTGTAACAACTACTGTAGTTATTTAAAAACAACTTATATTTGTCGTTTTCTTCATCCAATCACTTTTAGTTATGGGGCCCACACATGGTATTGTGCATTGAGTAAATGCGAATATTCTAAGAAGCGATCTGAATATTCCACGACCAAACGAATATTCCTACGATAATGAATATTTGATAACCACTTGCTTAATTTGAAATATTTGCATATTTAACCCTTAACTATCCACATTAATCAAATCAACCCTTACTATTTCAAAATAATAAATAAAGGAAATTCCTTTTATTTAAAAATTTGGGGTCTTCTGATAGGTCTTTTGAATTTTTGGAAAAAATTCAAAAAGACCTACACATCGGCGATGGACACGTGTCAATTTATAATATTAAATACAACATCAGATCTGCCACGTGTGTCACGTAGGCGCCACGTGTGTCACGTCAGTAGGTCAACGTACATGTGGCGCCTTGGGGTTTAAATTCCAAATTTTTGAATAAAAAGGGCTCGATTTGCGTTATTAGGAAGAAAGGGCTCAATACCCAAATATCAGAAAAGTTCGGTGGTCGACTTTGCATTTAACCCCACAATATAACAAGAAATCAACTGGTGAAACCAAAACATCATAACCTGCAGACTAAACCCAATAATAGTGCCCAAAAATAGTACCACGACTTCATAAACTTACAATAATAACTCAAATTCGCAAACCGAATGCATATATGGTGTCCCTTTTTCATATTCTTATTCCAATTAAAGTGATATATTATAATGATATCACTTAAAATTAATGAAATTATTATTATAAATATTGTCATTAAAATATGCCATATTTAAAATTTATCTAATAAATTATTTATAAATTTAGTTGTATTTTGCACTAGTTATTAAAATTATTTATTAAAAATAAAGTTTAAGTTTCTTTAAATAAACTATAATGAAGAGATTTTATATCTAGTTGTTCTACTATACCAATAATTGGTGATTATCGAGAGCATAAGTTAAAAAGCTACGAAGAGCTCTCGAGGGAAGTGTATACAAGTATTAGGCTATATTTATTTATGTGCGAATGCATCTCGAATGAGTTTGAATTTCATCGAATAAGTCATTTTGGACTATTTATTTTTCATTTTTTAAACTCTAAATGTATACAAATGATTGAGACAAAAATTTGTGGCTAAATTAGTAAGAAGTAGTCTTTGAATGATGTTTTTACTTGCATTTTCTCAACCAAATTTTGTTATATATGATTATCGTTTGATTTTTCTTTAATAAATTAGTAACCAATTTAATGAAAGTTGTTATAATCTTTTGTTTTAATTTTATGGACCGATAAAATGTTAGTAATATTTTTATTTTTTTCCTAAATTATTTATGTTAGAATTATTTTAATAAAATTAAAATAATATTTATATTGGAATTAGTTTTTTTTTTTTATTAATTTTCTAAGCTTTTTTCTCATTTACTTAATTTTAAAAACCCAACACGGTGTTAGGTAAGTTTATTTTTATTTTATGTGAAATGTATTTCTTTCTTTACAAAAAAATAAAATTACTATTTTAAGGAAAATTTAATACACTTATAAATTGACTTAAAAATTAATAATTATTTTATATATAGACTACATATTTGATTAAAAAAGTACTATTTTTATATGTGTTTTGATATTTTCACATGATTTTTCTTCACATAAAGATGAAATTCCTTTGTATACTCATGTAAAAATATTTAAAATATATGTGAAAATATCTTGAATCCATCCCCCACTTTCACCCTCCTCCCACCCTCCTCTCCCTCTCCTCTCCTTTCCTCCTCCCTTCATTTTATTATTTTTATTTTATATTTTAATATATGAAAACACTACAAAAAATTAGGGATGTAGTGAAGGAATCCATTCCTTCGCATGAAGAGATTTTCTAGCGAAGAAATAGTGAGGAAAAAAATATAGTGAAAATATAGTTACTCACTATATATTATTGTTCAAAATGACTTTTTTGAGAGAGAAAATTGGTCCCTATTCTAATCTAAATAATTTTTTAGAATTAATTGTGGTAAATATACATTGTAATATAAATACATTAACTTTTTACAATAGTAAATTTACTTTTATTAATAACTTTTAAGTAAGAAGAAGAAGAAGAAGATAGTGGTGCTATTTAATTTATAATATATTACAATTTAAATTGTAATGCAATTAAAATTTTAATAAAAATTTATTATTAATAATAATTTTAAGTAATTGACAATATTATTTGTATTAATGAAAATATTAAGTTATAATAATTTTGAATCTTTGTATGAATTAGATTACAAATGTTAAAATATTATTTTATTTTACAAAAGAGTTATACTTCAATTTGTTATAATTAATTTATGATATCCTAAAATTAATTTAGATGTATCTTTATGTTTTTGAAATAATAATGAAAATCTTAGAGCCAAATTTTGCCCCAATGTTACGAATAGCGAGGGCAAAGTGGTCAACAATTAAACACAAGTGTCCGGAGGCTTCAGAAAGTCTTATGACGAGGAAAATAAGCTGAAGCAATTATCGAAATTTGAAGTTAAAGAGGAAAAATAAATTCAAATAGAAGAGGAAAAATTAGTTAGGTTGTTAGATTGACAAATTTTGTAATTGTTAGCAAGTGGATTACATTGTATAAATAGAAGAAGGGAAGTGAGAGGAAATCATCTTTGTAATATGAACCATTTTGTACTCTTTTAGCTATCGATATACTCAATTCTTATTCTTATCATTTCTGAGTCTACCATTCTTTTCTTTTTATTCTAAAATTCATTTTTATCTTAGTTTGTGATACATTATCACAACATTTGAGTATCGAGCTAGCAATCTTTGGCTTATACATATTAAAATACACGATTATGGCGGTGGGAACTAGGTCAAAGGATACTCACGGAGAGAGTCTTAGAAAACAACTGCGTTACGGGTGCGAGAACTCATGAATAGCCATCATCATTGCTGCAACAAACGATGGAAGAAATTGGAAATGGATTCAAGAATATGCAGAGCACCATGGAATTAATGATGATGTAATTTCAACATTCAATCAAAGGTAAGGATTCAATTCAAAA
Organism: Panax quinquefolius; assembly: GCA_020205615.1. Taxonomy (NCBI): domain Eukaryota; kingdom Viridiplantae; phylum Streptophyta; class Magnoliopsida; order Apiales; family Araliaceae; genus Panax; species Panax quinquefolius. Next base: position 62,566,584 of record CM035155.1, read on the forward strand.
ATCCTCACAAGAACCTTTTTTGTAGATCTTACTCGAATCTTTATGTCGAAATGGAGAAAATGTAGTTCGAAAGAATTTTCAACCTCGTTTTGATTTTCCGGTGTTTAATGGTATGGATATTAAAATTGGGTGATGAAGTGTGAATACTACTTCGATTCCATCCTATGAATGATCTGTTAAAATTGAGAAGTGTAGCACTGCATCTTGAAGGAGATGCAGGATCTTGGTTTTTAGCCTATTTCAAAAGTAACCCAAATGTATCTTGGAAACAATTCATTGAGGATATTGAGACGATTTGGAGATAACATTTCTAGCGATTGCATTACGAATTTAATAGGCTACTGACAAACTAGCACACGTCGGTCGATACGGAAGAAGTTTGAATTCTTAGGGCCTTAGTCCAAACCGAAAATCGAGGATTGGATGAATTATACTTTGTCAAATATTTTGTGGGAGGATTAAAGGAAGAAATAGGGGATTTGTGGGCCTCCTTAAACCACAAAAGTTAACTAAAGTTATAGCAATTTGCTAGGTACAAGAAATATTTATTGAAGCCATTTACAAAGAAATAAACCCATTTCAAATTTTCATAAATCTTTGAGTAGCAATGGGGAAAGTAACTCATTTGGGTTCAACAACAAAGCCATTAAACCCAAGTTTCAAGATGGGAAAAACCGGTTTCATGTGGGGGGTTTTAATACTACGGTGGTAACTCTAATATACGGGGGGTTAAGGGAAGTTTGGGAAGCCGTGCTAAGAAATTGACATATGGTGAGATCAAGCAAGAAGAGAGAAAGGATTATGCTTGATTGTGATGAAAAATTTACACAAGGACATAGATGCAAGTTTAAGCAAGCTGTATCTAATAATAGGAGATGAAGAGTTGGACGGAAGTTAGTCGTGAAAGTAATATTGAAGAAAAGTTAGATGATAAAGAACAATTGGGTCAAAACAAAGAATGGCCATATCTATACATGCTTTGAATGGTAATACTTGAAACCACACTAAGGTAAAGCTTACATGAGGGGTAAAGAAATTACTATTCTCATTGACACTAATTGGAAGTACCCATAATTTTTTGAATAATACTACGGTTGAGAGATTACGATGCACAACAAAGGAAGCTAAACCTATGCAAGTATGTGTGGCGAGATGGATATAAGATGATATCTGATGAAAGATTTAAGCGGTTTGAATGGGTAGCACAAGGTCATAAATTCATGCATGAGATGTAGATTAATTCCTTTGAAAGGTTGTGATCTTTGTTTTGGGGGTTCAATGGTTAAAAACCTTGGGGATTGCATGTTCAACTTTAACACTTTAACTCGAGTTTTTACGTGGGAAAAAGGCAGATTATGTTGAAAGGAACTAGTGATGGATAACTTAGTTCGATTATACATGATGGTTGCGGTTAGTCTGCATGAAGCTTGGAGAAAAGATCAACTATCCTTGTTAGCATATGTATGTGCATTACGGGTAAAAGAGATTGATCACAACCACATCCACCACAAATTCAATAAGTGCTTCAATCTTTTGAAGATGTGTTCCAAGAACGAAGACACTACTTCCTCAAAGAAACTTTGATCATAAAATTCCATTGAAAACTAGTTCGAGAACCATTTACAATCGGGCCATATAGATATCCTCACATTCAAGCGGTGAGATTGAAAAAATTGTTAAGGAGATGCTAGCAAGCGGAATCATACAACCTAGTGAGTCCTTTTGCCTCTCCAGTTCTGCTAGTAAAGAAGAAGGATGGTTCTTGGAGATTTTTTGTGGACTTCTGGGAATTAAACAAGATCACGGTTAAGGACAAATTTCCTATTCCTATAATTGAAGAATTATTGGATGAGCTCAAAGGATCTAGAATTTATTCTAAATTGGATTTAAGGGATGGATATCATCAAATAAGGATGCACTCTTTGATGTTCCTAAAATGACCTTTCGCACGCATTAAAGCCTTATGAGTTCTTGGTCATGCCATTCGGACTCACTAATGCACCAGTATCCTTTCAAGCTCTTATTAATCAGGTGTTCTGTGAACATTTAAGAAAATTTATTTTAGATTTCTTTGATGATATATTAGTCTACAGTACAGACTTATCTTCCCATGTTAAACACTTGGAGTTGACATTAGCATTGCTGAGAAATAATACTTTATTTGCAAAGTTACCTAAGTGTTGATTTGCTCAACCTAAAGTGGAATATTTGGGACATATAATCACTGTAGAGGGGGTATCTGTAGATCCAAATAAGATTTCTTGCATGCTTCAATGGCCAGTGCCAAGGACAGTTAAGGATCTTATAGGTTTCCTTGGTTTGACTGGCTACTATAGAAGATTCATAAGGAATTATGGGGAAATGGCCAGACCATTGACTAAACTCTTGCAAAAGGATCAATTTCACTGGAGCTCTGAAGCAACTGAAGCTTTCACCAAACTCAATGAGGCTATGGGCTCAACTAAGGTACTAGCTCTACACACGATTTCACTCGACCCTTTGTTATTGAAACCGATGCTAGTTCAAAAGGATTGAAGTACATCCTAATCTGAGGAGGCGGTAGTTGGCATTCTTAAGTAAAGCTTTGGCGCCCAAACACTTAGGCTTATCTGTTTATGAAAAGGAACTCTTAGCTATTTTACATGTTATTACCAAGTGGAGGTCTTACTTAATTGGGACTCATTTTATTATAAAGACTGACCATCAAAGTCTTAAATTTTTTATGGAGCAAATGTTGTCCACCTTCTTACAGCAAAAGTGGTTAAGCAAAATGTTGGGTTATGATTATGAGATAACCTATAAGAAGGGGGCAGAAAATGTAGTAGCGGATGCCCTTTCTAGAAGAAAGTGGGAAGAACAATCTGCTCATTCAATGGCCATTACTGGAGTAGTTCCTACTTGGGTACACGAAATTTTTCATTCTTATGAAGGAGATGCAAGAATTCAGTCCATTATACAACAAATCAGTATTCTAAAAGAAAGTGTGCCTCATTACACCTTTTCGAAAGAGATTTTAAGGTACAAAGGACTGATTTACATTGGTTCTCAAACAAATCTCAGAAAAACTATTTTTTCAGTTTTTCATGAGAGTTCAATAAGGGGACACTCTGGCATACAAGCAACCAAAAAGAAAATAGGAGCTTATTTTGTTTGGGATACTCTTCCTTCAGACATTAAATTATGGGTTCAAGAATGTGAAGTTTGTCAAAGACATAAGACGGAGAGTGTCTCTTATCCAGGCTTGTTACAACCATTGAAGCTACCCCATCAACCTTGGACTGACATTTCCATGGATTTCATTGAAGGCTTACCTACTTCAGAGGGCAAGTCAGTTATTTTGGTTATCATTGATAGATTCTCCAAATTTGCTCACTTCATTGGTTTACATAATCCCTATACTGCTCACACGATAGCAAGGGTATTCATTAATCACATTTATGCTCTCTATGGTTAACCCTAGACTATAGTCATTTGATTTGGATAAGATTTTTGTGAGCATATTACATGGAGACCTTATTTGACACTTGGGAGTTAAATTGTGCTTGAGTTGACTATCACCCTTAGTCGGATGGCCAAACCGAAAGCGATTGAATAGGTGTTTGGAGTCTTTATTTGAGATGTATGTGCGGTGACCATCCAAAGAAATGGTGGGCCCTGGTTGAGTTTGGCTCGATGGTTGTATAACACTAATTACCACCACGGCTTTGAAGTGTACTCCTTTCCGAGCTTTATTTGGACTTCCTCCTCCCCATCTTAACTTCCACCAAATTGAAACTTCTCGACTTCAAATTGTGGATACTTTTATTGGAGACGGATGTGGAGTCTTGGTTGATTAAGGAATAATTTGTTACAAGCTCAAGTACGCATGAAAAATTATACATATCGGCCACCGCATTGAGAGAAGTTTTGAGATTGGGGACTCGATCTTCCTTAAACTACTGACCTTACAAGAAATCTACTCTAGCTCGATGATCTTCTTTCAAATTAGCACCAAGGTTTTATGGTCCTTATAAGGTGCTTGCAAAGGTTAGCTCTGTAGCTTATAAATTGGAACTTCCCAACAATGCCCAAATCCATGGTATTTTCATGTATCTTTATTGAAAAAATAGGTGGGTTTACAAGCACGCAGTATCTCTACATTACCCCATATGGTACTGCGGATGGTAGGCAAAAATTGTTCCACTTCTTGTGTTAGATGGGAGAGTAGTTAAATTCAAAAGCCCGACCTAAGGTTGAATACCTAATTCATTGGGCTAACGTGAGTCTTGAGGATGCTTCTTGGGAAGATGCTCATCAAATGGTAAATCAGTTTCCAGATTTCAATTTTAGTCCTTGAGGACAAGGACATTTTGAAGGGCAGGGTAATGTTGTGAATAGCAGGGGCAAAGTGGTCAACAATTGAACACAAATGTCTAGAGGCTTCAAGAAGTACTGCAACGAGGGAAAATAACTGAAGCAATTATCCGAGCTGAAGTTAAAGAGGAAAAATAAAATTCAAATAGAAGAGGGAAAAATTAGTTAGGTTGTTAGATTGACAGCTGTAATTGTTAGCAAGTGGATTACATTGTATAAATAGAAGAAGGGAAGTGAGAGGGAAATCATCTTTGTAATATGAACCATTCTGTACTCTTTTAGCTATCAATATACTCAATTCTTGTTCTTATCATTTCCCGAGTCTACCATTCTTTTCTTTTTATTCTAAAATCCATTTTTATCTTAGTTTGTGATCTGTTATCACAACACCCAATTATCGAGATTAATAATTGATTGGGTGAAGAATGTTTGCTACGACTAAAGGGATTATCATTAATCCCAAAATCTCCCCCACCCCAACTTCATCTTCCGATCAAAAAATATGTTCTTTCTATCCCAATTGTAGATGCCCTAACAACAAAGACCCAAAGACTTGTCAATTTTTTCGGAGGTATTTTTTTCAATAACTATGTTCCTCCATATTCCACTACTTGCTGAAATAATTTATATATACAGACATGTATATATATATATATATATATATATATATATGTGTGTGTGTGTGTATTTGTTTGTATTTTCTCTATGATTAGGCAATTTATGTTTTAATAAATTGGAGTTTAGTATTTTGTTATGCATTAATTGACATCTGAGTTAAAATATGATGTACATGTAAAAAGCTGTAAAGTTGTTAAATCTATTTAGTTTCGTGACTTGTGAGTGAATCGATTTTTCTTAGGGCTTTTGAGTTGATACTTAATTATGCTGATAGTGTCATGTTTAGGTGTTGTTCTATTTGGTATTTATGTGTTGTTTTATACTAAACTGCTCTATTTATGGGAGTTTTGTTGCCGCTATAGTTGAATTATGTAGATGAATTCTGGATGTATATTCTTTGTTAACTATTTATATAGGTTTGTTGAATTGTTTGATTTTGTTTATCTCACTTTATTGGATTGGAATTTACTTTAGTTTTGCAATTTGTTGCACACTTTGTTCCAGACTTAAGGAAAAGTAGTTCCAGAATCTAATGGTGACTTGCTATCAGAATTAAGACTTGAACCTAGCAGGAATGTAACTCCCATAAAATTCACCTAACAAACTCTCAGCTTACAAACATAATAAAAGAGTATAACTAAAGATATAGTACATATTGTCTTTGGATGCCAAGACCAAATACAAAAATGAAAAAGGAAAATTTGTTGATAATCCAAGTCTACCTTTGTAGCCCCTTTAAAAACAAGCTTCGGATATGACTCCAGTATAATAATCAAGACCTCTTACCAGACTTAGATCAAATACCACTTTGTCGATACATTTTGATTTCTCCAAAGCTCTTAATAAAATCTCTAGCTCATTCAGTGCCTGTAGTGATTCGTTGTTCTCTAAAAACTTGATGCCCGCCTGTTTAAGCTCCAACAATAATAATTCAAAGGCGTCCCTATACTTAACAAAAGTACCAATCTTATCTGATGTCTCAACATTTTAGCCCTTCTCATCGACCTAGAATACAATGCGGCAAAATTAATTATCACCTAATTTGCATAAAGAAAAATAATGATAATAGAGAGCTCTAGATCAACTCAAGGTACATGTCTAACCATCCCTTTTTTATCTGCTCAAAAGATTGCTTGTCTAACTTGTCAATACTAGAACATATAGTTCTAAACTTTTTTGGTAGCACTCCGCATATATCAAGCATTCCATCTAGTAACTTTCGATGATTCAGCTTTACCTGTTGACAAAAGAATAAACATATATACATAGTGGAAAAAGAAACAGGAAATAAAATTCCAAGTCATATGTTAAATTTGCTATCACCGATATTTTTATTTTATTTTTGCAAGTGCTTTTGATAACATTAAAAACTTCTTTTAATAGTAGACGGTAGAAGCTACAAATTTGATAAAATTACATAGATGCACATTAAAATATCTTTGAAAAGTGCTTGTATAATTGTTTATGTAAAAATAATGGACTTTCTCAATAAGCAACATTTATCTAAAACTCTGCCTAGTAAAAGCCCTTTATTAGAAAATCCATTCTAAGTTTTAACATGAGGTAATTTTCAATGAAGGAGAATGTGTGAGCTACTACTTCTTGTGTAAAGGTGTTGCAGAAACTGTTACTACTTACTAGTTGTTAGCAACAAATCTTTGGTCTTTGATATTTTGATTATCTGGCAGGGTTATCTTACGACTCTGGAGTAATTGCTGCTAAGCTGGTTGTTATATAAAAGGGGACTGGGAGAATATAGGATATAGGGGGTATTGGGAGGCTGAAGCCCTTTGCATTGCGGGAGCTAACGGAGGATGATTATAAGCAACTGAGAATGAGGAATTGTTAATACTGGTTATAAAGAGTTTACTACTGTCAGTGTTATCAACATCATATTCTTGGACATAAAAATAAGAAATCTATGAAGGTTGTGCAGCTCCTTAGCTGAACAATTGGTTTTAGATGCTTCTTTGATACATAGTAATATAGATTTTAAAAATGTATAGAACTTTTCTTTTACTCATGCCAATGACATATTTTGCAAACTAAGTATCACCTTCAACGCTATTCATGCACATGATATGCAAAGAACACTTTTATACACAAAAAAATCTTATAAAAAATTATGAGTCACAAATCATAGAATTTATGTTATCTGAATCAATCTATATATATATTGAACTAAATCTTTACTAGTTTACTATTAGCATGGGGCAATATTATTAGTTAGAGCCAAACACTCTGTTGTTCCTGGTTTAGTCAAAATCATTTCTTTGAGCATAAGTAAGTTATATATGCAGAAGATAATACCTTTTAGTTGGTCATTTATTGAAATGATACCCAATCCTAATATGCAGGAGGGGGAGCTGGCTAAGTACCTCTGTGAGGATTCTCTCATTCTGCTAGGTACATAAACATACATTTGAAGGTCTCTGTGATTGTTTTTTATGAACACTGTTTACTTGTGACTTGAAGTATTAAACATATATGTGTAATTTTGTATAGAGTTGAACATATATTAATAAACTGTTTCAAGGATCCAATTCTATTTATAGGGTTTTTGAAGCCTGATATTTTCTGGGCAAATAGGATATCTTGAAAACATCTTATATATTTCCTAAGTTGATCAGACTATATAATAAGTGGTCCTGTTTGATCCATTTGACCTTTATGGCAATGTAAAATGCATTTTTTATTGAAAATACATTATACTCTATTTTCTTTTAGAATTGAACAAGGAGGAAACAATTTCGTATTACTATGCAAATCTAATGTTTTCCTTTTTATATAATATGTGTTTTGGGGACAGGGTAAAGCCTAAGCCTTTCGTGAATAGAAGCTCCATTTACCACTTAATAAAATGAGGTCTTTTGTTACCACTGTCCTTCAATGGTGCATCTAGTTTATCAATGAACCTATTGTCGTTATTTTTGGCTTTCTTGTGAGTTTGAGACTTGGAACCACACATGTACTTCTTGTATACGTGTGTATCTCTTTATTGTATAAATTGTATCTCAATTGCCATATGAATTATATTATTTTGTTCTGCAATGTGATTTGCTTAATCAGGTCTGTGTCAATGCTGATGATGGTAGTTTGAAAATAAGTTCTTCCTCCATCCTAAAGAATACCATTTTCTTTGTAATTTACAAATAAAATGGTACTCCCTTTTCCTTTTTCTTTTTTTCTTTTTCTTTTTTTTTTTTTAGAATAGAGGGCCATAAATTAAATATACTCTCCTTGAAAATTATTTTTTATTTTTTCATCATTTTATAGTTTATATTGTTCTTGTTAACAGATAGATTATTAAGTATCCAAAGAAGTACATTTCAACTTGATACATTGTTGGATAGTGTGAAATGGGATGATAAAGGTTTGGCGGTAACTATAGCTGTGACGCCCCCAAAATAGGTATACCACACCCATTCTGAGTCGTCAATAACATAGATGCGAAAAACAACTACAACTTTATTAATACAACATAAAAGCTGTGAGTTTAAATACAAATATTGTCTTCTAGACAATATCAACACTCAAATAAGTCCTCATTACAATTATTGATATATTATTTTACAAAATGGCGAGGACTACTAAAACAACTTTCTAAGACCTTCATTCCATACCCGACTAGTAGTACTGCTACATTCTCGCCTCCGAGAAGAAAAATGGAACAAAAAGAAAAGGGTGAGCTCAACTAGCCCAAAGAAAGAATATTATGACTAAAATAATATAGAACAAATTATCGTTAGTCTTCAACTGGGAAAAATCTGATAAAATACAATAGACAATAAGTTTCATATCAATATTCGCAGCGGAAATAATAATTCATAGATAAATTACGTAGAGAATGAAATATACTATAATCTATGAATTAAAAGTCCATCGTCATTATTTTATCCCTATAACATCAATCAATATTCATCTTGAATCAAATATTCATCTTTCCACTACAGGCCAAAGATATTCATCAGTTGGTTATGTTCATCTCAACACTTGTTCATCTTTGCACTACAGGCCAAAGATATTCATCAGAAAATCATTAATCTTTGCACTACAGGCCAAAGATATTCAGTAATATCATCATTTAGGACTGAGGATGATGAAAAATATTTTAAAGAAACGAATCCAGTGAAACAAAAGAATAAATTTAAGGATTCGTACTTCAAACAATCCAAGTTCAAAAATACTTCATAAATAATTATGGTGAAGTAAAATTCAAGAATGATCAAAACATGGATACAATCAAAGCTAGTATCCATAATAGATATTTTGGACAAAAATAAAAATTTAATTTTTCTGTGAATAGTGTCGTATTTGTGAATAGTGTCGTATACGTGAATAGTAACCCCGACACTAAAAGATAATAATTTCATAAGAAAAATCTTACCAATATTCCAGTATAATGATATTAGAAGAAATAATATCATTTTTTGAAAAATAATATCGCTTACCTTGAAAAGACAAGACTTCTAATTTGGAATCACAGGATATAGTCTTTGAAGGAACTTTGCACCGTATAGCAACACTGAAGGTATCAAAATACTCACAAGAATACGCTCGATAATATAGAGAGAAAACTTCAGTTTCTGGTGTGATTTTCAATTCTAACCTAAGCACCCTATTTATAGGAAAATACTTAGAACACCAAAATAGAAAATTTAATAGAATAATATTATTTATAAAAAAACTTCACGCCCACCTCAAGACCATCTGAATTCAGCCACCAATGAGGCCCACAATAATGACAAAAACAAAAAAAATGTTTTTGTTATTAAAAATAATTAAAACATCCAAAAATCAATTATTTCAAAACTTCGGAACTTCAATAATTCATAATAAATAGCCCTTTTGTCAGAAAAATTCGAATCTTATGTCCTTTCCATAGAAAATTCCATTCTCTACAACATTGCAGAAGAAAGTTTTCCAAATTCCAAACAGAAATTGACCGAAATCCACATACGGATGGTTTTATAGGCTATAATAAAATTTCAGTCAAGAAATTAGGTCCGCAAACATGAAAAACATGTTTTAAATATTTATAGTAACAAAAATACTCCTCCTCCTCCTCCTCATATACTCATATATCCCACATTCATTGTAAAAATATCACCTTTATTATATTATTAAAATATAATAATATATTTAAATGAATTATTTGTCAAAAAAGATAAAATATCAATTTTTCAACAATTGTCACTTTAAAAATTTTTTCCATCTATATACACATAAAATAAATATTTTCCTTATCATAATAATCAATAATTAATTATTCACAAATAATATTCTGAATCACAATACAAGCATCTAGGTCGTTCCCGAGGAAAGAGGGGCTTTCAATAAGAATTTCTCTTCTTGGTGGCGCTTGATTAGGTGACCAAACCTCTCCTTATGCGAACTTTCTAGACATTGCCAATAATGTTATATAATACTATTATTCAAATAATATGAATTATTGATCGATAATAAAAAAATATGTGTAGTGACAATTATTGAAACAATAATATAAAATATCAACGTAGCAATTATTGAATCAATAAAATAAAATATTAAGCAATAATTCTTGAGTAGTGCCTTCTTACGTAAGAATTAATAATTGGTGCAATCGTGTGTGCTCTCGTGTGTTTTAACCACCGAGTATTCCAACAAAGATAATTGGTAATAACTACGCGTAGATTATTTATAAATAACTTATACTTGCTAGTTTTCTTCATCCAATCGCTTTCAGTTATGGGGCCCACACAAAATTTTGCACCGTCGCATTTAATATTCCCAAACGTTAAGAATATTCCACGACCAAACGAATATTCAACGATAAAAATGAATATTTTATAACCACTTGCTTATTTGAAATATTTGCGCATTTTACCCATAACTAACATCATTAATCAAATCAACCCTTACTATTTTAAAATAATAAATAGAGGAAATTTAATTTTATTTATAATAAGTTGGGGTCTTACAACCTCCCCTCCTTATGAAATTTTGTCCTCGAAATTGACGTACGTACTTGGTGTTTCGAAAAAAGGTGAAGATACCTCGCTTTCATTTCCGTTTCCCACTCCCAGGTCATTTCCTCAATAGCATGGTTTCTCCATGAAACTTTGACTTGTGGTATGACCTTTGTACGTAAGACATGCTCCTTCCTATCCAAGATCTTGACAGGTACCTCCTCTCGACGTTAAGTCTTGGCTATCTCATCCGGTTCTAACTTCAATAACGTGGGTTGGTCTTTCACATATTTATGAAGCACTGATATATGAAAACATTATGAACACGAGACATAATTGGAGGTAACGCGAGTCTATAGGCTACATTTCCTACTCGGTCAAGAATTTGAAATGGACCAATAAATCGTGGATTGAGCTTTCCTCTCTTCCGAATCTTGTAACTCCCTTCCATGGGGCAACACGCAACAATACATGATCCCAATACTAAATTCCACATCCTTTCGATGAAGATCAGAATAACTCTTTTGTCGATCTTGTGCCGTTTGTATACGTTGTCGAATCATTTGGATCTTTTCTATAGTAATACGTACCAACTCTGGTCCCAACAATGTTGCTTCACCCATCTCATCCCAACATACTGGAGAGCGACACTTTCATCCATACAATGCTTCGAATGGAGCCATACCTATACTTGCCTGATAACTGTTGTTTTAGGAGAATTCCACCAATGGTAAATGTTTATCCCAACTCCCTTTGAAATCTAGGACACAGAGTCTTAATAGATCTTCAAGAGTTTGAATAGTCCTCTCTGATTGTCCATCCGTTTGAGGATGGTATGCCGAACTGAATCATAAATCCATGCCCATAGCTTTTTACAAGCTAACCCAAAATCGTGAAGTGAATCTTGGGTCATGATCCAAAACTATGGATACTGGCATGCCATGCAATCTCACAATCTCATTTACATACATATGAGCAAGACGTTCAAGGGAATAAGTCTCCCGTATAGGCAAGAAATGTGCAGACTTGGTTAATCTATCAACAATAACCTAAATCGCATCTATGCCTTGAGAAACCATGGGAAGACACGTAACAAAATCCATGGTAATGTGTTCCCACTTCTATTTCGGAATCTCAAGTGGTTGCAACAGACCCTTAGGTACTTGATGCTCCGCCTTTACATGTTGACAAGTTAAACACCTCGAGATAAACTTTGTAATCTCTCTCTTCATATTGTTCCACCAAAATATATGTCAAAGATCACGATACATTTTGGTACTTCCAAGATAGATTGTAAGCGGTGATTGTATTATATGCCTTAAAATCATGATCTTGTACTTCAAATCGAGAATCGTTAGGAACACAGAAGTCTGGGTGGACTCGAAGTATTCCTTCTTCATCGATTCTTAGCTACGTATAGCACCTTCTTGTACTTTCTTCTTCAAACGCATTAGCTACGGGTTCATGGCTTAAGCGACTTTAACTTTATTGATTAAAGTTGGTTCACATCGATATACTTAACATCACACTTTTCGTTCCTCGCATATGATTTTCTACTCAACGCGTCACTACCACGTTTACTTTTCCAAGATGGTATTGTATGGTGTGGTCATAATCTTTCAATGGCTCGAGCCAACGTCGTTCTTTGCGTGTTGAGTTCCTTTTGGGTGAAGAAATATTTGAGGCTTTTATGGTGCGAATATATCTCCACTTTCTCCCCATTTAGATAGTGCCTCCAGATCTTTAGGGCGAAAACAATTACTGCCAACTCTAGATCATGAGTAGGATAATTCCTCTCATATTCTTTAAGTTGTCGCGAGGCATAGGCTATGATTTTCCCATGTTTATGAGAATAAATCCCTAACCCTTTGCCGGAAGCATCGTTGTAGATAACAAATCCATCCGAACGGATGGTATTGTTAGAACAGTCTTAGAAATAAGTTTCCTCTTAAGCTCTTGAAACTCTTCTTGCATTCCTTGCTCCATACGAATTTTGTATCCTTAAAGTTATTTGAGTTAAAGGAGTAACGATTCAAGAAAATCCTTCAACGAATCTCCGATAATAACCAAATTAAGCCCGAAAGCTACGTACTTGATCCATTTGAAACTTGGTTGCTCCCAACTTTGTATTGCTTCAATCTTTCTTTGGGTCGACAGATACTACATGTTTTGACACCACGTGCCCAAGGAATGCTACTTCTCAAGCCGAACTCACATTTCTTCAACTTAGCATAAAGCTTGTTTTCACGAAGCCTTTGGAGTACCAGCTTCAAATGGTGATCATGATCTTCACGGCTTTTGGAATATATGAGGATGTCATCAATAAAGATGACAACAAAGTGATCCAAATATTCCTTGAATATCCGGTTCATCATATCCATGAAAAGCCTAGGAGCATTAGTCGATCCAAAAGACATGATTAAGAATTCATAATGCCGTCTTCGAGTTCTAAAGGCGGTCTTTGGAATATCCTCGGTTCTAATCTTGGTGATGATATCCGAGCGAAGATCGATCTTTGAAAAGAATTGTGCTCCTCGCAACTTGTCAAAACAGTCATCAATACGTGGTAGCGGATACCTATTCTTGATAGTGACATGGTTTAATTCTCGATAGTCAATACAAAGTCGCATACTTTCGTCTTTCTTCTTCACAAATAAAACAGAGAGCACCCCGAGGAGATGTACTAGGGCCGAATGAAACCGATGTCCAACAACTCCTGTAGTTGGACCTTTAACTCCTGAAGTTGAATAGGAGCCATTCGATATGGGGTTTTAGAAATGGGCTTTGTACCAGGTTTAAGATCAATAAATAATTCAACTTCACGTTCTGGGGGTAGACCGGGAAGTTCTTTAGGAAATACGTCAGGAAATTTACTAACAACAGGAATATTATTCAATTTCGACGTGTCTTTATTCAAATCCATAACATGGGCTAAGAAAGCTTGACATCCATTTTTCAATAAATGAATAGCTTTATGACTTAATATGACAGTGATTGATTTTAGTGGTTTAGTTCCTTGAATTCGTACAATAGGTTGGTTAGGAATATGAAAACTAACAACCTTACGAAAACAATCAATTTTGGCATGATGAGTAGTTAACCAATCAATCCTAAAATCACATCTAAAGCAAGCATCTTTAAAGAGATAAGGTCCACGAGTAATGTGATGGTGCCAACTTGGATCAAACAAGATTTATAAGCGGTGGATGTGATGAAAGTTTCTCCTAACGGAGAGTCTCCACGAGATAAATCAAAGTCTAATTTCTCGGGAGTTAAGTTTAAGCGTTGAGCACAAGCAGGAGAGATAAATGAATTGGTAGAATTTGGTATCTAGTAAAGGTATAAACTTTCAAGAATTTATGATTAGCTTACCCGTGATCACCTCGTTTGGGTTCCTCGCATTTTGACTAGTCACGACAAACGCTCTTCCAGAGGCAGATTGACTTTGACTTTTTCAGACGCGGGCTTTTAAGTCACCATCCCCATTGGACTTGGTTTCATTATCGTCTAATCATAGCTTATATGTCCTTCCTTTCCACAATTATAGCATACCTTGAACTGTTGTGGACGGTTTGGGTGATATGTCCCTCTTTCCCATATTTATAAGCATACGATAGGTGGTCGCTCTCCTCCTTAGAACCGATTCTTCTTTGGTCTTTGGCGTCTTCGCATTGTCATTGTTGAATCTCCTCTTTTATAATCTCCCCTAACTTGCTTCTTCTATTTTCATGGCCATGATTACCACCAAAGTGGTTACCATTTTGTTCATATTTTTCTTTCTTCTTTGGTTATCGTTGTTACGATGATTCATTGTTTGGTATTGTATGATCCTGGTTGTGGTCCCTTGGTTGAATATACTCGTTATCTTTCTCTAATAATTGAGCCGTATTGACAACATCATCGAATAATAGAGAAAATTTATGAGAAATGAGATATTGACGTATCTCGGGTTTCAAACCTCTCTTAAAAACATCCGCGTCATACACGTTCCTCATTCTCCACCAAATGAGGTGCAAACCTGGATAACTCTACAAACTTCGCCTCGTACTGGGACACCGTCATCTTGTTTTGTTCCAATCTAATAAACTCCACTTCCTTAATATATGAATACTTTCGAGGAAAGTACTTGTCATTGAACGATTCAAACGTCTCCCAAGATATCTTTGAGTGTGGTGGATGGAGTACGCTTCATGATTCCCACCGATGTCGCCTCATTACGGAACATAAATGTGGCGAATGGAACCTACATGTTTCTCGTGCATCCCAAGACATCGAATATCTAGATGATTTGTTTGACCCACATTTCTGCCTTAATCGGATCTGGCTTTCCCCAGAATTCTGGTGGTCCCAACTCTTTGAACTGCTTGGCTATGACAAATCGTGCATTATTATCATTTCCACCTGTATTTTGTGCACTAGTCTCCCTTATCTGATTTTGCATGAACTGCAAAAAACTTCTATACATTTAAATCGTTCATCATTCGATCGATGGTGTTGTTTACGGGGAGGAACATTGCCACGATGCACGCTGCGTTCTCCTCGTTGGTGCGTAAAAGGTGTCTCCACGGTCTCATTTACTCCATGTGTTAACATTCTCATCGACATTCTCAAATCTCGCCATAAAACAAGGGTTAATTAAAGAAATCAACATATCACATAATATACCTATATCTTGACCAACCAACAAATAAGCTTAGTGTGGACGCCCCAAAATTTGGTATACATCACCCATCTTGGGTAGTGGGATACATGGTATGTAATTTAAATACAACTTACTAATATAACGCCGTGTACAATACAACATAAAGCGTGAGTTTGAATACAAATATTGTCTACTAGATATTATACAAACTCAAAAGGAGTCCTCATTACAATTATTATCACACTATTTCACGAATAGTGAGGACTACTAATGCTATCCTCACGGACCATTACTCCGTTCCCAGGCTTCGTCGGCTATATTCTCATTTCACGAAGAGAAGCGGTGAAAGAAAGGGTGAGCTCAACTAGCTCGATAAGAAATATTATGACTAAGATAATGCGAATAAATTATCATTAGCCTACAATGATGTTAAAGCGATAAGATATAATGAACATCAAGTTTAACTACAGCGGAACCAGCAATCCATTAAAAAAGTCAAGTAGAAAATAAAATCTACTATCTTTTATGATTTTAAAAGGTTTTTCATCACTGTTATAGCTGAGACTCAGCTTTAATAAATATTCCACATCATCGAATCACCCCTGCACTACGGCCAAGGATATTCTTTAGTATCACGACCACAATTATTCATGCACTACGGCCAAGAATAGTTGTGTATTCATTAATGGTCATGATCTTGCCAACAAGCGTCCATCGATACACTACTACTAATCGAGGATTTTTATCACATCATTTGTAACATTACGGTCATGATTACACCGAATAGTCTCTGGTCATAATCATACCAAGTCCATCTATGCACTACAGGCCACAGATGACTTTCATCACATCATTTGTAACATTACGGTCATGATTACACCGAATAGTCTCTGGTCATAATCATACCAAGTCCATCTATGCACTTCTGAATACGAGATGACTTTCAACATAATATAAACATGAGGATGATGACAATGATATAAGAATTGATAAAACAAGTTCAAGAATTATTTTATCCGGGAATTATTAACGTCCAAATTGTCAACATGATATTGTTTTGTAGAGTAAAATTCAAGAATGATCGGAAGAATATTTTCATGAAAAGATCTTTGGATGAAGCGCAAATATCAAGGATATTCTACTAATTTCATGGAGTATAGAAGTCAAAGTTTTAACCATTTGGGTATAATAAAGAATGGAATAACAAAAGAAATCACCATGCATGAGATAGGCCGCACGTGCGAGTTATTCCAACAGAATAATAATAACGGAACCGGTCGGTGAAATTCACCATGCAAGCGGGATGTTCCAATGAGAATAATAAATGCGGAATAATAAATGATGGAACCCGGTCAAGTATACGCAGATGCGAGGATATTAAAGCGAGAATAATAAAGGCGGAATAATAAAAATGGAACCAGTGCAGTGTAAAACACACGCACGAGGATATTCAATAGAATAATAATAAAGGCGGAACCCGGTCAGGTGTAAAAACCACGTGCGAGGATGTTCCAGCAGAATAATAGAAGAATGTCACCAAGTATAGGGTAGGCCAGCGTATACGGAGTTATTCAATGAGAATAATAAGAAATGGAATAACAACAGTTCTCTTCATGAATAAGAAAGAATAACACCCCTTACGGATACTGACAAATAATATTCCATACCTTAGAAGAGCTGAATATTGGAAAAGTGAAGTAGCGAGAATACTTTTCTTCTTCTCTCTCTATAGTTTCTCTCTAGAGTTTCAATGAATTAAGTAAGAAATAATGAAGGAATGAGCTTTTATTTATAGAAAAAAAATGAGGGTGGCTCTTGGTCTTAACGAAGGTCAAAATGACTCTTGGTAATATTGAAGAGACAACTACTATTTCATGAAGGGGTAATTAACCTTTGGAACAAGAAGAGGCGAGTTAACTCTTGGTAATATTGAAGGGACAACTACTATTTGCGAAGGGGTAATTACTATTGACGAAAGTAATTACTATGAAGGTAAATACTATTGAAGAAGGTAATTACTATTCACAAAGGTAATTACTATTCACAAAGGTAATTACTATTGACGAAGAGACTCTTAGATGATGACATATGGGCCCCATAAAATAATAAAAACTTACCACAAACGTCTCATAATGAGACTCTTTATATACATCGAGGATTGAATAGATATTACCACAAATCATTTTATTTTTAATCAACACATTTTTAATCTTTCAACAATTATTAATCATTTATAACTTGTCGTCTCAATTAATAATATAACATATTATCTGAGATAATCTTGTGACAATAATTGAATCGATAATATAAGAGATATGATGCGGCAATTCTTCAGTGAAGCAATAATTGAGTATAGCTAAGTGACTTCTCACGTAAGCATTAATAATCAATCTGAGTGTGCTACTATGCAACCACGCGTATTCATTGTACTTTTACCAAGGGTAGTTCAACGTTTTAACGGTAACACCTCATAGTTATTTTTATAGAAAGATAATTTTGTCGTTTTTCTAACTACGACAATACTTAGATTAATGGGGTCCACTAATGATTGGTAGTAAATGCGAATATTTCCCGACAAAAAGAATATTCCCCGACCAAACGAATATTTTATAACAACTTGCTTACTTTGCAAAATTTATAAATATTACCCACAACTATAACATTATATCAAATTTATTCCATAATATTCAAAAATAATATTTATAGAAAATTCATCTTTATTTATAAAAGCTGGGGTCTTACACTTAGGTAGGACACACTAGCGAAGGATTTACTCGTCTCTCCCCTCCTAGTTCTATTCCCCAATCTCTGCCAGAGATCATATCCCTAAGCTCTGATACCAACTGTGACGCCCCCAAAATTGGTATACCACACCTATTCTGAGTCGTCAATAACATGGTACAGAAACAACTACAACTTTATTAATACAACATAAAAACTGTGAGTTTAAATACAAATATTTTCTTCTAGACAATATCAACACTCAAATAAGTCCTCATTACAATTATTGATATATTATTTTACAAAAAAGGTGAGGACTACTAAAACAACTTTCTAAGACCTTCATTCCATACCCCGACTAGTACTCGCTACATTCTCGCCTCCTGAGAAGAAAAATAGAACAAAAAGGAAAAGGGTGAGCTCAACTAGCCCAGTAAAGAATATTATGACTAAGATAATATAGAACAAATTATCGTTACTCTTCAACAGGGAAAAATCTGATAAAATACAATAGACAACAAGTTTCAGATCAATATTCGCAGCGAAAATAATAATTCATAGATGAGTTACGTGGAGAATGAAATCTACTATAATCTATTAATTTAAAAGTCCATCATCATTATTTTAACCATGTAACATCAATCAATATTCATCTTGAATCAAATATTCATCTTCAGACTACTGGGCCAAAGATATTCATCAGTTGGTCATGTTCATCTCAACACCTGTTCATCTTTGCACTACGGGCCATAGATATTCATCAGAAAATCATTAATCTTTGCACTACGGGCCAAAGATATTTAGTAATATCATCATTTAGGCTGAGGATGATGAAAAATATTTTAAAGAAACGAATCTAGTGAAACAAAAGAATAAATTTTAAGGATTCGTACTTCAAACAATCCAAGTTAAAAAATACTTCATAAATAATCGTGGTGAAGTAAAATTCAAGAATGATCAAAACATGGATACAATCAAAGCTAGTATCCATAATAGATATTTTGGACAAAAAATGAAAATTTAATTTTTACGTAAATAAGTGTCGTGATTCGTGAATAAGTGTCAGTATCGTGAATAGTGTCGATATCGTGAATAGTAATCCAGAACACTAAAAGACAATAATTTCACTAGAAAATCTTACCAATATTCGATTATAATGATATTAGAAGAAATAATATCATTTAAAAAAAATAATATCCCTTACCTCGAAAAAGACAATACTTCTAAATTTGGAATCTGGGATATAGTCTTTGAAGGAACTTTGTAGTATAGCAACACTCAAGGTATCAAAATACTCACAACAATACACTCGATAATATAGAGAGAAAAAACTTCAGTTTCTGGTGTGATTTTCAATTCTAACCTAAGCACCCTATTTATAGGAAAATGCTTAGAACACTAAAGCAGAAAATTTAATAAAATAATATTATTTATAAACAAACTTTATGCCCACCTCAAGACCATCTGAATTCAGCCACCAATGAGGCCCACAATAATGACAAAAACAAAAAAAAACGTTTTTGTTATTAAAAATAATTAAAACATCCAAAAATCAATTATTTCGGAACTTCGGAACTTCAATAATTCATAATAAATAGCCCTTTTGTCAGAAAAATTCAAATCTTATGTCCTTTCCATAGGGAATTCCATTCTCTACAACTTTGCAGAAGAATGTTTTCCCAAATTCCAAATAAAAATTGACCGAAATCCACATACGGATGGTTTTACAGGCTATAATCATATTTCAGTCTAGAAATGGGGTCCACAAACATGAAAAACATGTTTTAAATATTTTTAGTAACAAAAATACTCCTCCTCCTCATATACTCATATATCCCACATTCATTGTAAAAATATCACCATTGTTATATTATTAAAATATAATAATATATTTAAATGAATTATTTATCAAAAAAGATAAAATATCAATTTTTCAACAATTGTCACTTTAAAAATTTTCTCCATCTATATACACATAAAATAAATATTTTCCTTATCATAATAATCAATAATTAATTATTCTCAAATAATATTACTGAATCACAATATGAAAACAACCATGTCGTTCCAGGAAAGAGGGACTTTCCAATAAGGGATTTCTCCTTCTTAGTAGCGCAATTAGGTGACAAAACTCTCCTTAGAAGCAGAGAACTTTCTAGACATTGACAATAATGTTCTATAATAATATTATTCAAATAATATGAATTATTGATCGATAATGAAAATATCTTGTGTAGTGACAATTATTGAAACAACAATAATATAAAATATCAACGTAGCAATTATTGAATCAATAAAATAAAATATTAAGCGATAAGAATTATTAAGTAGTGCCTTTATTACATAAGAATCAATAATTGGTGCAATCACTGGGTAATGCTCTTGTGTTTTAACCACCGAGTATTCCAACAAAGATTAGCTGTGAATAACTATGCCATTATTTATAAACAACTTATACTTGTCGTTTCTTCATCCAATCGCTTTTTAGTTATGGGGCCCACACAAAGGTCGCTTGGCCGTAAATACGAATATTTCTCGTGATAAGAATATTCCACGACCAAACGAATATTCTCCGATAAAATGAATATTTTATAACCACTTGCTTATTTGAAATATTTAGCATTTTACCCATAACTAACCACATTAATCAAATCAACCCTTACTATTTCAAAATAATAAATAGAGGAAATTTAATTTCATTTATAATAAGTTGTGGTCTTACAATAGCTCAACATGTTGACACCGGAGTGGTTTTAATGTAAAGCTTTGTCAACAGGAATGCACTTGTGACCACCATTTCCTCTAAGAAGGAAACATTTTATAGCACATGCATTTAATTGTACAGGTTTAATTATATGTTTTACATATATGCGCATGCATTTTGTTACAACTGTCGTAGGTAGTGGTGGTGCTGATACATTCTATACACATGCGAAATGGACCAAGCCCCAAGTTTTAAACAAACTGAAAGGTCTTGTAGTAAATGCAGTTGCCTAGAATAGGCAACAAATAACAGAAGGTAAAATACATGGTTATCTGTGATTAATTTAGTTTCCACTGAATTTCCGATTTGTGGATTTATTCTTTTTACTTGTATGCAATGTGTTTCCGGCTTCTACAAGGGAGGTGATTTTTGGTACAGACAATGGCCAACTGCATGAAATTGCTGTAGACGAGAAGGATAAGAGGGAGAAGTATATAAAATTTCTTTTTGAACTTAAAGAACTACCATAAGCTTTTACAGATCTATAGGTACTTGCCTTCCCCTTCCTTACTAACATGTAAGCGTTTCTTCTCTTACTAACTTGGGTAAACATTGTTAGTTGTGTTTTATTCATCGAATTGTGCTGAATATGTGTCATTGGACTTCTGTATGACAATTCTATTTTAGTTTATATGATTTTAATAGGAATTTTTTTTAAGAACTGGATTAGGAACTTAAAGTTTTCCTCTTAAATTTTTGTATCTGCAGATCGAAACATCTAGCATAAGAGAAACTATTTAATGGCTGTTACTCCTACACGACTCTATTTTTTCACTAGAATTGGGTTGCTAGATGTAAGTCCCTATCTAGCTCTTATTTTTTTTGTAACTGTTTACTTAATTTGTCGACTCTTTTGCAAATTAACATTTATATGTTATACGAACTTGTTAAGCGCTTGAATTTGAAAATTTGATATATATGCTCATATATCATTTGGTCACAATTCGTGCACAAGCTTATTCCAGATTGTTAACTTGACCTTGACCATGAAAGTAACAAGTGTATGAACTTGACTTTCTTTTACCATATAATATACTTGTATTAGTGTGTGAATTTTTTAGGTGAAGCTCATAAATAAGTATTTAGTTAATTAAAATATTTGCTTTGTATTGGAGAAGTGCAAGCATTCTCTCCCTGTAGTTCAGAGTATTGTAGAGAACACGAATGATGATGAGGTTAATTAAAATATTTGCAGCAGTTTGAGAGCATAGTTTTATTGTTGATTTACTTTTGAGGGAAAAAGCTGGAAACAAACATGAAAATTTTATTCTTTTGATTTCCTCTTTATGCAAGCTAGTTGTTAAAATACTATAAGATTGGTTAATAGAAACAAATTTCCAGACTAATTTTTGACATCGAAATAGATGTCTCGTCTTTGTGAAGTCAGTTTCATTTCCATTTTACAATAGTTAAACTTCCTCATATATTTGCTAATATTTTGCTTAAAATATCACAGTTGGATGTTGCAAGCAATATACTATAATTTTGGTGGTTTTTAATTTTTTTGTGATTTAACATATGAAGTATATGTAAAATAACATATAATCTATTTATGTGTTTCATCTGTTTTTCAATATAGTTGAGGTGAAGAGCAGTTCTGATGGTTTCATGATCAAAATGAGAGATGGTCAACATTTAAGATGTGACCATACTAACCCTCAGGGACTATTCTTCATCAGGGACTATTCTTGTAGGACCCAATTATGAAGGGGAGGAACTTATCTCACTGACCTGGGTATGTTCTGCCCTTACCATTTAAAAATTCCCAAGTTATCAATAAATGTGTCTTTCCGATGTCTGCTGCAACATGTTGAATTCTTAGTAAGTAAATCTATGATGTCTGTGATTATAGCTAGCATCTTTGGGGCATATACTGTACGAAAATTTGTCGTCTCAAGAAAAGTTTTTCCACATTGACTAATAGCCTCAACTTTTTCATAATTGTTGTCCTTTCTATATAGAAATCTAAACATTGTTATTTAAGATTGTGTGATGCTTGTGGTTGTTGAATGTGACTGAATTCTGACTTGAGGTCAACATATAATAATAATCTACAAGTATTGTAATAGAAAATATGTTTACCACTATGCTTACTGAAATTAATTCATGAAATGGCCGATTAAGATTCCAATTTTTTCTTGTAAACATATTTATCATATAGTCGCATTGAAGGTTCTTTTTATATTTGGATTTGTAGCAAATGATATTGTGATTTTCCATTTGTGTTTTTCTGCTTATGAGCAATACGGTGTATATTAGTACCACGTAACAACTCTATTATCTTTGTGTATTGATTTTGGCACTAAGTGCCTCTGGTGACCTATTTGCTTCATTTTCCTGACTTGCTATTATTTTTAAATGTGCAAGAAGACTGCTTCTACGACCTGCCTTACTATACTGGGTATCAAATTTTCGTGCTACGTTTACGAAAAACAAGGGACGAAATTATGTAGTGTACTCTATCTATATATGTAGATATATACTTTGATTGAAGAACTGTAGTAGCTTTACATGGTTAATTGTAAAGATAATGAATGATTATGTAGTGGATAATTTTATTAAGTTAATAATATTTTAGTTTTTTATATTTTTGCCATTATTTGCTTTGGGGACATTGAGCCAGCCAGGTACACAAAAAGAATGTCAAATTTTGATTTGGCAACAATATAATTCGTTACCAAAGCATTGAAAAAGTTTTAATATAGGAACAATTTTTTATACATTTAGCAACAAATTTTCTTTGCTAATGGCATTAAAAATATAATATTTGGCAACGAAAAATTAACCTAATAACAACGGAGAGGATATTGTTGCTAATACTAAAATAAAAGACAACATTTTTTATCGTTGCAAATTATATCAACTTTCATTGCACATATAAAGAAAGGACAACATATAATGTCGTTGTTAATCGACGACTTTCGTTGCTATTGAAAAATAACCAGCAACAAAAATTTTTGTTGCTGATTCAGCATAATGTCGTTGCCAAATAATATAATCAGCAACAAAAATCATTGTTAAAAAGTTTACATTCCGCAACGAAAGCAAGCTCAGACAACATTTTTCATAATTTATTGCAACGAAAAATGGCATTGCAAAATGGTGTCAATTGCAACGAAAATGCATGGTCGTTGTAAAAAAAAAGAGTTCATTTCGTTGCCAATTAGCAGACTTTTGCAACGAAATGGGGTTTTTAGCAACGACATTTTAATTATTCTGACACAATATATTTTGTTGCTAAAGGATCGATGTCTCTGTACGAAAGCCAAATTTCGTTGCAAAATGTATTACTTTTGGCAACGAAAAAATACATTCGTTCTTGGAATAATTAGCGGCGCTCATTCACAAGAACGAAAAGACTTAACGACGAAGAAAGTCGTTGCCAAAACCCTTTAGTAATGAAATTTGGCACCTTTAGCAACGAAAAACGGTTGTTGCTGAAACCCCATTTTTTTGTAGTGCGGGCACTACAGTTGGATTAGACTTGACTAACATGTGAACACAGTAGAAGAAAGTTTATTAAATCCTAAATAAATTCAAATTTATTAACTACTATGAAACCTAATAAAAACTAAAAATAAAAATTAAACTTTGGTTGCCTCCCAATAAGCGCTTATTTTATAATCTCAGCCTGACTTCTTCAATTCTCTATCCAATTCCCCTACGAAAATTAAGGAACCCTCCATCCATCAGTAGCAATGTCTCTTTTGGTAGGTTCCCATTAGCAAAGGCCCTTGAATTAAAGTCACCTAGCATGATCCTTTTAGATAAGATCCCCATTAAGAACGTCAAACAACTAGGTGTTTTCTCCATTATGTCTATGATCAGATTGGGGCATTAAAGCTTAATAAACACAATGGGCTCTTCCTCTATCTTCTCCTTTTCATCCCACCATGCATGACTCCATAGTTGTACTAGATCTTATGTCACAAAAAAGCTTTACCGACGACACGATCGCTTAATTGGGCATGGTTTTTCAAAATTGCCCAATTTCTTAAACTTTGGTGGAGGAGGTACATGGGATACTAATGAAATCAGCTCATCTTCATTGAAGCTTACAGTTAAATCTTCATTAATCTCCTTTTCTTGGTCCCTAATTGTTTCCTCTCTTTCAACATCTATATCATTTGGCACATCCGGTTGCAAATTTGGTTCGGGCTCACCATCAGTCTCGGAATCCATGTCATAGGGCCAAATGTATTGAGGACAAATGTTCGAGGCATTAAGTAGTTTTTCCATCTGGTTCACAAAATTTTGACTCGATATCTCTTAATTAATCCTCCTCTTCTCACTTGAAGCTATGAACTTGGACAACAATTCCTCCACCCCTGAATTATCTATCTTAGTTTTAGAATTCATGTATTGCAGACCATATGTGGAAGTAGTGATGAGTTGTTCCATCTGGTTCTGAAAATTATGGCTCGATATTTCTCGACTCATCATCCTTTCCTCTAGGTTTGCTATGAGTTTTGACAAGAATTCCTCTAAGTTTGACATTTCTTCTTGTGGCAATGGAGGTGGACATGAGAATTTCGGTGTGTATTTTAGATTTGGAGCAGAGTATTGATCTTCATAATTGTAGCTCCATGACGAATCCGGTTGATACCCCCCAAGCTTGATGATAATTAACATATGCATACTAGTTGAGGTTGTTACCCCCGTACTGTACCGGCCCAAGACTGATGGTGCATTGATTACTCGGGTGATTGCTAGCATAATAATTGTAAGTAACTGTTATCCTTCTATTACATTGGGCTGCAACAACGTCTAACTTCCTCGAAAGTGTCTCAAATTGCATTGATAATGCAGAAACTTCATTGAGTTCATCAATCCATGTGTCCCTTGGCTAAGTCATATTCGAGTGTGACCGTTGATAGTTGCATCCAACCATGGTACGTGAAAAGAGAGAAAAATAGGAAGAGAATTAAATAATAAATAAAAATAAAGAAAGAAAAGTTGTTTAAAGTAAGACTAATTTGAGTGAAGTTAATATTGGCAAAAATTATTAAACTAATTCCCCAGCAACGACGCCAATAACTTGTTAGGTAAAATCTAATTACGCTCACTGTCAAGTATACGTGGTTAACAAGTAATATAATAGTAAGTAGAGTATCGTTCCCACAGAGAATTAGTTAACAAGAATTATCAAGTACTAACATATAACCAATTTAATCTTATTTAAAAAAAATGATTTAATAATTAAATTTAAAATAATTAATTAAACTATTACTAACTATCCGTAGAATGAAACAAGATAGTGAAGACTCGAGATTACAATTTCACTTATTGTTTCGTTTAAGTCAACACACTTCTTGTTAAGCTAAGTTATTTATACTGGATTGTTAATCAAGAACACGAAAGTAAAATATGGCCATCTCTCAACACACAATACTCATATCAAATCAAATCCATAGATGATAGAATCAAATTGAACACCCTAATTAACTAACCCAATATATCTCTATGTGAATTATAATTAAAAATGGTTTAAGTACATGTGTGACGCCCCCAAATTCAGGTACTTGAAACCCGAACTCGTTGTTTCACGATACCATTTCTATGAGCAGAATAATACTAATAATAATAACAATAATATAAATATCAAACTTAATTTACATATGCATCTGAGTCTACTCCCAGGTATGCGGCTTTTAAACATTTATTACATGATACTTAATAGTTATCATTATCCTAATAAAGTCATACTATTACATAGAATACAACAAACCTTATTCTGTTTGCTTTCCTTTTCCTTTGTTTCTGCATGAGCCTTCTAGTTGTTCACACTTAGCTGAAAACATTTAAATTAAATAAAGATGAGCATTTGAGTGCCTAGCAAGTAATAGCAATTATAAATATTAGCTGAAAGGATTAAATGTTTTCTTTGCACGACACTTCTACAACGAATCAATAGTTGTGAAGTAAATCGAACCAATAATAATATATTACTTCTATATCAAAATTTTGAAACTATGTCGACTATAATTTGGATATTAGTCGACAAACTATGAACATTATTTTCTATTTTTCAAAAGGTTAAGCAGAACTTCATCTATAAATAAAATAACATAACTTACAGGCATTGAAATGATCAATCGAATCGTTATGCCCTCAGATGATCAATACTACATGCAAGAATGATATTATCGTTCATCTGATCCGCCTTTGGCGCACAAAAGTTTTTCCGTATACGGGATGTTCATACTTAGTCGGGAATCCGAACCAAAATAATTTGGTCGGATAAAAATAAGGTTTTATCTTGTTCAACAATCACTACAAAAAAATCAGCTAATTCCGATGGATCTACTCTCGACGGACACATTCCCTCGAAGATAAACTGTATTTTGACGGATTCTTCAGTCGAAGATAAGTCAGTCGAAACTACTTTAATTTCGACGGATGTTCGTCAAAAATATATATATTCCATTGGCGCGAATGTTCCCGCCAGCGCGAACCTTATGTTCGACTGAATAGTGTTAATTCCCACGGACTATTCAGTCGAAGATACATTAATTACGACGAAATTAATTACAATGGACGGTCCGTCAAAAATAATCCTAAAACCTTATTAATCGGTACGTCTTCTCCGCCCCCTCGTTTCTCTCACTTTGTTCTCATTAATTTCTCTCTTTCTCTAGATCTAGATCTCTCATTTCTCTCGATCTCACTTTACGCCTTTCTCTCTCAGTCTCACTGCTCTCATCTTCACCACCACCATCACCACCACAACCACCACGTACTGCCACCGCCACCACCACCGGTTCCACCACAGTTCCACCACCTTCGATTCCACCACCACCACGTACTGCCACTACCACCACCACGTACTACCACTACCACCACCACGTACTGCCACCACCACCATCACTGTCGATCGGTTCCACCACCAGTAGACACCACCAACACCGTTAGGTGAACCACCATCAGTGACACCACCACCAGCAGCCACCACCAGGCACCACCGTCGGTTAGTTTGCACATTAATTCAATTTCAAGGTTAGTTTTCTGCCAAGTATTAGATTTTTTAGAGTTAATTTGTTGCAAATTATGAAATTTGTGGCTTAATTTAATTTAATTTAATAAAGTAAATTTAATAAATAAATAAGCCAATTATATAATATACTACAAATTAAAATAAAAATAATAATAATAAACTAAGTATGAGTGAATGTCGAACAGTATTCTCTAGTTATAGATTCCAAATAACATTTTTCATAAACTAAGTACCACCTACTTAGTTTATCATCATTGACAAAATAAACTAAGTAGCTAGAAGTGAATGTCGAACAGTAGTCTCTATATAGATCCCAAATAAAAATTCTCATAAACTAAGTACCACTTACTTAGTTTATCATTGGCAAAATAAACTAAGTAGCATTTGCTTAGTTTGCTACAA
The DNA here is from genome assembly GCA_020205615.1 of Panax quinquefolius. Taxonomy (NCBI): domain Eukaryota; kingdom Viridiplantae; phylum Streptophyta; class Magnoliopsida; order Apiales; family Araliaceae; genus Panax; species Panax quinquefolius. The sequence continues at coordinate 62,595,026 of CM035155.1, forward strand.
TTTTCAATAAATGCAATAATACTCTCCTTACATATATGTACTCTTTCTTGTATGCAGGTTTCAGTCAGCTGGCGATGCTGTGATTGAGCATCACGTCGCTGCGAATTACTCTGGATAGTTGTATGAGATGCATGAGGCAACTTGAAGGCGGTTGTGGACCAACCGGGACCACCATCGAAATCATCATTACATAGTCTCCGATTTAGCTTTGGGAGGCTACGTAAAGCACTGGGAAGTGATGACTTCAAGAAAAAAAAGTCCGAAAGCGGTGAAGAAGAACCGTGGTCACTCCGGATAGTACACACCATCGGTTTCTCGATCGTTCGAGGAGGCGAAGCAGTAAGTGCTTTGTATTTAGTTATTTATGTGTCAAGTTCTCACACAAATACTTAAGACTGCTTTTATGAATATTTGTATTAGGCATTGGGGAGGACCTTGGCCGAGATCCTACCATGCTAGAGTTTTGGGATCGAGCCCACACGCCTAAGGACGAGCGTGCTTTGTCTCAGGCAGCTTTAGCTATACGGGTAAAACTTATCTTACTAGTTAGCTTTTAATAATATTCAATCATAAATAAAATGATATAATTAACATACGTATACGGAATACATTACAGGACCGATTTTAGAAGCTTCGGGACGAGCGTATAGCTAAGTTAGAGACTATTAGGAGGGGTTCTGAGTCGTTAGATTCCGCCACCCCTCTTCCCGATATTGTATTAGATCGGGATGAGGAGCTGAGACTATGGGTCACGTCTCAAGATCCCCCTAGTAGAAATACCGGCAAATATCGAGTGTTGGGTCTGTCAAGGATACCCGCATATACACTTCTTGGAGGTAATATTTTTTTATGTTTCACAAAATTATTCGAATTTATCACATTATATAAATTATTATTAGTAATCGAATTTGTATCTCTTTATAGGTTCCAGCTAGCACCAGCGTCCGAGAGCACATGTCGGACCATCTCATACGGGTGCTGGCTTGGATGACGATATCTTCTGGCGGCTGATAGGGGTCGTGTCGGATAGATTCCATACCGATCCGATCTTTCGGCGTCAGCAGTTGCCTTCCAGTTCTCGTCTTCACCAGATTGCTCAGGATATTATAGTAGGGGCCTCTACAGAGAGTACGAGATTACCTTGGGAGCAGTTCGACGCTTGGAGCGTCGAGATGCTTCGGATGGTGATTACCCTTTGGAGGAGGCTTTTCGTCCATCCCCACCTACTCAGGTATTCTTATTGTTTATGTTTTTTCAATTAAGGCTAGTTTGTTAATTCTCATATATATATATATATGGACTAATGATTTATATTTTTGATTCTATCAACAAGGTGGGATAAGAAAGGTGGTGATGATGAGCGAGAGCACGAGGTCGATATCCATACACACAAAGCAAATTGTGTCGTTCACCTCCTTTGATGATGATACTTAATTTTACTAGTTTATAGTTCATTTTTATATATTCATGATATTGTAGAACTTTTGTATATATTGTATTATCTAATTGCGTCTGTACAACTATTGTAAATTATATTGTTTAACATTTATGGAACATTAGCTTATATTTGTAATTGGTTAGCTTATAATACATTTTGGTGGATATTTGAATGTGAATATGAATGATAATGAGTTGAAGATTATGTTTTAGTGCTACGTTGCATATTTGAATGTGAGATACAGGTTTATAATACTATGTATTGGGTTGTGACAGGTTACAGGTACATTTAATGGGTTTAAACACCTGGAAACCGAACTTTTAAAATCTGTATTTAAAAAAAAAAATAGTTAATTCTGACGGAATAAGGTAGTTACGACAGAAATTCCCTCAGAGATAACAAAAAAACCAATTTTTAATAAGTGTCGTAATATTCTAATTTCAGTCGTAAATAATCCATCTTCAACGGATAACATCCGTCGTAAATACGCTATGTCCGACGAAACCTCCGTCGAACTTAATAAACAGTCATTTTTTTATAAATATTGGGTTATTTTAATTTTCAGTCAGTAATAAGATAATTCCGAGCGAATAAGTCCGTCGGAAATAGGGCCTTTATTGTCTGACGAAAAGTTTCGTCCTACATATTCTGTCGAACATAAGTTATGTTCGACGAACATCCGTCGGAGATTATGTCGTCGAAGATAAGCAATATTCGACAGAATTCTCGACGGATCTTATTTTTGACGCGATTATTTACGACCGAATTTTGGACGGATATTTTCGTCAGAAATAGTCTAAGTTCGACGGAATAGGATTAGGTTCGACGGAATATTCTGTCGGAATAAAGCTTTTTTCTTGTAGTGAATATTATTTCTAAGTTCATGTCTAGCCAAAGCAAATAGCTTAGACGGCTTTGAAGTCAACGTATACATAATAGAATTTAATAAGTATATATATATATATATATATATATATATATATATATATATCAACATGTGATTAAATACAATGATTATTCAAGTGGAGACACTTGTATAACTATATATACAAATTAACAAACATAATAAATATCTGAATTATACAATAATACTGTACTGACAAATAATGATCGGATACATAATCGATAACAATAGGGTCAATATTCTGGCACAATGATAATATAATTCTGAAACTTTCTTACTTATTTCCATTGCATAAAGTAAATGCAAAGATATGATACTTACCTGGTCTGCTGCTTACAATACGCAACTTAGTTTTATCTTTTATATCATGACCTATCATTAATAAGATCATTCGTTCGATTAGAATATTATATCATAACACATAGTATTGCTATTTACAGTCATCAAATTACCTAATAATATTGTTACACATGTTTAACAGTCATTTAATCACAAACAGACACGTATCTAGTCAAATTATCTAAGTCCAGCTCAATTTCTGAAACATGTAGGTGTACCGACGGCTTTATCGGGTAATTATCGAGTCTAAGACTCTATCCTGTAGTTCAATAACTGAAAATATCAGTCATATTATTTTTAATTGACTTATAATAATTTTTAAATAGTTATTATAATTTATCATGATTTTTTAAATACAAGAATCATTATTAAATGATTTAAATATTAAATAATTCTATTATCATTAATATTTAATTAATATTAAACTATTAATGAAGCCATTGCCAAAATATTAAAGTTATTTATAATAACTCAATTTTTTAAAGTACTAATATTACCCTTAAATGATTTATAAAACATTTAAAATTATTTTTAAATAATTACCATTAATATTCAAATATTAATGTACTATTTATCAAAATATTAAAAGTAATTAATTATAACTTAAAATATTTTTAATTTATTTATATCCTTTTTAAATGATTTTTAAATTAATAAAACCATTTTAAAATTATTTATTTAATATAATTATTAAATAAATTCAATATCATTAATATTAAATTATTAATGAAATTATCCTTTAAATATTAAAAGTTATATTTCATAACTTCAAATATTTTTAAACACCTTAATTTCATTTGAAATGATTAAAATCATTTTTAAACTAAGTTATTTAATATAATTATTAAATAATTCTAATATCATTATTAATGAAATTTACCTTTAAATATTGAAAGTTAAATTTTATAAATTAAAATATTTTTAAATACCTTATTATTATTTAAAATGATTTTTAATATAATAAAATCATTTTTAATTAATTTATTTAATGCATTTATTAAATAACTTAATTATCATTAATATTAATTTATTAATCAAATTATCACAAAATATTAAAAGTCAATAAAATAACTTAAAATATTTTATTATATCATAATATAATTTTAAATGTTTTTTTAAGTATTAAAATCATTTTTAAATAATTTAGTTAATATAATAATTAAATACCTTTAATATTTTAAAAATATTAAATATTTATGAAATATATTAAAAATTATTAAAAACTAATTTTTAGACTTCAAAATAATTTTTAGTAATTAAAATTTTATTTTTAACAATTAAAACCTAATTTTCTCTAATTATTAAATAAAATAATTATTTTTAGAAATAAAGTGTCGCTAAAGACTGCCTATAGCGACAGAACCGTCGCTATAGGTGTTCTTCATATTCTTGGCAAAACCCATAACATTCATGTCAGTTTTCGGGTGGCCTACTTTGACCAAGATTGCTGATCAGATCATAATGTTTCTAGGCTATCTATTAATCACTGTTTGTAGAACTAATGTAAAACTATATGATACAACAACAATCATGATCATACAATACATAACAAAGGAGATCTGGGCATCTAAAGTGGTTGTCAGAGCTGTTCTTCATTTCTGGGTTTGCCCAGAAATGAAGAACAAATCGTGGGTCTTACTTTGGGCTTCCACTACATGCTAGTCTTGTAATATTTTTATGATATAATGATTTCAGTGTATAGAAAACATGTAACTAAAGAGATCTATTACAGAAAACACATCTAACAACAATACATCAAGTAGATAAGGTCCGGTCAAAGCCATGTCAGAACCGTGTTCTTAAGTTTTCTAGGTTACCCAGAAAACTGCAATTGTGATCGTCTAGGCTAATTTGACCATCAATTAAATCAAATCTGTATGTTATTTAGGTGATCTATAAGCCTTAATCTGTACTCCATATACCATACAACAATTTTTTTACAACAACAGAAATAAAACAATAAACAACTAACAGATCAAAGCCCATGAACTCGCTGTCAGATCGACCTGGGGAAATCTAGGTTACCTAGAAATCTCCCGGTCAATGTGGTTTGACAACGAATAACATGAAATCTGTTCATGTTCTGAACTTGATACAAATTCCAGTTTAAAGAGCACATAGCATACTACAAGATCAAAGCTTAAAACAAACAAAAACATAAACAGAAAAAGATCTACAGTGTGAAGTCCCCAAATTCGAGTACTTGAAACCCGAACTCGGTGCTTCACGATACCATTTCTATGAGCAAAATAATAATAATAATAATAATAATAATAATATGAATATCAAACTTAACTTACATATATCAGAGTCTAATCCCAAGTACGCAACCTTTACTATAATTCTTTACATGATAGATAATGCATATCATAGTTTTAATACAGTCTAACTATTACAAAAGATACCATTAAACACATTCTGTTTGCTTTCCTTTTCACTTGTTCTTGTCTGAACCTTCAGGTTGGTCATGCCTAGCTGAAAACATTTAAATTTAAAGCAAGAATGAGCATTTGGGTGCCCAACAAGTAAATATATTTAGCTGAAAGAATTAAATATTTTCTTTGTACATCACTTCTACAACGAATTAATAGTTGTGAAGTAAATTGAATCGATAATAATAACATAACAATTCTATACCAATTTTTTTTGAAACTACGTATTGACTATATATATAGGATAGTCGACATACTATGAACATTGTTTTCAATTTTTGAATAGGTTTAGCAAAACTTCATCCACAAACCGTCATAACTTACGGACATGAGGGTGATCTGCCCAATGTGCCCTGTATTGATCAATACTACATACAAGAATGATATTATCGTTCACTCTGTCTGCCTTGGGCGCATAAAAGTTTTCCCTTAATCGAGATGTTCATACTTAGTCTGGAATCCGAACCAAAACAATTTGATTGGATACAAAAAGGTTTTATCATATTCAACGACATTTTTAAATTTGTGTCTAGCTGATCAAATAGCTTAGAGGTGTAAATATATATATATATATATATATATATATATATATATATATATATATATATTTATAACAATAGGGTTAATAATCTAGCATAATAATAATATAGTTTTGAAACATTCTTACTCATGTCCATTGCATAAAGAAAATGCAAAGGTGGGATACTTGTCTGGTCTGCTGCTTATAATACGCAACTTAGTTTTATCTTTTATACCGAAACCTATCATTAATAAGATCATTTGATCGATTAGAATAACATACTATAACACATAGCACTGCTTATTGCAGTCAACACATAACCTAATCACATTGTCACACTTTTTCACAGTCATTGAATCACAAACAAACATTAATACAGTCAAAATATCTAAGTCCAGATCAATTTCTGAAATATGTCGGTGTACCGACAACTTTATCGGGTAATTATCGAGTCTAAGACTCTATTCTTTAACACAATATCTGAAAGTATCAGTCATATTATTTTTAAATGACTTATAATAATTTTAAAATATTTATTATAATTTATCATGAATTTTTAAATATCAAAATCATTATTAAATGATTTAAATATTAAACAATTCTATTATCATTAACATTTAATTAATATTAAACTATTAATGAAACCATTGTCAAAATATTAAAGTTATTTATAATAACTTCAAATATTTTAAAGTACTAATATTACCCTTAAATGATTTTTAAAACAATTAAAATCATTTTAAATAACTATCATTAATATTAAAATATTAATGCATTATCTATCAAAATATTAAAAGTCATTAATTATAACTTAAAATATTTTTAATTCATTTATATTCTTTTTAAATGATTTTTAAATTAATAAAACCATTTTAAAAACATTTATTTAATATAATTTTTAAATAAATTTAATATCATTAATATTAAATTAATATCATTAATATTTAATTATTAATGAAATTATCCTTTAAATATTAAAAGTTATATTTTATAACTTAAAATATCTTTAAACACTTTATTTTCATTTAAAATGATTTTTATAATATTAAAATCATTTTTAAACTAAATTATTTAATATAATTATTAAATAACTTTAACATCATTAATAATAATTAATTAATGAATTTTACCTTTAAATATTGAAAGTTATATTTTATAACTTAAAATATTTTTAAATACATTATTATTATTATTTAAAATGATTTTAATATAATAAAATCATTTTAATTCATTTATTAAATAACTTAATTATCATTAATATTAATTTATTAATGAAATTTATCACAAAATATTAAAAGTCATTAAAATAACTTATAATATTTTCTTATATCATTATATAATTTTAAATGATTTTTCAAGTATTAAAATCATTTTTAAATAATTTATTTAATACAATAATTAAATAAATTAAATATATTTTATTTTTCAAAAATATTAATTATTTATGAAATATATTAAAAATTATTAAAAACTAATTTTCAGACTTTAAAATAATTTTTTATAATTTATTTTGTAATTTCAATAATTAAAAACTAATTTTTTATAATTATTTAATAAAAATATAATTTTTATAAAGAAACTATCGCTAAAAACCACCTATAGCCACAGAACCGTCGCTATAGGTGTTCTTCATGTTCATCATGCAACCTAGAACATTAATGTCAGGAAACGAGGTAGCTAGTTTGACTAAGCTTTAATCTTAAACTGTGATGTTTCAGGGCATGCTTCTGGTCAGATCTTATAGTGTTAGTGTAGGTCTACATTATCCAACAACAATCATGGCCACCAAGCATCAATCGAGGGAGATCTAAGCCATCAAAGTGGCTGTCAGAGGCTGTTCTTCATTTTTGGGTTACCCAGAAATGAAGAACAGTTCGTGGGTCATACTTTGAGCCTCCACTACATGCTATACTTGTAATGTTTTTGTGATCTATCGATTTCAGGTTGTAGCCAGTATGTAACTTAATAGATCCATTACAAAACATTAATAAAACAACAACCTAATAACGAGATCTTGTTCGGTCAAACTATGTCAGAAGCCATGCTCATGAACTTTCTGGGTTACCCAGAAAGCTCATACGTGAACCTTTTGCTTGGTTTGAACATCTCCAAAATCCAGTATGTTTGTGATAAAAGTGATCTAAGAGCATTAACATGTAGTATAACTACCACACTATAACTTTAATACAACAACAAACACAAATCAACAACAATTTACAATATCAGAGGTGTCAAAGATCTTGTCAGACCGTTTCTGGGAACATCTAGGTTACCTAGAAACTTTGCAAGTCATGGTCGGTCAATGCAGTTTGACCTTTTATAACTTGCAATATACATATGATCTAAGTTTGATTTCAAGCCCAGATCCAAGAGCACATATCGGACTACAACTACCAACTTTCAAAACACCAAACACATTAAAGAGCACAGAGATATAAGGCTTGACATACGGTTGTCAAAACTCAAAATAAACTTTTCTAGATTTTGTAAATCTTCAAATCCGAGCCTCTAGCTGTTATGGATCTAACATCTAGCAACCCAGATCATCATTATACACTATATATAACATGTTTAACACAAAAATTTTAACATCTAACAACAGATCAATGGTTAGATTTTCAAGTTAGGGTTTATACCTTTACTTTGTTCAATCTTGATCTTAAGGTTCTGATTTGATATAGAGGCTAGTGGGGCTGGTTTTGGGGACTGATATGCCTTATCATTTCGTGGGTTTTAGATAGAGAGGCTCAAGAATGAGAGTTGTGCAATGTTAGGCTACAAAATGATTTTTTTTTCTCTCCCAATCTATATATATCTTGATACAATGCACATGGTTGATGATATGCTGCTGATTTGCTAGATATTTAATTTGGTGCATGTGAGAAGTCAAGGGTTGGCTACCAACTCAATATTTAGCAAGATACACAAGTTATCTTTAAATAACTCAAGAGGGGCATTTTAGTCTTTTTGCTTGCATTTTTAATGGCCATTTTTTAAATTAGCAAACCCTTAGGATTTGACCCTTAGGGTTTAACCCTAAGATTTAGCACATAGCATTTATAAGGCTTAGCAATTAGAGTTTGAAAAATATAAAATTTTAGTTTCAAAAATGAAAATTAATTTCTAAAAATTACAAATTAGGGTTTTCTTAATTTAGATTAGGTTTCTAATTATATTATACAGGAACATTAGGGTTAAAAATTTACTAATTATAATTAAATTTGCTAATTTAGCAATTAGGGTTTACCATTTAATAATTAGGATTAACAACTTGATAATTAGGGTTAACAATTTATAATTAGGGTTTCAAATTACATTATACATGATCATTAGGGTTTAAAATCTAATAATTAGCATTAAACATTCTAAATTAGCAATTAGGGTTTCCCAATTTGACAGTTAGGGTTCCAAATATAAACATTAGAGTTTATAAACATTATTTAGGGTTTTCAAAAAATTAGGGTCTCTCTAATTAAGGTTAATATCTATAATTCCAGTCATTAATCACACTAACTTGAGTACATAACCATCTTGTACTCTAATTTAAGTTTCAAATTAGGGTTTCCCATCAGTAATACCATGGTTTGACATAATACACCATAATTGACCAACCGTTGTCAATCACATACATACAGTATATATTTATAGCACTAAAAAATCAAAATATAAATAATATTATAATAAATGTCATTAATCGCATAACAGAATTACTTGGCAGATTTTAAAGTCTCAATTGACTTCAAAACTAGGGTTTATCAGTAACATTAGGGTTTTGTAGGTTACATTAAAACTGTTCCACACCTTAATCTTACACAGATAACATACACATTTATAACACTAATAAATAATAATATAATATTATTATTCTCTTTCTTGATCAAAATCCAAAATTAGGGTTTGGATTCCATATTTGATTATCTTGCATATACATACCATTACTAATTAAGTTAAATAATTAACTTAATTATTCTGAAATAAATTCATATAATAAAATAATTATTATAATAATTCTATAATCATTTCATATATTATTTAAATAATATAATAATCATATTTTCATGGAAAATAATTAATAAAAACATTTCAACTATAAGATTAACTATTATAAGAATATAATTTATAATGATCAATAATTCTAAAATAAAATTATTTTAAATTATTCGTAATTATTCATGTAATAAATAAATTTTATATTTATCACATAAATACATACACATTACCTTGCATGCATTCTATCATTTAAAATAATAATAATAATAATAAAAAAATTTATACGCAAAATTTCTAATTTATTTATATAGAAAATATCGGGTTATTACATACAGGGTCTGATATTACGTTGTCAGACACAAAAAAAAATTCCCAGATTTTTGAAAATTACAATTTTGAGCACGTAGGTGTTATGGATCTACAAGATACCAACCCATATCACTTAAATAGACTACAAAAAACATGATTTAACATAAAATCATAACATCTAACATAGCAACGGAGATCAGATTTCAAGTTAGGGTTTATACCTTCTATGATCAAATTTTGATTCAAGGCTACTGATTTTGTTATGGGTGTTAGTGGGGCTGGTTTTGGGGACTGAATTGCCAAAGGATTTCGTGGGTTTTGAGTTGAGAGAAAATGGTTGAGTGTTTTGTGCAAAATGAGCTAACAATTGATATTTTCTCTCTCCCAAACTATTTATACAAGTCTTAGATGCATGTATTGGCTGATAATGGACTGATTGCTGGCATTATCTTAGTCACAATGTCAAATAAGTTGGTCACCAACTCCTAGATTTGGTAGGATTTGTAAGCAAGTTTAATAAAGAATAAAAAAGGGCATTATGGACAATTGACTTATGATTTTAAGAGCATTCTTGTCATATTAGCTAACCCTTAGGGTTTAACTCTTAGGGTTTAACCCTAAGGTTTGGCACAAAAATTTTGTAGAATTTTCTAATTAGGGGTTGTACAAAAATTTTGTTTCTTAAAATTTATAATTAGGGTTTCCTAAATTAGATTAGGTTTCTAATTACATTAGACTTGAAATTAGATTTAAATATTCACTAATTAACACTAAGCTTGCTTAATTAGCGATTAAGGTTCCTATTTAGCAAATTAGGGTTTTTAGTTTTGTAATTAGGGTTTCTAATTACCAATTAGGGTTTTCAAAAATTAGGGTTTCCCTAATTAACATTTATAATTCTAAAACTTGTTATTAATCACTTTAACACAATTTCTTATCAATCGTAAACTCAGGTTTGAGTTTTAAAATAGGGTTTATCCTATATTAGGGTTTTGTCATGTTACATTAAAGCTATTCCACACATTAACATTACACATACAGTACATATTTATTACATTGAAAAATAATAATATTATATTATTATTCCCATTCCTTAGCCAAAAATCCAGAATTAGGGTTTGAATTCCATATCTGATTTATTTTTCATATATAGCATTATTAATTAAGTTAAAAATAATTAACTTGAATAATAATCGAACAAAATCAGTATAATAAAATATTTATTATAATAATTCTAATAATCATTTTATATATTATTTAAATAATATATAATCATATTTTCATGGAAAATAATTAATAAAAATATTTCTACTATAAAATTAATTATTATTAGATTATAATTTATAATGATCAATAATTCTAAAATAAAATCATTTGTAATTATTCATGTAATAAATATATTTTATTTATCATATACATATATATCCACATTATCTTGGAACATATTCCCCATATTTATTTTAATAAATAAAAAAAAATTATTCGCAAAATTTTTGATTTATTTATATAGAAAATATCGGGTTATTACATTCACCCTCCCTTATAAAGATTCCATCCCCAGAATCACCATTTTAAAACTTATAGATACAAGGGTACATAGCATACACAATCATTGCAAGTAGATCTCGATCATAATTGATCGAATCGATCTTTAACTATTTAGCATAAAGCTTGACAATCTGATTAAACGGAAATTTGATTTCTAAAAGAACTCAAATTTCTCCTTCAAAAATTCTTTATAAAATACTTTACTATAAATAGGAAAATCATGTATAAGAAAATAAAAGTTATATGAATAATACCTGGAGTTCCATCACCAGCTACCATGGTATCCTGGACCGTCATGTTGAAAACTCTCGCGGTTGATTTTGTTGGCTTGCTTGATGACGTTGGTCCCGTAATTGCCAGAGTCCTGCTGCCTTTCCCAGTCGTGACACTCCATGCCTCCATTTTCCTTTTCAGACAATCTTTCACCTTATGCTCCATTGACCCGCAGATAAAACAACCAGTGTTCATCCTTGGATTAGGGCAGTTGGGAGAGATATGGCCCTCCTGCCCGCACTTATAGTATACAAACTTTTCCTTCAGATATTCCCAAGTATGGTTCTTTCCACAATTCTTACACGGCACTACCTGCTTCTTCACACCTTCCTGTTTCACCTGGACATTTCCAAAATAGTTCCCCTTCATCTTTTCAACCCTATTCCCACTATTAGTTTTCACCTTTACAGTTCCTACGACCTTGCCTTTGTTCTTCTTCTCCTTGTTGTAGAGGCTCATGGCCTCAATCCCCTCCTCAGCTATAATAGCTTTTTCCATGAGTGTTGCAAAAGTGTTGATTTGCAACACCGCCACCTTGTTATAGAGCCAGGGTTTTAATCCTAGCTCAAACCTTCTTACTTTCCTAGCCTCTGTATCAACTTGATGCAGAGCGAACCTAGCTAACTCATTAAAATTTGTGGCATATTCTGACATCGTCATATTGTCCTGCTTTAACTCCTAGAAATATCACCTCCATCCTAGCCTGCATACTAGTCGAGAAATAGTTTTTGAAAAATAGAGTTTTGAACCAAGCCCATGTAACTACACCTTCTCCAGTCCTTGCTTGATTTGCTTCCCACCAAAAGTTATCCTCCCCCTTCATCATGTACGTGGCAAAAGTAGTCTTTTGCCCCTCATCTACCCTAGCTATCACAAATGCCTTTTCAATTTCTTTAACACAAGTTTGGGCTTCAACAGGGTCAGTTGTCCCTTTAAATTTGGGTGGTCCTACAACCTTAAAATCTTTAAAGTTTGCCAAGCGATTATCCAGCTGGTTCCCTGCGGCTGGCATTCCTTGTTGCATAGCTTGTGCTACCATGTTTGCAAAGTGTCGCATCGGTCCGGTCTGCTTGTTGTTGTCTCTCAGCGTTGTTGACAGATTCTTCTGCCCTTTGATTTCGAGTTTGTCGTCTTGGCAGAATTATCTGATTAAATAAAAAATAATTTATTCTTTATTAACTCACATTCTAAACCTTATCGTAAGTTTAATATATTAAACTTGTCTCAAACATAGATTCATATTCATTCAACGATTTCAAAATACTTTACATAACATAACACAAATTTCTTTAAACATCAGCTATCCCTTTGTGACTACAAAAGTCGGGATTTGCTACACCACTTGTACAAAAGTTTTAGAATATTACATTACACATGCATACTATTCATATATATTACATTAAATAGACTTACACAACAGAACCTATACTACCTATCACTACAAGAAAAGGGTCTATCAGGGACCGCCTATCAACGACCGTTGTCGATCACAGATACCTATCAGCGACCGAATGCAGTCGCTGATAGCAACCACTATTAGCGACCGATATATCCGCGACCGCTAGTAGCGACTGACTTCGTCATTTCGGTCGCTAATCTGAATCAGCATGGCTCAGGGCCAAAGGCCGACGCGATCCACGTGTCAGCGACCGCATGCGATCGCTTATACCCTCAGATGTTTAGCACTCGCGAATGAATATCATTGACCGCATGCGATCGCTGATTTGAAAAAACTAAAAAACCAGATTTTGGCTGTTTAGCAGAATTCCCAAAAAACCTGTACCTGTTTCGTATTTGCTTTATCCCAACAAACATACACAACAATATAAACATCTTGTACAACAATGTAAACATTAATCGTCCACCGACACATACACCAAACTAGTATATAAACTATATAAACCTTTAAACCAATATGAATTGAATAAATATAAACAAATCTAATGTTTAAGTAACATGAATGAATATAAAAGTACAAAATTCTCAAAGAACTACAAAACACAGCTGTATCGATTGTCAAGCATCAGCGTCTTGATTAGCTTCTCCAGGATCACCCTGTAATTAACAAAATAATAAAACAAGTTACAAATATATACTAACTATGTTAATATTGCTATATTACGACAATATATACAACAAATTGATTTTATACCTCGTCGCCATCCCCATGCTGTCCTGCTGCTGCTGCCGCTACTGCTTCAGCTAAGTCCTTAGGACCCAGAGCCCCCAGATGCTCGCCCAGTATCTTCAGAAGATCTCGATCTCGACATATAGCTCTCACACGGTCAATGTGAGTATGAGCAATTTGGATGGCTCGATGATTTGAAGATCGGGTAGAGAAAGCGACTTGAGCCACTGAAGGATGGGCGTCGTCGTTGTCCTTAACCTTTAATGTAGTTCTTCTTCACAACAGACGCCCTCTCCCACAACTCTTGTTTTAAATTTTTTTTATTGTTTATCGTAAGTGAATACCTAAGGTATTTCATTCATGCTAGCTTTATATTAGAGTTTACTAACTCATTTATACAACTTTTTGAGTATTTTGGAGATTCATTCATATCAACTAGTGTGCTAAGGCGCCTAACATGTTTTAAGATTATACCCCTCACGATCCCTTTCTATAATCTTTTATGTTTTGGGATAGTCACAACTTGGCTGAGCAATTTATAGCTTCTATAACATTTTGTAGCTTTATTCTTGTATACATAAGTGTTAAATACCCTTGTTTTTCTGTTATAGCCAAAACACTCTCTTTATTAACCAAGTGTGTCTAGTTACCTCTCTCACATTACACTAATAGTTCCCCTAAGATCGCCTATTTTGTCTTAATAAATTTCAATAGCTTACCATGTTAACAACCAAGCTTGGCTTGACTAAGCTTCAAGCGTGGCCTCGTATTTTAAGCCCAAATTTCATCACTCCAAACAAACCCTTAATAGGCTTTAGTGGATCACCAATAGGCTCGTTAATAGTATAAATGTTCGCAACTACCCGAATTAATAAAAAAATTTCATTTGAGTCTCCCCTATAATATGGACTAGCCACATGCATTTATTTACATGTATATAAGGTCATTTCTAGGCACCCAAGACACAAACCAAGAGTCCACATAGACGATCTTGCATAAGTATAAGTAATGTGAAGAAAAGCCTAACTATTACCCATAGACGATCTTTCATAAGTATAGTTCTCATATAGGCATAGGTACAAGTTTAGCAGTCTTATTTTACAATCACAGGTACATGTTTATCATATTTCTCGGGAAAATACCGAAACAATGTAATCCAGGATGCATAATAACACATAAACAAGTCTCTGTAGAAACTTGGCAATTCCTATAAAAAAACAGGTTATCAAACTAGTGGCGGACTAAGGAAATGATACCCAAACAATGGTTGAAAATAGATGATATCTCCATTTTAAAAGATCTGGAATCCACTAAAAAAGATTTTAGACTGGTGAACTAAAACCTTTAAATATATTAGTTTGTATACACACTAATATATTAATTTGTATATGGACCACTAATTTGAACATGGACCAGTTTTCTAGATTATTGAGTATACTTATCAAAGTTCAGTTGTTAGTGTTCTGCATTACATACCTTTTATAACTTTCTAGTTATGGCATCTCATTTGTATACCACCAAATAGTTCAGATTTTCATTACAACCTCGAGCTTTAACTTTTGATAACTTAATAAAATAATACACACAATAAACATGGTTTCCACTATATGTCTACATACATTGAACCTATTAAACTCCAACAAAAGTTAACGGAAGTGGAGTTTTGTGCATTACAAACACTTTAAATTCTAGTTAATGTTTTTATTGGCAAAATTTGGTAGATATTAAATACCCATCCTATGGAATATCAAAATTGTTAAATGAGCTAGACAAACATGAAAATGCTCCAAGGACCCTAAAAGTAATCAAAAATCAGGAAATCCAAAACAATTCCGGTGAACATTTTATCCGAGTAGGGTTGAATTATTGTAAGTGATTCATTAAAAAGTTTGGATCTTCAGGAATAGTGCAAACTAACTAATTGCAACAATTTTAAGTTGATTAAAAAATAATACATTGACAAACTTGAAAAGTCTAAAATAAATAACTCACCAGTCGTGCGTGGCAGCGGCGATGGTAGTGGGCAGTGGGCAGTGGTGGCGAGCGAGACTCCTATTCCCCCTTTCTCCCTCTTCTCTCTGAGCTCCCTCTTTTCTTTTCCTCCCATCTGCTGTGTCGTGCGAATACCTGGAACTGATTACATTTAGTTTGATCAGCGACCGACATTTGCAACCGCATGCGATCACTATGTTTTAATGACTTGGACTTATCAGGGACCGCATGCGGTCGCTGATTTTAAGTGGTCGCACAAAACCATGGCGCCAACATTTCCTGCCAAAATTTGGGAGGCAAAATTATGATATGACCGATCAAATGACCGTGACACTGATCGCTAATATATAATAATAATCGGATTAAATCACTACGCAGAGATATGAGTATTAGCTACCGCATATGCGGTCGCTGATAGTAGTGGTCGCTGATAGACCTTTTTCTTGTAGTGTATTCACTATTCCTTTTTCTTGAACAATCTTTCGCCTGATGACCTTCCAATCCACAAATAAAACATGCACCTGGTTTGTAGTCGGGACAATAAAGAGAGGTATGTCCCTTATAGCCGCAAATGTAACATATCTTTTTCCATTTCTTCTTATCGAATTTTCCTATGTCGTGGTCTTTTATCTTTCTTTTCCCCTTCTTGCTTGGAGCTGCACACGATTTATTGCTTGTGGCTCCCATATAATCAATTTGGATTTTAAGATTATCTTGTTCTTCCATTGTTTCTATTAAGGCTTTTCGCAATTGACTATTTAGCAGCTTTTCTATTTCCCACATCTTTTCCAGAGAAGAAACCGTGTTCCTCAGATTCTGAACCTCCATTGATGCTTGATCAGCTTCAACTTTAGTGTATGAATCACTATCTGTCAGTTCCACCATTTTCGGATCTAGTACTACGTTTTCCGCGATAACTACCTCCTCTAAGTTATTTTCACTATGAGACTCTATTTCAGCTATTGGCTTCGATATTAGCTCAGGTGTATGGATTTGATCTTTCTCAATGCTATAAGCATATAACAAGCCTTTTCCACCAGACATCTACACACATAAATTATCCTGACTAGCATATAGTATATACACACAGCACATAATAGTTTTACATAAGTTACCTTTTATTTATTTTAACGATGAATTTATTCAAATCATCTCCTTTTAAACTCTATACGAGTTATTTGTATTTTCAATGTTTCCCTATGTTCTAAGGTTATAGCCTAAGGTCTATCCCACCTAAGGTTTCTAACCCTAAAGCTCTGATACCAACCTATTACGCCCCCAAATTCAGGTACTTGAAACCCGAACTCGGTGCTTCACGATACCATTTCTATGAGCGGAATAATACCAATAATAATAACAATAATATAATTATCAAACTTAATTTACATATGCATCAGAGTCTCCTCCCAGGTACGCGACCTTTAAACATTCATTACATGATATTTAATAGTTATCATTATCCTAATAAAGTCATACTATTACATAGAATACCACAAATCTTATTCTGTTTGCTTTCCTTTTCCTTTGTTTCTGCATGAGCCTTCTGGTTGTTCACACTTAGCTGAAAACATTTAAATTAAGAAAGGATGAGCATTTGAGTGCCCAACAAGTAATAGCAATTATAAATATTAGCTGAAAGGATTAAATGTTTTCTTTGTACGACACTTCTACAACGAATCAATAGTTGTGAAGTAAACTAAACCAATAATAATATATTACTTCTATATCAAATTTTTGAAACTACATACTGACTATAATTGGATATTAGTCGACTGACAATGAACATTGTTTTATATTTTTGAAAAGGTTAAATGTAACTACATCATCAGAACCGTCATAACTTACTACGACGCAGGGGTGATCACCCGTTATGCCTCAGATTGATCAATACTACATGCAAGAACAATATTATCGTTCATCTGATCCGCCTTTGGCGCACAAAAGTTTTTCCATGTACGGGATGTTCATACTTAGTCGGGAATCCGAACCAAAATAATTTGGTCGGATAAAAATAAGGTTTTATCTTGTTCAACAATATTATTTCTAAGTTCATGTCTAGCCAAAGCAAATAGCTTAGACGGCTTTGAAGTCAACGTAAACATAATAGAATTTAATATATATATATATATATATATATATATCAACATGTGATTAAATACAATGATTATCCAAGTGGAGACACTTGTATAACCATATTTAAAAATTAACGAACAGAATAAATATCTGAATTATACAATAATATTGTACTGATAAATAATGATCGGATACATAATCGATAATAATAGGGTCAATATTCTGGCACAATGATAATATAATTCTGAAACTTTCTTACTTATGTCCATTGCATAAAGTAAATGCAAATATCAGATACTTGCCTGGTCTACTGCTTACAATACGCAACTTAGTTTTATCTTTTATATCACGACCTATCATTAATAAGATCATTCGTTCAATTAGAATATTATTGTAGACACTCAAAATTTTCTGCATGCCTGTTACTAACATTACAGGAGGGCATATTCGTCTTTCGGAGATAACCCTGGAAGACAGCTTACATCCATTTCGGATACTACTAGAAGTGCAGTTCCAAACCGGAACACAAACCGGGAACATCGGTTCCAACCCGGAACACAAACTGGGAACTTCATCTCAAACTCGGAACACACACCGGGAATGTCATTTCCAATCTCGGAGATAATCCCGAGGTTTGCAAGATCAAAAGACTGGCAACAACACCGGAGAGGACAGTTATTTCTCGGCGATAACATCGTGACATTCAGTTCTAGTCCCAGAAACAACACCGGGAGTAGCAACTCCATCCTTGGTGATAGCCCCAAGGGATGCTTTTTGCAGTTCCGGCGATAACTCCGGAATTGTTTGTTTCAAACACATGCGATCAGCTTCAAGCTCAGACCTCCTACCGAGGCAATCATACCTCAGACCCGGAGCTAACAACGGGTAGATATGTTCTTTCACAGATGACCTTGCGGTATTCAAACACTTGCAGCAGTCCAATCTCAGATGTAACCCTGAGCAACGTCTGCTTTCCGCTCAAACCGACGATAACCCCGGTAAGGAGTCAAAAGCGTCATCTTACCGCCTCAACAAGATGATATCGTGGCATACCAACAAGTAGTCCAATCTCAGATGTAACCCTGAGCAACGTCTACTTTTAACTCAAACCGGCGATAACCCCGGTGAGGATTCAAACATCATCTTGTCTCTTCAACACCTGCGCGTCATCTCGACACTTCATACATACACACATACAACAATGTCCCACAAGAACCGAGGAGTAACAATCCCGAGTGACTATTACGCGTGGCAGTACTTTGGATAGAATTTGAAGCTTGAAGACCATGGGCATATACCCCTCTTCCTGACTTCGTACAACCTCTAATCCATGTCATTGCGTAACTCTCGACACAAGCGGTCCGAAGAAGGTCAGATATACCTCGTTCGGATGCTCGAATTGAAGTTCTATAAGTTCGAGCGGACATTACAGTGCACGAGTGCACATACTACGAGAAGATGGGACCCGCGAGGCTCGGATGCACCACGATAGCAGGTACGTAGTAGGTACAATCATTGCTATCGATGAGTGTACTGCGACCATCCATCTATATATACAAGCCTTGGGGTTGACATTTTTGAGAGAGAGAGAGAGAGAAAAGCGAGGAAGCCTGTCCATTTTACTCTGCATACACATCTTTTGAGTGTTTCCTCACTTTTAAACACTTGTTAGCTCATATATAGCTATCTTTTATCAAATTGGGAGGTGAGTGTTTATCTATTTAAAGTCATAGAAGTCTACTTTGGCGACCATTTGTAAGCCTTCTCACATTATATAAAGTCTTCTTCTCATATTAGCACACCTTTGTTTGTACACGTTGAGAGTCGTGTGAGTGTGTTTGCGGACTTGGTCCAGTGGTTTTCAATTCATCTGTATATATACTTATATTATATATATGTATATATTTCATATATGGACTAACATTATCGAGTTATGCCTCGATTGAGCCTGAACTTGATGCGGAGGCGTTTATTGCTTATATATATATATATATATATATATATAATAATTGTTTATGTCGAACATATATGATGAGCCTAGATTTTACATCGGAGCATTTACTCGCTTATATATATATATATATATATATATATATAATTGTTGTCGGATATATCAGATGAGCACAGAATTCACATCCGGTCGTTCTTTTTATATATATATATATATATATATATATATATATATATATACATCATATAGGCACTGGAGTTTACTTCGTGGCCTTTTACTACTTTATTTACATTTTGTCCTGCCTGGAGTTTACTTCGTGGCAGTTGATTGCTTTTACAACTTTATTTAAATTTCGTCCCACCTGGAGATTACTTCGTGGTGGTTGATCATGTCCATATATATATATTTACCGCTTTTATATATTTACATTTTCGATCCCCCATGGAGTTGTTTCGTGGTGGTTGATCATATATATATATATATATATTTCTGACTTTTATATATATAAGCGCTTCTTGCTTTCCATACAAATTACAGTATCATGTGAGCCTAGGAATTATGTGATCACAAATTCAGTCTACTGAATCTAGATTCGGTTCCCATGATGGACATATTTTCAAATTTATGGCGACTTGTACATTATTTTACGATGTTTGAATTTCCTTGGATGGTACATCATGCCCATGAAGAGAGTTAAACCTTCTTTGTATATTATTTTCTCTAGAATGCTTCGCATCTCGAAAATAAAAGCAAACAAGCCAAACATTTAATAATAAAATGGAAGTATGAAAAGGTCTAAATTCCTATTGAGCACAAAGTTTGAAAAACCTCTTTTACAAAACTTCATTGATATATCATGGTTAAAACTGAATTTTTCTATAAAATTCAAACCTTGTGTATATAGGTGCGAACGAGGCCTCACACTACTTTCAAATAATTGCACATTGATTCACACACACACACACACACACACATTCATATAACAATTTCTTTGAAAAGTGGCGGTCGTAGTAGTAACACGGATGTCGGGGGTGCTAACACCTTCCTCGCATAATCAAGCCCCGGACCCAAAATGAATCTCGGTTTCACAGACCGTCTAGCGATGTCAAATCCTTTGGGTCGATGTGCAAACCTTTTTGGTTGCGTTAGTGCGACCGATTAAATACACCAATTGGCGACTCTTAAAGTCAAATCGTCGACATTATACATATCGGACCTTTTTCACTTGTTTTTTCAAACAAATCTCACATTAACATGAGAACACCAAGGAACAAGTAACGAAAAGGACACTCAAAAATCCCGGCGTCGACGGTGTGGCGACTTTCTTTGGGGACTCGGTAAGAGGGCTTAAGCCGCTATTTCAAGCTTTTCAAAATTGTTATATGCTTGTGTGTGAATGTTGCATTTACATTTATGATGAATGTGTCTGAATGCATCTTAATTCTTTGCCTTTGCTAAATATCTATCTGTGATATTAGTGCCGCACATGTCATCATTTTGCATAAGCGGTGAGACACGTTGTATGTGAATATATGTTGTGTGGTCCCTCCACCGAAGAAGCTATCTGTCGATGTTTGATTCTTTGGACTCGTGGGAAGAATAATTACCCGGGGCTCGGAAAGGCACCACTCATATTCGCTCCGGTTGAGCAATATGGATTAACTTCCGTCAAGTAGATTGCGATGATACAGGAACCTTCATGCCAAAAAGCCGCGAGAGTAACCCTAAGATAGGTCAACCTCTGATAAACCAAATGCGGAGGAAAGTCTCTTCATACTTTCCATTTTTAATTACTTGTAAAAGCATTTACTTGTAATTTATTCCATGTTCATCCATATGTAATGGAAAATATGAAGAATATCTGTACATGCATGACATGTTATCAATTAACAATCGGTTTTGCAGGACAAAATTCCTAAACAGACATGTTATGATAACATTTACATTACCCTAAGACTAAACTACGTAAGTCTTTTGTAGGGAAGCAATTGGGCCTGTTACCCGCTCAAAATCCAAAAAGGCCACAAGTCTACAGCCAATCATGTCTTCTTCTGACCAGTCTAATGTTGTCTCCTGAGAAGAATTTGACGGATTGAGTAAACAAATTGCAGACTTGGTCATTCTACTGAAAGAATTGCACCAGTCCACTCAGGGTACGAAGATACCTATACATACAAAATCCCCTACATAAGGAGGAGTTCAAGGTCCGGAAAAAACAATTCCGTAACCTCAGTTGGATACAACCAACAAAGACCCTGAAAAACACCCATCTCAAAGGAGATCCAGACAACGGTGATATCAGGAAGAAGGTCTTTCAAATGGAGGAAACTATTCGTGTTCTCAAAGGGATTGGAACACATGGCAGTGTTTCATATATAGACCTTTGCATATTTCCTAGTGTTCATTATCCAGAGAAATTCAAGACCCCTGATTTTGAGAAATATGACGGATTAGGGGATCCTTATACACATTTAAAAGTGTTCATTGGAGAACTTGGGTCTTTACGTGAAAATGAAAAGCTCGAGAATGTATTTTTTCAGAAAAAAGTTCATTGGAGAAGCCCGTTCATGGTATACAGATTAGACAACTTAAAGATCCATATTTGGGAAGAAGTGGCTCACACCTTCCTTACTCAATCTGATTTTCAATCTCAGATGGCTCTGGCCGGTACCAAATTACCAAGGTCGAGAAGCGAGTCTAATGAGTCATTTAGAAATGCGCTTTCAAAGGTGGAGGCGCGCTTCTTTGCTCAAGTTATTCCTTCCATGACGGAATTAGAAATGGTTATGACTTTTATAGATGTACAGGAAGCTCCTTTCTATGAAATAGTTCTAGCTGGTATTGGCAAACCATTCTCTAAAATGATCAAGCATGGAGAAATGGCTGAGATGGAATTGAAGTCCGATAAAATTCAAGACCTAGCCGCTCTTAAAGCTGTTGCTAAGCACATCCAGTCCAGATCTTATGGAAACAACCCCCGGAGGGTCCATAAAAAGAAAGAAGAGGATGTTTCCTTGATACTACAAGGACAAAAAGGCAATCAAAGCATGCTTATGCAGAGGAAAAACTACTCCCCTTTTCTAGCACAATCTTTAAACCCTCCATTGTCTAAAAGTGGAGACGTAAAGCGGCCTCGAACGTTCACACCCTTAAGGGACTCGCTCGAGAATGTTCTTGCTCTTCTGACTGCTCAGAAGAAAATTACACATCTTCTTCCACCAGCCAACCCTAATGGGAGGGGTTTTAATGCTACTCGGAAGTGTGCCTACCATGCCAGAGCACCTGGACATGATACTCAAGATTGTTGGGCCTTGAAGCATAAGATTCAAGATCTAATAGACAATGGTGAGATCATGGTCACCAAACCAGATCAACCTCATGTGCAAGACAACCCTCTTCCTCAACACAAAGAAGAAGAGGTCAACATGATCGGTTGGAGCCGCATCTGAGGTTCCAATTCTAACGGTGAATCATCCCAACCCATCAAAGATGGTGTTGACAAATGGGATTATGCAAAGTTCTAGTTTACCATGGAACGAAAGATGAAAGCTCTTTCCAGATAAATTAAGCAACTGGCAGAACTGGTGACCCACCAGCATCAAGTCACACGCCAATTAATCAGGCAGGAGCATGCCTATCTCCTTCCTTTTGTTATGAATGCCTCCTCACCACCTTCAGAAAGTGAAGCTAAAGAGGATAAGGTTGAGAAGAGAGCAACTGCTAAAGCCCGTTAGGATTTTGCCAATCAGAGGGAATTCACCTATTTGGGCCAATCTATGGAGGAGATATTACAGATGTTAATCAACAAAGGAAGAATTACCTTCCTTCTCCCTCCAATCAATCCCCGTTCAAGACGGTTCAATCCTGATGAAATGTGTCAATATCATTCACATTCTCGGGGTCACATCATAGAAGAATGCTGGGCACTCCGCCATCTCATTCAGAATCTTATTGATAGCGGTGTCTTGCAAATAGCAGATGATTACACTGTACAACTCAAGGGTTGGAATGCATGTCCTACCAAATGGAAGGGATCAATAGCAGTTATATCTGAAGTGGATGATGAGACTGTCAAAGTATTTCCCATACAACCAATTCAACTCAAAGGAGCTAACAATCCTTTGAAAGTAGCGCACGAGCCAATTTCTTTATCTTGCGAGACCTGATATCTGTTGTTAAACACACAACGTTCCATGGAATTATGGAGAATTTGAAGGATCCACGTCTCATACTCTTTCGCTATAGTGTTGAAGGAAAATCCACTATATCTTCCTCGGCGGGTTATTAAACCTACTTGCGAAGCAAAAAAGTGGAAGATTGAAAAATTTAAGTCTGATGAAGCGAAAGTGGTTTTAAGCTGCGAAGCTCCACACCGATTTCAATCTTTGGACTTGGTTTTCTCTTCCAAGGATCATTGGAAGATCATACTGAAGGTTTTAGAAGAAGCCTATTTGCCAAAATCAGTGGACGTGGAAAAATTTCAACATTTGGGTGATCACATTTTCAACAACAATGTGATATCCTTCACTGATGACGACATACCTCTCAAAGGGATCGGTCATTGCAAGCCATTGCATATTACAGTTTTGTCTTCTGGGTACATGCTAGCTAGAGTTTTGATAGATAGAAGGTCATCTCTAAATATTTGTCTTTATGCCACCTTGATGAAGATGAATGTCAATCTCAAGTGGATCCAAAGCAGCCATACGGTTATCAGAGCTTTTGATGGATCCCGACGAAATGCCGTCAGAAAGATTGAATTGCCAGTTGAGATTGGTCCAAATACATTCAATGTATCCTTCACGTCCTCAAGATAAATTCAGGATACAACCTACTATTAGGGAGACCATGGATACACATGGCTGGAGCCATTCCCTCCACGCTACATCAACAGCTCAAATACATTATCAACAACAGTCTAGTCACCTTCATCATATTTGGCGGATTATCACGAACAAGGAACTCTACCAATCATCGGCTTCAATTCAGAAGTTGAACCGGCCAGTTTCCATACTTTGGAAGTGAGTAACACGCAATACCATTCTATTGGAGCGCCACTTCCCATACCCAAGATTTCTGTCGAGGTTATGTCGGCCACTCAAGAAATGATGTCATTGAGTCATCAACCTGGACAAGGGCTTGGTAAAGATAAGCAGGGTATTAAGCACCCTATTCAAATGTCCAGTTAAATTGGAACCACCGGACTAGGCTATTCTGCCAATTCCACTCACATGAATCCTCATAAGCACAAGCAGGTTCCTCAAGCTTTCGCCGCACGGCGATTTTCTATACCTTTACCCCATGAGCTAATATAGTCTCCAGTAAAGGTGCCAGCCCATATTGTTGCCATGCTGTTTCCTAAACTAGTGCCAATCAAAGCTAAAGAGGTGTTGATTCCTAATCCCGAAGCGGAAGGAAAGCAACGAAAACATAAACATGACATTGCCTTGATGATGGCAGGCCTACGCGTCATTGTTCATGATGAACATACAAACAGATACACCCCAGACGATGATTGCCCAGATGTCATGGTTATCATTCGGGAAAAGAATGACAATGACGATCCTTCCATCACTGCAGTCCATCAGGACTTTGCCCTCGACAATTGGAGCAGCACTCCATGCATTGGTCGACGAGGGTAAAATGGGCAAAAAAATCCCTCTGCCCTGTAGATAACTTTAATTGCTTGCTTTCCTTTATAGTACTAGCAGTTATTTTATCAAGTACATGCTAACACTTTTGTATGATCGAACAGTTGCATATATTAAGTGAAAGCATCTTTTGTTTCAGGACTCTGAATTTTGATGTGCATGTACTTGTTGATGAAGTGCCTTCTCTCCACGACGACTGTAACTCTAATGCAAAGTTGGACTCAGACTTGATGGACATCCAAGAGGACATTGAGACACCTCAGGAGATTAAGGAATGGGTCGCAGACAAACCCAAACCCAATCTTGATCAAACCACTTCTTTCAATCTTGGAACCTTAGACAACCCTAAGCTAATCCAAATTGGTTCAGACCTTACCACAAATTAACGGAATGACATGGTTGCACTATTAACCCAATTCTAGGATGTGTTTGCATGGTCTCATGAAGACATGGTGGGTTTGTCCACTGACATTGTTCTTCATCGCCTTCCCATCAAAGAAGGATTCAAGCGGTCGAGCAAAAAACTTCGGCGATTGAAAAACTGAGTGGAGTTTAAAGGTCAAAGAAGAAATTGTGAAACAATTTCAAGCTGGAATCATCATGGTGTCTACATATCCGGAGTGGATATCCAACATTGTTCCCGTACCTAAACCATGGGAAAAGGTACGAGTCTGCATGGATTACCGAGATTTGAACAAAGCTTGCCTTAAAGATAGCTTTCCCGTGCCCTTTATCCACATTCTTATTGACAATACTGCTCAATACGGCATGTACTCCTTTGCTGATTACTTTGCGGGGTACCATCAAATTATGGTCATTTGAGGAAGATAGTGAGAAAAGCGCTTTCATCATGCCTTGGGGAACCTTTTGCTACTCTGACGGTTGTCATTCGGCCTCATCGATCTTAAGGCGACCTATCGTGACTATGATGGCTCTTTTCCACGATTTAATGCATAAAGAGATAGAGATCTCGTGGATGACATCATTGTCAAATCCGGAAGGAGGAGGACCACTTAGACCATCTCACAAAACTTTTCAACAAGTTGCGTAAGTACAACTTGAAGTTGAATCCGCCAAGTGCACCTTTGGTGTTAAGTCGAGCAAGTTGCTAGGTTTCTAGTCGACCACAAAGGGATTGAACTAGATCTACCAAAATCCAGGCCATCAAGGAAATGCCCATTCCTCGACGAGAGAATGAAATACGGGATTTTTGGGAAGAATCAACTTCATTAGCGATTCATTTCTCAACTCACGAAGAACTGTGAGCCAATCTTCAAGTTGTTAAGGAAGAACTCCTCCATGAAATGGAACGATGAGTGTTAGAAAGCCTTCCTCACAATCAAAGAGCAACTGATTAACGTTCCTGTTATGGTACCTCCTAGGGATGATGTTCCCCTGTTCATGTACCAGTCCATAAATGACAATTCCATGGGCTGTATGCTGGGACAAAAAGATAATTGAGGCCAAGAACGAGCTATCTATTACCTCAGCAAAAGATTCAGCATAAGTGAACACAAGTACACTCTGATTGAGAAGACTTGTTGTGCTTTAGCACGGGCTTCCATGAGGTTACAACATTACCTCCATGGTCACACAACCCATCTCATATCCCGAATGGATCCTCTCAAGTATGTGTTCAGTAAGCCCATACTGAATTGTCGACTATCCAGATGGCAGTTGATCCTACAACAATTTGATATCGTCTATGTGATTTAAAAGTCTGTCAAAGGTCAGGGAATTGAGGATCAACTGGCCGCCGCACCTGCAGGGGACTACAAACCCTTGGAAATGTACTTCCTCGATGAAGGGGTAATGACAATTCAACAACAACATCAGTAAAATACATGCCGTACGTGGAGAATGTATTTTGATGGAGCTGTTAACACAGAAGGCTCTGGAGCTGGAGCAGTCCTAATATCTGGTACGGGGGAGCAGTATCCCGTCGTCGTCAAATTGCAGTTTGTCAGCACCAACAACACAGCTGAGTATGAAGGCTGTATCATGGGGCTAAAATTTGCCCGTTCAATGGGCATCAGGCGATTAACTGTCTTTGGGGATTCTGAATTGGTAATCAAGCAATCCACAGGAATCTATCAAACTAAAAAATTACATTTGCTGCCTTACCATCAGCAAGTTTTATAGATGGCTTTGGAGTTAGAAGAAATCTCCTTTCTACACATTCCTCGTAATAGGAATGATTTTGCAGATGCATTAGCAACGTTGGCCTCCTTGGTTTTTATACCGGACAAGGAAAACATGCCAATCATCACGTTTACTCTGCAAAGAGCCCCAATCTATGGGAATTATATTGGAGAAGTATCGGATGAACTACATCACATCCACAATCCTTTGTATCAGCACATCAAGGAATATCTCCGAGATTGATCTACACCCGCTGAGAAAAGGTGGATTCATCGTCTTGCTATGAAATTCTACCTGAGCGGAGATGCACTCTACAAAAGAGATGCTAGATTAGGTCTCCTCAGATGTCTGGATAAAGACCAAGCTCAAAGACTCATGGATGAGATCCATGGTGGAGTATGTGGCCCTCACATGAGCGGACCCCTACTTGTCAATAAGATCCTCAGAATGGGGCTTTATTGGCTTACACTCAAAGCTGACTATGATGATCACGTCAAGAGGTGTTATCAATGTCAGATTCATGGGAATGCTATCCACGCCCCTCCTAGGGAACTCCACAATATGAGTTCGCCATGACCTTTCTTAATGTGGGGAATAGACGTGATCGGGCCCATCGAGCCCAAAGCTAGTAATGGACATCAATTCATATTCACCATGATCGACTACTTCACCCAATGGGTAGAGGCTGCATCCTTCCCCAGGGTTACTAAAGAAGTTATCATTGCTTTCATCAGAAATAATTTCGTGTGTCGATATGGACAACCAGAGGTCATTTTGTCAGACAATGCTAAGAACCTCAATAACAAAATGATGGAGGGGTTATGCAGAAAATTCCACATCAAACACCTCAACTCCGTCATCTACCATCCAAAGATGAATGGTGCTGTTGAAGCGGTTAATAAAAACATCAAAAAGATCATGCAGAAAATGTCCGCTAATCACAAAGGATGGCCTACAAAACTTCCATGCGAACTTCCACTTGCGTCTGACTTTATTAGCCTACAAAACTTCCATGCGAACTTCCACTTGGGCAACCCCATACTCATTAGTCTATGGAATGGAAGTAGTGCTCCCCATAGAGGTGGAAATGGAATCCCTCAGAGTATTGATGGATGCTCAGTTGGGTGAAGACCAATGGGTACAAGACAGGTATCACCAATTGTCTCTAATAGACGAAAGGCGATCCGCGGCTATCTTCCATGGTCAGTTATATCAGCAAAGGATTGCACGATCCTACAACAGAAAAGTCCGACTACGGAAACTCAAACAACATGACTTGGTTTTGAAGAAGATCATTGACAACCAAGATCAATTAAGGAAAAATTCGCTCCTAACTGGGAAGGTCCATTTTTTGTCAAGGAAGTATTGACAGGAGGTGCTCTCAGATTACAGGAAATGGATGGCGATGAATTTCCACAGCTTATCAACTCGGACACCGTAAAATGGTACTATGTCTAAAGTTACCATCAAACAAACATCTTGGTTTTGATTATCAAATCACCAGTCATTCCAGTTTTGAACCCTTTCCTTTCTACATACTCTTATGCCCCTCAGGGAAACATACACTTCAAGCCAGCAGCCTGGTTTTACCTCAATTCAAACCTTCCATACAATCTCGGTTATCCTGAAGACGGAATTTAACCTTTCACAATTTTGGTTATCCTGAAGACGGGATTGAACCATTCACACTTGCAGTTTATCCTGAAGACGGGATCAAACTTTTCTACGCTTGCAGTTTGTCCTGAGGACGGGATCAAACTTTTTACACACCTGCAGTTTATCCCCATTATGGGATTAAACTTTCCTCCCCCCGCAGTATAGCCTGCACATGGGATTCATGTTTCTCTTCAGATGAAATTCATCCTGAGGGGCAAATTACGCCGACCTGATCTCCTCTTCAATAGGAGTACGTAGGCAACCATATGCTATATGGCCCGGTTGCAACAACAAAAATAACAAAAACATCTCTACACCTATCTGCCTTTCATAATCAGCGTTGAACCTCCTACACTAGGTTCGAACTATGCAGACTTGATCTCCTCTTCAATAGGAGTACGTAGGCAACCATTTATGGTTCGATCTAACCCTACCGAACAAAAATTCTTTTCACACTGCAGATCTTTGGGATCAACCTTCAATTCGCCACATTTCATCGGTTTTGGATCAAAGGGATGGAATTACCCAACCTCTTCTCACAAATAGAAGATTCGGTGACCATCTAAGCTGTGATCGTGCCTCAAAGAGCAATACCAACCCATAAGAGATTGAATTAACTAGGCTTCTCATAAATAGAAGTACTGGCGGCCATCTGTGGTGCGGTCAATCTCAGAGAGGAAGAAACCATCCTCTTCTCCACTTTTTCATAAAGATACCAGTCCCAAGACAGCAAAGATGGTAGGGATTTACAGAAATCAATGATCCGTTCTGAGAGAACTTGCGACGTCTCAATGTCCATCTATGAAGGATAAGTTCAGAATGCATCAAGATCACAAGGCCCTGAAGAAACAGGTAAACATCAAGCAAGTATCAAGGCATAACTAAAAGGGAAGTGAATCAAAATATATTTCCCTGCCATACATAATACTGTTTGATATATACATACATCATACATGACAAAATGGCTAAGCTAGTCTGTGAACGAAAATACAAAGCTATCTACAGATCTGTGTGTATGCGGACTATCAGATCTAACATAGCATCCCTCTCTGACGACGGAGGAAGCACTGCAAGCTCCTGCCCAAGGGTATCTACATGAGCTAGCAGATCAAAGGCTAACTATATGGTGGCATAGTGCTCATCAATGTAAGCACTCATGTCGGCAAGACTGATAGTTATTTGGGATCTAACGGAAGTACTATCTGCAATGGCCACATCCCTAGCAGATAAGGCGACATCCTACTCCCCAATCAATGCATCTCTCGATGATCTAGCCTCATCCGTCTCTAACAGAGAGGTATCTCTCTCATTAAGAGCTGTCAACATCGCGGCCCTAGCCTGATTTCTATCACAGGTCATTAGATGTAAGCTCTACTCCAAATGCTATGCCGAATACTGAGTAACAGTAGCACTTGGGGTGGGAGAATCCATCACAAATGCTGGCAGCCCAACAGTCAAGTCATCGGTGGGAATAACAGCTTCTTCTATAGGCTCCTCATTATCAGAATCAGTCTCCTGCACTGTGGATACTACCGCAGCCGATGTAGTCTCTGTCTCCATCTATGCAGAATACTCTGCAGAACAACCTGGATGACTGACAAAAAACTCAGCTAGCTCTCACTGATCCCAACAGGCGTACAACTTGGATCTGTCCTCCGCTGACAAACGGTGTGAAGCGAAGCACTGACTCACTGCCCCCTCATAAGGATAAAAATCCTAAAACTGGTCAAACTGACACATCACGGCCAGTGGGTGGTAGGTAATCATGCCCCTCATTCCAGCTAAAGGGAGGTAATCCATGCCCGGAGCATGAGTAATGAAGCTGTAGGGTGAGCTAAGCCCTGAACACGGCAATATGGCAAACGGATCTCTAATCTCTGCTAGAAAAACTGACCACGATGAAGCATATGTGCACTCTGCTGGCTAAAAGGAGTATGACATGGCTATCTCCTAGGTGAAACAAAACCCCTGCCGACTAAATGTGCCAATCGGTCTCAAGTGTGACATAAACCACACATACAGCATGACCGAGCTACTTGTAAATACTCCTGCCGGATAAGTGCAACAGTATGTAGCTGACCTCAGAGTCTCTGTAATAATCATCGGTACAATGGTACGACCCTCCCTGAGAGCTCTCATTACCATAATGACGCTGATATCTAGCTCATCCATGTACTGCGGCATGAAGACGTATGACAATATGCATAGAAGCAGTACATCTACTCTGGCTGAACGCCAATGGTCCTCCGGTGTGGTGAAATCCCCGGAATGACGTGCAGTGTAGACGAGACGGGAACTTATTTGTTGGTTGTTTGTGGGAAACCACTCATAGTACCATATGGACTACTAGCAGAGAAGCGATGTGTGCTGAGTCTTGAAGAAGTGATAAGAAGAAGATAAGAATGTAAAACATCAAAGAGGATGAACGTATAAGTAAGACATCTCCGTATGTCATAAAGCCGTAAAACGGTAATAAAAGTGGTCGCGTAAACTTAGGTTGCAAGAACGCGAACCCTAAGAAGTAAAGTAAAGCAAATCAATGCATAAGTCAAATATATATGACTAATTGGTGTATGTGGTGTTTTCTTATGTGTTATATAGGAATTGAAATGAGCAGTTCAGCGTAAGCTGTAGCTGGGCGTAAGGAAAGTTTCCTAACTTCATTCATATTTTAAATGAATGCTAGTTTATTGAGCTTCTCAGATGTTGAACTTGAGAAGTTTTGTCTATATGCAAATGTGCGATATTTGTACAAGGTGGTAGAACGTATGAGGCCTTGAGCCAAAATGTGAACACTTCGGTGTTTCTATGAGATTAACTGTTCTATTATTTAACTGTTCAATAAAAGAATGCTATATTTAAACATGATCCGTTATTATTAAGTCTGTGCTAATGATTCTAACCAGACAGAATGTGTATGAAAAAGGTAGAAGAATGAAAGTGAATATTGTTTTAAAATGATAGGAATCGAGATTATTCCTATTATTTAAGCTATTTTATAACTTTGTTCGGTTATTGAAGTTCTAAAGGAATGTTTAAACTCTTCAAGTTGTTTGTTCAACTGCTATGACTTGCTGAGCAATTGAATGCTCACACCTGATTTAAATGAAAAACATTTTCAGCGTACGATGTTAGAATAACTTAAGGATCCCGTAAAGATCAAGCTGACGGTATCCAGATGAAGTGCCATTCAGAATATGGATTAGCGAGAAGATCGAGCGAAGACTTGTAATATAAAATAAGTTAAATGAACTTTATATTAGTTTAATGAACTATTATGTATCCTTAGTGGCGGATGAAAGTCACTCGTGTAAGATGTAAAGAATAATGTAATTATAGTTATTTGTAATGGAAGGAGTTATAAGGTTTTAAAACCTGAGAATTTAGAATGTATTTTGTTATATTTCAGTATATAATGATGTATGTTTGGATGAATGATGTACTCGTGACGTACGAAATCCGGGTGTGAAGATAGACCAGATTTCGGGGCGTTACAACATCAATCTCAACAAGATTTGAAGTAGCAATATAATCATCAAAGCCTTTGATGGATCTCGGCGAAATGTTGTCGGAGAGATTAAATTTCCCATAGAAATCGGTCCACATACATTTTACATATCCTTCCAACTGCTTAAGATCACTACATGATACAATTTATTGTTGGGAGGACCTTGGATTCATATGGCTGGAGTCGTCCCATCCACTCTTCATCAGCAGCTTAAGTATATCATCAACATTAATCTGGTCACTATCAATGCCGAGCCAGAATTGTGACGCCCCCAAAATAGGTATACATCACCTATTCTGAGTTGTCAATACATGGTACAGAAACAACTACAACTTTATTATTACAACAGTAAAACTATGAGTTTGAATACAAATATTATCTTCTAGACAATATCTATACTCAAATAAATCCTCATCACATTTATTGATACATTATTTTACAAAAATGGTGAGGACTACTAAACAATCCTTTCTAAAACCTTCATTCCATACCTCGACTCGTACTCGCTATATTCTCGCCTCCTGAGAAAAATGGAACAAAAAGGAAAAGGGTGAGCTCAACTAGTTCAGTAAAGAATATTATGACTAAGATAATATACAACAAATTATCGTTAGTCTTCAACAGGGAAAAATCTAATAGAATACAATAGACAACAAATTTTAAATCAATATTCGCAGACGAAATAATAATTCATTAGAAGAGTTAAGTAGAGAATGCAAACTACTATCTTCTATTATTGAATTTAAAAGTTCATCGTCTATCTTTTATCCCCGTAACATCAATCAATATACATCGGAATCAAATATTCATCTTTGCACTCTGAGCCAAAGATATTCATCGATTAGTCATGTTCATTTAAACACTGTTCATCTTTGCACTACGGGCCAAAGATATTCTTGAAATCATTCATCTTTTACTACTGGGCCAAATATATTCTTAAGAAATCATTCATCTTTGCACTAAAAGCCAAAGATATTCCATAATATCATCATTTAAGACCGAGGATGATGAAAAATTTTTTTTTTAAAGAAGCGAATCCAATTGAAACAAAATGACAAGGATTAAGGATTAAGGATTCGTACTTGGTTTTATCCACGTCCAAAAAATACCTCAAAAAAATAATCATAGTGGTGTAAAATTCAAGAATGATCAAAACATGGATACAATCGAGTTAGTATCCGAATAGATGTTTTTAGACGAAAAGAAGAAATTTTATTTAGGATTGAATAATCACCAGTATCACGTGAATAGTGTCAGATATCGTGAATAGTCTTAGATACGTGAATAGTAACTCGACACCAAAAGATAGAAATTCCACAAAAACATCTTCACGCTTCATGAATAGTACTCGTGAATAGTAACTTCGTGAATAGTAACTCATGAATAGTAACTCGTGAATAGTAACTCATGAATAGTAACTCATTGATAGTAACCCGAGCATGAAAAAGTTCCAAATTTGATAAAAACTTCAGATCAACATTTCAGCATAATGATATTGAAGAAATAATATCATTTGAGAAGAAAATAACATCCCTTACCTCGAAAGATCAGTACTTCTAGCTGAAACACCGGATATAAGCTATGACTTGGACTTGCACATAGTATAGCAATACTCAAAGTATACTCAAAATACTCACAACAAGAATACTCGATAATATAGAGAGAGAAAACTTGATTTTCGTGTGATTTTCAATTCTAACCTAAGCACCTATTTATAGGAAAATGCTTAGAACACCAAAGCAGAAAATTTAATAAAATATATTATTATTAATAAATTTCCTACGCCTCTTTGGAAATCAGATCCCAACATTTCCCACATGCCAACCTTCTAGAAAGAAATGATAAAAAACGTTTTTCATAAAATAAAAAACTTACAAAAATCAATTATTTCGGAGCTTCAGAACTTCAATAATTCATAATAAATAGCCCTTTCATCAGAAAATTCTTTTTATAGGAAATTCAATTCTCTACAACTTTGCAGAAGAAAGTTTTTCCAAATTCCAAACAGAAATTGACCGAAATCCACAAAGCAGGCGATTTTATTGTGCTATAATCAAATTTCGATCAATAAATGGGGTCCACATGACATGTTTAACATGTTTTAAACATTTATTGCAAACAAAATACTCTTCCTCCTCGTATACTCATATATCCCACATTCGTTGTAAAAATATCACCAATTAATATATTATTAAAATAATATATTTAAATGAATTATTTTATCGAAAAAGATAAAATATTAATTTTTAACAATTGTCACTTTAAAAATTTTCTCCATCTATATCCACATAAAATCAATATTTTTCTCATCATATAAATCAATAATTAATTATTCACAAATAATATTACATAATCACAATATCGACAACGTGCGGTTCAGGAAAGAGGGGGCTTTCAATAAGAATTTCTTCTTCTTTGGTAGCATGCAATTAGGTGACCAAACCTCTCCTTAGACGTAACTTTCTAGACATTGCCAATAATGTTATCTAATAATATTATTAGGATAATATGAATTATTGCTTCGATAATGAAAAATACGTGTAATGACAATTATTGAAACAACAAAGAATATAAAATATCAACGCAAAGACAATTATTAACTCAATAAAATCTTTAAAGAATTAATCATCGTAACCATTATTGAGTAGTGCCTTCTACGTAAGAATCAATAATTGGTGCAATACTGGTGCTTCTTGTTCAACAATGCGTATTAGTGTGTTTTAACCACGGGTATTCCAACAAGATAATCAGAATAACTACTTCCTAGTTATTTAAAAACAACTTATATTTGTCGTTTTCTTCATCCAATCGCTTTCAGTTATGGGGCCCACACATGGTTGTGTGAGCCGTCATTTAATATTCCCGACAAAGACGAATATTCCACGACCAAACGAATATTCCCAAACAACAATGAATATTTTATAACCACTTGCTTATTTTGAAATATTTGCGTATTTAACCCTTAACTATCCACATTAATCAAATCAACCCTTACTATTTCAAAATAATAAATAAAGGAAATTCCTTTTTATTTAAAAATTTGAGGTCTTACAACCTCCCTCCTTATGAAATTTCGTCCTCGAAATTGGACGACGCACTCGGTGTTTCAAAAGGTGAGGATACCTCGCTTTCATTTCCGTTTCCAATTCCTGTGTCATTTCCTCTATAGCATGATTCTTCCACAAAACTTTAACTTGTGGTATGACCTTTCTTGGCGTGGGACATGCTCCTTCCTATCCAAGATCTTGACAGTACCTCCTCATATGTTAAGTCTTGACTATCTCATCCGGTTCTAACTCAATAACGTGGTTCGGGTCTTTCACATATTTCTGATAATGATATGTGAAACACATTATGAACATGAGACATACTCGGAGGTAACGCAAGTCTATAGGCTACATTTCCTACTCGGTCAAGAATTTGAAATGGACCAATAAATCGTGGATTGAGCTTTCCTCTCTTCCCAAATCTTGTAACTCCCTTCCATGGAGCAACTCGCAACAATACATGATCCCCTACATTAAATTCCACGTCCTTTCGATGAAGATCCGCATAACTCTTTTGTCGATCTTGTGCCGTTTGTATACGTTGTCGAATCATTTGGATCTTTTCGGTAGTCATACGTACTAACTCGGGTCCCAACAATGTTGCTTCACCCACCTCATCCCAACATATTGGAGAACGACATTTTCGTCCATATAATGCTTCAAATGGAGCCACACCTATACTTGCCTGATAACTGTTGTTGTAGGAGAATTCCACCAATGGTAAATACTTATCCCAACTACCCTTGAAGTCTAGGACACAAAGTCTTAATAGATCTTCAAGAGTTTGAATAGTCCTCTCTGATTGTCCGTCCGTTTGGGGATGGTATGCAGAACTAAATCGCAAATCCGTGCCCATAGCTTTTTGCAAGCTAACCCAAAATCTTGAAGTGAATCTTGGGTCACGATCCGAAACTATGGATACAGGCATGCCATGCAACCTCACAATCTCATTCACGTACATACTAGCAAGACGTTCAAGGAATAAGTCTCCGATCGGCAAGAAATGAAGCGGAACTTGGTTAATCTATCAACAATAACCCAAATAGCATTGATGCCTTGAGAAACCGTAGGAAGACCCGTGAATGAAATCCATAGTAATGTGTTCCCACTTCCATTCCAGGAATCTCAAGTGGTTGCAACGGACCCTTTAGGTACAAGATGCTCGCCTTTACACATTTGCAAGTTAAACACATCGAGATAAACTTTGCAATCTCTCTCTTCATATTGTTCCACCAAAATGTATGTCGAAGATCACGATACATTTTAGTACTTCCAGGATGGATTGCAAATGGCGATTGTGTGTGCCTCCATCATAATCTTGTACTTCAAATCGAGTCGTTAGGAACACAAAGTCTAGAGTGGACTCAAGTATTCCTTCTTCATCAATTCTCGCCGGAATAGCTCCTTCTTGTACTTTCTTCTTCATACATCATCACTCCGGATTCGGTGGCTTGAGCAACCTTAACTTTTTCTATTAAAGTTGGTTCTATGCGTATACTTGACATCATCGCCTTTTCGTTCGCATATGATCTTCTACTCAATGCGTCAGCTACCACGTTTGCTTTACCAGGATGGTATTGAATAGTGTGGTCGTAGTCTTTCTATAGCTCAAGCCAACGTCGCTGCCGCATGTTGAGTTCTTTTTGAGTGAAGAAATATTTAAGGCTTTTATGGTCTGAATATATCTCCACTTTCTCCCCATATAGATAGTGCCTCCATATTTTTAGCGCGAAAACGACTGCTGCCAACTCTAGATCATGAGTAGGATAATTCCTCTCATACTCTTTAAGTTGTCGCGAGGTATAGGCTATGACTTTCCCACGTTGCATGAGAACACATCCTAACCCTTTGCTTGAAGCATCGCTGTAGATAACAAATCCATCCGAACCAGATGGTATTGTTAGAACAGTCTTAGAAATAAGTCTCCTCTTAAGCTCTTGGAAACTTTTCTCGCATTCTTCGCTCCAAACGAATTTTGTATCCTTCCGAGTTAGCTGAGTTAATGAAGTAGCGATTCGAGAAAACCCTTCCACGAATCTCCGATAATAACCAGCTAAGCCCAAAAAGCTACGTACTTTAGTCAAGGAGACTTGTTTGCTCCCAACTTTGTATTGCTTCAATCTTCGCCGGATCAACAGATACTCCATGTTTCGACACCACGTGCCCAAGGAATGCTACTTCCTCAAGCCAGAACTCGCATTTCTTCAAATTGGCATATAGTTGGTTTTCACGAAGCCTTTGGAGTACCAGCTTCAAATGGTGCTCATGATCTTCACGGCTTTTGGAATATATGAGGATGTCATCAATAAAGACAACAACGAATTGATCCAAATATTCCTTGAATACTCGGTTCATCATATCCATGAAAGCCGCAGGAGCATTAGTTAGTCCAAAAGACATGACTAAGAATTCATAATGCCCATAGCGAGTTTCAAGGCGTCTTTGGAATATCCTCGATTCTAATCTTGGTGATGATATCCGTAAGCTAAGATCGATTTTTGAAAAGAATTGTGCCCCTTGCAATTGGTCAAACAAGTCATCAATACGAGGTAGAGGATACCTATTCTTGATGGTGACATGGTTCAATTCCCGATAGTCAATACAAAGTCGCATACTCCCGTCTTTCTTCTTTACAAATAAAACAGGAGCACCCCAAGGAGATGTACTAGGACGAATGAAACCGATGTCCAACAATTCCTGTAGTTGGACCTTTAACTCCTGAAGTTCAATAGGAGCCATTCGATATGGGGTTTTAGAAATGGGCTTTATACCAGGTTCAAGATCAATAAAGAATTCAACTTCACGTTCTGGGGGTAGACCGGGAAGTTCTTCAGGAAATACGTCAGGAAAGTCAATAACAACAGGAATATTATTCAAATTTGACGTGTCTTTATTCAAATCCATAACATGGGCTAGGAAAGCTTGACATCCGTTTTTAATAAATGAATAGCTTTATGATTAGATATGAGCGGTGATCGATTTTAATGGTTTAGTTGCTTGAATTGCATAACAAAGGTTGGTTAGGAATATGAAAACTAACAACCTTACGAAAACAATCAATTTTGGCATGATGAGTAGTTAACCAATCAATCCCTAAAATCACATCAAAAGCAAGTATCTTTAAAGAGATAAGGTCAACAGGTAAGGTAATGGTGCCAACTTGAATCAAACAAGATTTATAAGCGGTGGATGTGATGAAAGTTTCTCTAACGGAGTTTCCACAGATAGGTCAAAGTCTAATTCTCTCGAGTCAAGTTTAAAGCGTTGAGCACATGCGGAGAGATAAATGAATGGGTAGCACCAGTATCAAGTAAGGTATAAACTTGCAAGAATTTATAAATAGCTTACCCGTGATCACCTCGTTTGGGTTCCTCGCATTATGACCGATCACAACAAACGCTCTTCCGAAATCGTTGACTTTGACTTTTACGGGACGATCTTTTGAGTCACCATCCCCATTGAACTAGGTTTCGCTCTTCAGACAATCTCGGCGATATGTCCTTCCTTTCCATAATTATAGCATACCTTGAACTTTTGTGGGCGGTTTGGTGATATGTCCCTCTTTTCCGCATTTGTAGCATATGATGGGTGGTCGTTTCCTCCCTTAGAACCGATTCTTTTGTAAGCCTTTGTCATCTTCACATGGTCATTTATTAAATCTCCTCTTTTAAAATCTCCTCCCGACTCGCTTCTTCTATTTTCATGGCCATGATTACCACCGAGTGGTTACCATTTCTGTCCGTCTGTTTCTTTCTCCGCATGAGTTATCATTATTCATTGATCGCTATCTACGACACGATCCACGGTTGTGGTCCTCGATTGGTAGTACTTTCGTTATCTCGCTCTAATAATTGAGCCCACATTTACAACATCGAATAAAGAGAAAATTTATGAGAAATGAGATCTTCGACGTCTCGCGGGTTTCAAACCTCTAAGAAACATCGCGTCATCGTTCCTCATTCTCCACCAAATGAGGTGCAAACACGGATAACTCGCAAACTATGCCTCGTCTTTGAGACAATCGTATGTTGTTTTGTTCCAATCGATGAACTCCACTTCCTTCATACGAGCGAACACTTTTAGGAAAGTATTTGTCATTAAATAGCTTCAAACGTCTCCCAAGACATCTTTGAAAGCGTTGGATGGGTGCGCTTCATAGACTCCCCTTGATAGTCCGCCTTCGCCACGGAACATAAAGGTGGCGAATGGAACCTTCTGTTCTCCGTGCACCCCAAGACATCGAATATCTTGGTAATTTGCTTGACCCATGTTTCGCCATGATCGGATTGGCTTTCCCTTAAATTCGTGGTCCCAACTCTTTGAATCGCTTGGTTGTGATAACCCGTGAATTGCTATCATTTCCTCCTCGTATTTTGAACACGAGTCTCCCTCGTTTGATTTTTGCATGAAGCGCAAAAACTTCTAAACATCCCCCTCGTTCATCATCGCTTCAATGGTGTTGTTCACGGGAGGAACATTGCCACTGCTGTTAACGCGTTCTCCTCCTCATTGGTGAGTACAGCATCTCCACGGTCTCATTTCCATTGTTAATATTCTCATCGACATTCTCAAATCTTGTCATAAAACAAGGGTTAATTAAGGAAATCAATATATCACATAATATCCCTATATACCTCGACCAACTAACAAATAAGCTTAGGTAGGACACACTAGCGAAGGATTTACTCGCCTCTCCCTCCTAGTTCTATTCCCGATCTCATGAGAGATCATATCCCTAAGCTCGATATAAAACTGTGGCGCCCCCAAAATAGGTATACATCACCTATTACGAGTTGTCAATACATGGTACGTAAACAACTACAACTTTATTATTACAACGGTAAAGCTGTGAGTTTGAATACAAATATTATCTTCTAGACAATATCTATACTCAAATAAATCCTCATCACATTTATTGATACATTATTTTACAAAATGGTGAGGACTACTAAACAATCCTTTCTAAAACCTTCATTCCATACCCCAGGCACTCGTACTCGCTATATTCTCGCCTCCCGAGAAAAATGGAACAAAAGGAAAAGGGTGAGCTCAACTAGCTCATTAAAGAATATTATGACTAAGATAATATACAACAAATTATCGTTAGTCTTCAACAAGGAAAAATCTAATAGAATACAATAGACAACAAATTTTAAATCAATATTCCCGGTGAAAATAATAATTCATTAGAAGAATTAAGTAGAGAATGCAAACTACTATCTTCTATGTATGAATTTAAAAGTTCATAAATCTATCTTTTATCCCTGTAACATCAATCAATATACATCCGAATCAAATATTCATCTTTGCACACAGTGCCAAAGATATTCATCGATTAAGTCATGTTCATTTAAACACTGTTCATCTTTGCACTACGGGCCAAAGATATTCTTGAAATCATTCATCTTTGCACTCTGAGCCAAATATATTCTTAAGAAATCATTCATCTTGCACTCTGTGCCAAAGATATTCCATAATATCATCATTTAAGACTGAGGATGATGAAAAATATTTTTTTTTTTTTAAAGAAACGAATCCAGTGAAACAAAATGACAAGGATTAAGGATTAAGGATTCGTACT
Source organism: Panax quinquefolius (assembly GCA_020205615.1). Classification (NCBI taxonomy): domain Eukaryota; kingdom Viridiplantae; phylum Streptophyta; class Magnoliopsida; order Apiales; family Araliaceae; genus Panax; species Panax quinquefolius. The sequence goes on from CM035155.1 coordinate 62,636,508, forward strand.
TGGTTTTATCCACGTCCAAAAATACCTCAAAAATAATCATAGTGGTGTAAAATTCAAGAATGATCAAAACATGGATACAATCAGAGTTAGTATCCAGAATAGATGTTTTGGACGAAAAGAAGAAATTTTATTTTTTTATGAATAGAATAGTATCGTGAATAGTGAATATCGTGAATGCCGAGTACGTGAATAGTAACTCTGACACCAAAAGATAGAAATTCCACAAAAACATCTTCACGCTTCATGAATAGTACTCGTGAATAGTAACTCGTGAATAGTAACTCATGAATAGTAACTCGTGAATAGTAACTCATGAATAGTAACTCATGAATAGTAACCCCGACATGAAAAAGTTCCAAATTTGATAAAAACTTCAGATCAACATTTCCAAGATAATGATATTGAAGAAATAATATCATTTGAGAAGAAAATAACATCCCTTACCTCGAAAGATCAGTACTTCTATCTGAAACACCGGATATAGGCTATGACTTGGACTTGCACCGTATAGCAATACTCAAAGTATACTCAAAATACTCACAAGAATACGCTCGATAATATAGAGAGAAAACTTGATTTATGGTGTGATTTTCAATTCTAACCTAAGCACTCTATTTATAGGAAAATGCTTAGAACACCAAAGCGTAAAATTTAATAAAATATATTATTATTAATAAATTTCCTCGCCTCTTTGGAAATCAGATCCCAACATTTCCCACATGCCAACCTTCTAGAAAGAAATGATAAAAAGCGTTTTCATAAAATAAAAACTTACAAAAATCAATTATTTTTGAGCTTCGAACTTCAATAATTCATAATAAATAGCCCTTTCATCAGAAAATTTGAATCTCGCGAGTTTTTATAGGAAATTCAATTCTCTACAACTTTGCAGAAGAAAGTTTTCCAAATTCCAAACAGAAATTGACCAAAATCCACAAACGGGCGATTTTACTGTGTTATAATCAAATTTTAGTCAATAAATGGGGTCCCACCGACATGTTTAACATGTTTTAAACATTTATTGCAACAAAAAATACTCTTCCTCCTCGTATACTCATATATCCCACATTCGTTGTAAAAATATCACCGTTAATATATTATTAAAATAATATATTTAAATGAATTATTTTATCGGAAAAAGATAAAATATTAATTTTTTAACAATTGTCATTTTAAAAATTTTCTCCATCTATATCCACATAAAATCAATATTTTCCTCATCATATAAATCAATAATTAATTATTCACAAATAATATTACGAGAATCACAATATTGACAACCAGTGCGGTTCCTCAGAAAAGGGGGCTTTCAATAAGAATTTCTTCTTCTTTGGCGCACAATTAGGTGACCAAACCTCTCCTTAGATGCGAACTTTCTAGACATTGCCAATAATGTTATCTAATAATATTATTAGGATAATATGAATTATTGCTTCGATAATGAAAAATACCGTGTAATGACAATTATTGAAACAACAAAGAATATAAAATATCAACGCAAACAATTATTAACTCAATAAAAATATCGAGCAGTAATTATCGTAACCATTATTGAGTAGTGCCTTCTTCACGTAAGAATCAATAATTGGTGCAATACGTGTGCTCTCTGTTGTTCAACAACGCGTATTAGTGTGTTTTAACCAACGGGTATTCCAACGAAGATAATTGTAATAACTACGCCTAGATTATTTAAAAACAACTTATATTTGTCATTTTCTTCATCCAATCGCTTTCAAGTTATGGGGCCCACACATGGTCTGCTTGGTGCGTCATACGAATATTCCCAAGCGAGATTTAATATTCCACGACCAAACGAATATTCACGACAACAATGAATATTTTATAACCACTTGCTTATTTTGAAATATTTGCGTATTTAACCCTTAACTATCCACATTAATCAAATCAACCCTTACTATTTCAAAATAATAAATAAAGGAAATTCCTTTTTATTTAAAAATTTCGGGGTCTTACAAGAATGCCCTATTCAAAGTGATATACCACTTATCAGTTTCAATGAAGAAGTTGAGCCTGTCAGCTTCCAGGCCCTTGAGGTGAGCAATACTCACTATCAACCTATTGAGGCGCCACCGCTGAAACCCAAAGTTTCTACCGAGGTAATGTCGACAAGTCAAGAGATGATATCCTTGGGTTTTTAACCTGGACAAGGGTTAGGAAAGGATCACCAGGGAATTGGATGCCCAATTTAAGTTCCCATCTAGACAGGGACAGACAGATTAGGCTACTCTTTTCAGTCCAATCATAGGAACCCTCAAAAGAAAAAATTGGTTCCTTCATCTAAAAGGTCGTTGCCTAATCCTACAGGTGATAATCATGTACGCCCTTTACTAAAGGTTCCTGCCTATGTAGTAACCATGCTATTTCTAAGCCGATATCGGTCAAGGAAAGGAAGTCTTGATTCCAGACCCGGAGGTGGAAGAAAGGAATCAAAGGCATAAACAAGAGATAAATAGAAATTTGTCAAACATGCGCGTCCTGATCCATACAGAGGTTATGATCAGAGACATCCCAGATGATGATTGTCCAGACATCATGGTCATCATTCAAGAGAAGGAGGACGATAATAGCCCCTTCATCATAGCTTTCTACTTGGACTTGACCGTTGGCAATTGGAGCAGCACTCCATGCATTTGCCAACAAGGGTAAAAAGGGCAGAAAATCCCTTTGCCCTATAGATAGCAATAACTGCTTACTTTTGAAGTAGAGTATTAGTAGTTGTTTTTATCATTTCATGCTAACACTTTGTATGATTGAACAGTTTCATATATTAAGTGTAAGCATTTTATTTCAGTAATCTAAAGTTAGATGTTCCAAACTTACTGATGAAGTGCCTATTCTTCACAAGGACTACAACTTTGATGTAAAGTTGGACTCTAACTTGATGGAGATTGAACAAGAGGACTATGAGATACCTCATGAGATCAAAGAATGGGTCGAAGACAAACCCAAGACAAATCTTGATCAAACCACCTCTTTTAAGCTTGGAACCTTAGAAAACCCCAAATCAATCTAGATTGGTACGGACCTTACTCCAAACAAAAGGAATGACAAGGGTACTCTATTGACCCAATTCCAAGATGTGTTTGCAAGGTCTCATGAAGACATGGTCAGTTTGTCAACTAACATCGTCATTCATCACCTTCCCATTAAAGAGGGATTCAAGCCAGTCATGCAGAAACTCAGGCGATTAAAACCTGAGTGGAGTTTAAAAGTTAAAGAAGAAATTTTGAAACAATTTCAAGTTGGCATCATTATGGTATCAACATTCCTTGAGTGGCAATCTAACATAGTCCCCGTGCCTAAACCCAGTGGGTAGGTATGAGTTTGCGTGGATTACAGGGATCTGAACAAAGCTTGTCTCAAAGATAGCTTTCTCGTACCATTCATCCACATACTTATTAATAATACAGCTCAGTATGACATATACTCCTTTGCTGACTGCTTTGCGGGGTACCATCAAATCATGGTTGCTGAAGAGGATCGTGCAAAAACTGCATAAATCACTCCTTGGGGAACCTTTTTCTACAGAAGGTTTTCATTCGGCCTCATCAATACTGGAACTACCTATCAGCGAGCCATGATGGCTCTTTTCCATGACCTAATACACAAAGAGATAGAAATCTACGAGGATGACCACATTGTCAAGTCTCAAAGGGAGGAAGACATTCTAGATCATCTCAAAAAGCTCTTCAACAGGTTGCGTAAGTACAACTTAAAGCTGAACCCAACCAAATGCGCTTTTGGTGTTAAATCTGGCAAATTGCTAGGATTTCTAGGAAGCCACAATGGCATTGAGTTGGATCCCACAAAAATCCAGGCCGTCACGGAAATGCCCATAGCCCAGACAGATAGGGAAATACAGGGATTTTTGGGGAGAATCCATTTCATCAGCTGATTCATCTCCCAACTCACAGCAACCTGTGAACCCATCATCAAGTTACTAAGGAAGAACTCCTCCATGAAATGGAATTATGAATGTAAGAAAGCCTTCCTTCTCATTAAAGAGCAACTAATCAAAGCTCCTGTTTTGGTACCTCCAAGGGATGGTGTTCCCCTATTTATGTACCTATCAATCAATTACAATTCCATGGGCTGCATGCTGGGGCAGAAAGATGATAGAGGACGATAAAGAGCTATATATTACCTCACCAAAAGATTCAGCAGTAGTGAACACAAGTACACATTGATTGAGAAAACCTGTTGTGCGTTAGCATGGGCTTCCATGAGATTATAGCATTATCTCCATGATCACACAACCCATCTCATATCCTATGTGGATCCTCTCAAGTACGTGTTCAGCAAACCCATGTTGAATTGTCGATTGTCCAAATGGCAGTTGATCCTACAACAATTTTACATCATTTACGTGAGTCAAAAGTCTAGCAAAGGTCAAGGAATTATGGATCAACTGGTCTACGCACCTGCAGGGGATTTTAAACCCTTAGAAACATACTTCCTCGATGAAGGGGTAATGACTGTTCAACAACACCATCAGGACGATACACACCAGCAATGTAAGATGTATTTTAATAGAGCTATAAACATAGAAGGTTCTGGAGCTAGAGCAGTTCTAGTATCCATTTTGGGAGAGCAGTATCCCGTTGCCGTCAAATTGCAGTTTGCCATTACCAATAACACAGCTGAGTATAAAGGCTATATCATGGGGTTGAAACTAGCCCAATCCATGGGCATCAGACAATTAACTGTCTTTGGAGATTCTGAATTGGTAATTAGACAAACCACTGGGATCTATCACACCAATTTGGAGTTTAAAGAAAAATCCTTCCTGCACACTCCTCGGAATAGGAATGACTTTGTGGATGCACTAGCAACTTTGGCCTTCTTGACCAACATACTTAATAAGGAAGACATGCCAAATATCACATTTTCCCTGCAAAAGGCTCTAGCTTATGGGAACTATATTGGAGAAGTATTGGATGAGTTGTCTCCCATCCAACACCCTTGGTATCAGCATATCAAGGAGTATTTGTGAGATGGATCTACACCCGCTGAGGCGAGTCAGGCTAAAAGAAAGCAGATCCATAGAATGGCTATAAAATTCTACCGAGCGGAGACGCCTCTACAAAAGAGATGTGGGATTAGGCCTTATTAGATGTCTAGATAAAGATCAAGCTCAGAGGCTTATGGATGAAATCCATGGTGGAGTTTGTGGCCCACACATTAGCGGCCCTCTACTTGTCAAGAAAATCCTTAGAACAGGGCAATACTGGCTCTCTCTCAAGGCTGACTGTGATGATCACATCAAGAGATGTTACCAATGCCAAATTTATGGGAATGCTATCCACGTCCCTCCAAGGGAGCTCCATAATATGAGTTTACCCTGGCCCTTCTCAATGTGGGGAATGGACGTGATCGGGCCCACCGAGCCCAAAGCCAGCAATGGTCATCAATTTATCTTCACTATGATGGACTACTTCACCAAGTATGTAGAAGCAGCCTATTCCCCCAGGGTTACTAAAGAAGTTATCATTGGTTTCATTAGAAATAATGTCATTTGTAAATATATACAACTAGAGGTGATTGTGTCAAACAATGCTAAAAACCTCAACAACCAAATGATCGAGGAGTTATGTAGTAAATTCCACATCAAACATCTCAACTCCGTCATCTATCGTCCAAAGATGAATGGTGTTGTTGAAGAGGCTAATAAGAATATCAAAGAGATCATGCAAAAGATGTCCACCACTCACAAAGGATGGCCTGACTTATTGCCTCTAACTCTATTAGCCTACAGAACGTCAATGTGCACTTCCACTAGGGCAACCCCCTACTCATTAACCTATGGAATGGAAGCAATGCTCCCCATAGAGGTGGAAATGGAATCCCTCAAAATGTTAATAGATGCTCAGCTGGATGAAGACCAATGGTTACAAGATCAGTACCACTAATTGTCTCTAATAGATGAAAGACAGGCTGCAACCATCTACCCTGGTAAGTTATACCAATAGAGGATTGCTAGATCCTACAACAGAAAAGTCTGGCTACAACGGTTCAAAGAACATGACTTAGTCTTAAAGAAGGTTCTTGACAACCAATATCAATCTAAAGGAAAATTCACCCCAAACTGGAAAGGCCCATTTGTTGTCAAGGAGGTATTGACAGGAGGAGCCCTCAGATTACAAGAGATGGATGGCGATGAATTTCCAAAACTCATTAACTCGAACACCGTGAAACGGTACTATGTCTGAAGTTACCTGCAAACCAGCATCCTGGTTTTGGATCACCAAATTCCCCGTCAATTCAGGTTTTCAAAACCTTTCTCACTACATAAAATCATCACCACTTCAGTTTGTCCCACTCGGGATCAAACATTTCACCACTTTAGTTTGTCCCACTCGGGATCAAACATTTAACAACTTCAGTTTGTCCCTCTCGGGATCAAACATTTATCACCTTTAGTTTGTCCCACCAAGGATCAAACATTTCGCACATTCAGTTTGTCCCACTAGGGATAAAACATTTCACATCTGCAGTCTGTCCCATCAGGGGTGAACTACACAGACCTGATCTCCCCCATACACGAGAGTACGTAGGAAGCCATTTTTATGGTCCAGTCTAACTACAGAAAAAACAAAAATTTCACTACACTGTTTTCACCACTTTCAACTTTGAACCTACGCAGACCTGATCTCAGCCTCATCAATGGGAGTACGTAGGTAGCCATTTACGGTGCAGTCTCACCCCTACCAAAACACAAAAAATTTGTCAATGGTACTGGGATCATCCTTTAGACCTTCAAACCACACATCATCAGCTTGGACCAAAGGGATGGAACTACCTGGTCTGCCTATACCAATAAGAGAATCGGAAACCATCTAAGCTACGGTTGAGTCCTCAAAGAGAAACACCAATCCATAAGAGATGGAACTACCTAGGGTCCCCAATACAAAGGAATACCAGTGACCATCTGTGGGGCGGTCAACCTCAGAGAGGAAAGCCACAATCCTCTCCATAACTACATATAGAAACCAGTCCCAAGACACCAAAGGGTAGGGAATATACAGATCAACAATCCATTCTAAAAGATCCTGAGACATCTCAGTGTCCATCTATCAAGTGGGAATTCAGAATACATCAAGATCACAAGCCCTAGAGAAACAAGCAACTATCAAGCAAGTAACAAGGCATAACGAAAAGGGAAGTGAATCAAAATATATTTCATTGCCATATAATATTGTTTTATATATACAATATGTCCTATACATGACAAAAAAGGCTAAGCTAGTCTGTTCAGGAAAATCCAAGCTAATCTACAAACCAGTGGATAAACGTGATATCAAATCCAACATGGCATCCCTCTCAGAAGAAGGGGGTAACTCTGTGAGCTCCTACCCAAGGGTATCTACACGAGCCAAGAGATCCACAGCCATCTGCATGGTGACACTATGCTCATCAATGAATGTGATCATCTCTGCAAATTATATCAGCAGTATGGGACCTTGGGAAGATATAGCACCATCCCGCTAAATAACAACGACATCTTTAGATGATCTAGCCTCGTCTAACTCAGTAACAACAGTGTCTCTATGAGCTAAAGCATCATCTCTCTCAACTAGAGTGGCATCTCTACTAGTAAAAGTTGTCAACATCAAGGCCCTAGCCTAATCTCTCTCAAATGTCATCAAATGCAAACTTTGCTCTAAATACTCTGCAGAATGTGGAGTCACAATAGCAGGAATACTAGGGGTATTTACTAGAGCTGCTGTCAACCCAACGAACATCACATCCTTAATAGGAGGATCAGTATCCTCCATGGGCACACCACTGTCAGAATTAATCCCCGGCTTTGTGGATACAACCCCAACTGATGTAATCTCTGCCTCCAGCCATGTAGAATAATACTCTATAGAATGACCTGGATGGCTAGTAGTAAAATTAGCCCTCTCACGCTGGGCCCAATAGACATAAACTATGGACAAATCCTCTACTAATAAAAGCCGAGATGACATACGCTGACCCAATGCCTCGTCGAAGGGATGAACATCCTGAAACTGGTCAAACTGTGCCATCACAGCTAGTAGATGATAAGTGGTCACACCCCTCAAACCATCCAGAGGAAGATAATCTATGCCAGATACATGAGTAATGAAGCTGTAAGGAGAACTAAGCCCCGAACATGGTAGAATATCAAATGGATCCTCGATCCCTGATAAGAAAATCGACTAAGAAGCTGTATCTGTACACTCTGCTAACTGAAAGGAGTAAGACATGGTTATCTCATGGGAGAAACAATTCCCATGGTGTCGAAATGTGCCAATCGATCTCAAGTGTGTTATGAACAAAATGTACAACAAGATCGAGCTTCCTGTAAATACTCCCGCAGAATGGGTGTGGCAAAATGTGGCCGACCTCACGGTCTTAGCCATAATCATCGGTATAATGGTATGTCCCTCCCGGAGAGCCCATACTGCCATAACCACATCGATGTGTAAATGATCCATGTATAGTGGCATGTACTGATAACCCATTATACACCTCTAGAGTACATCTACTCTAATAACACGCCAATCATCCTCCGACGTGGTGAAATCCCTAAAGTACTGTACATAACTGTCCAAAAGCCAAATCTGTCAATTAGAAAATGCATGGACACTACATGCCCTGATGAGATCTCATCTAGGGCAACTCTGCGCCTCAAACTTATGAGGGTCATAAATTGTTGGCTCATATCTCCTACAGCCATCCGAGTATAAGGCCTGTCTAGCAGTAAATTTGTCAGACGTGCATTCTCCTCCAAGGTAGGAGTCAACTCCTGGGTCTCAAACCGGAACACCTGTCTATCCGGTACGCAGTGCTCTAGCATGCCCTCTATAAAACCCAATGGAACCTGGAACATCAAGAGGGTCACATAGTGCCGCAACAGCTGATCTACAATCACCCGATCTGGGGATGACAAACTATCATACCACGATCTCAAACAGAAGGCCACCAATACTGGCGGGGTTTGATCAATATAGATAACTATCGATGAAGACTTCTGTAGGGCCGTGTCATAAGACCATCCAGGGGTCAATGCTGAACATCTCTGGACATACACATACATAACATAATATGTGCATAATAAACAATAGATGGAAATATGATGTAGGGAATGGAAAATAGTATACATACATTCCTAAGTACATCATCATCTAATACATCATCTATGTATACAGTTGGAAAATATAGGGAAATGGGTCACATCCGCCCAACAACTAATAGAGGCCTATCAAAAGAAATAACGAGAATGGGGCACAGCCACCCAATATCTAACAGAGGCCTATCAAAAGATATAACGAGAAATACATCAGAAGAAGTCAATAGTATTGATGTCTACATCATACAATCTATCCATCTGATGTAACTCCTCCTGAGTCATTGGATCTCTGCCAAGAGGGATATCAGGCCAATACAATGAAGGATCTTCACCGGCAAAACCACTTGAATATGGGCCACCTAAAGGGTCAGCCCTTGAGTTGGAAGGATCAAAAGAATCCACCTCGGAAGGATCTCTACATAAATACTAGATGAAAAAAATGTTATTGGTCCAACTGCTGGGTGAAGCTATCACTCTGCGTCAAATGAGTAGGTTATCGGACACAGGCAATCCAATTCACCATCATAACGGATCCAGGAACCATATCCCCCATAAATAATATGGACGGGTCTGACCTCCGATGGTATGAGGGGACCACTAGCGGTAGAATGCCTCCTAAATGAATGGTCCCTTTGACAAATCAAAGCCATCAACTCCCACAAACAGGATATATATCTCTGATTGGTGGCTGTGACACAAACTAATAATGCCTAACAGTAGGACAAATCGGTATATGAATCTCTCATGTGGTGCTCCTGATAGCACACTCTCCAAAATAGAGCTCCCATCCTCCATCTGTGAAGAGAGGAATCCGACGGGTGGACATCACATGCTCGACACCAGTCGGGAAACCACCCTCAAAGCCAACTATCAAATGGTCCTCAAAGTAAGAAACCCATGTAATAACATCAGTTGTCAACAGCTCCAACTATAAGCGAGAATGGGTGAAACCCTCAGCTACAAGAACCTCCACCAACGTGGAGTGATGCCATCGTCATTCTTGTGGATAGTTGTCTAAACCTTATAAACTAATGGGACGTAGACATGGAAGCCTCTCAAAGGCCCAAAACTGCCAACACAAAATCAAATATTAGTGGTAAATAAACACTCTCAGCCCGAATAAGGGATATCAAAAGAGAAATACTCACCAGCATGAATGGGTAAAATCCTAGCCAAACCTCTGTCAAGTCCTGCGAGTGTATGCGCATTCCCCTAAGGAAGTAAGCAAAGGTATAGCAGCCCCAGTCAAACTCTTCAATATGGTCCACCTCCCGCGTGGTGCTGACTAAAGCGAACGACACCATGGAAGAGTTATCTGCCAGGAACCAACCCTGGAGAATGACCAGGAACAATCGTCGAAGAATGCGATCCTTGACTCTCTTGTCATCAGGTAATGGGTCACTCAACGCCCCAATCATGGAGTCTACACTTAAAGGACCAGTGCAGACTATCCTGGCTTTGAGCGCCTCAGCCTGGACTCCTAGGAAGGATCTGACAGAAGTTGAGGAAATGTTAGCCACACAAGGCACTAGCGCCCCAGAAAACTCCATATCAGTGATAAACCGCCAATCCATCGGTGTCATCATCACCTTGCAATCTAGAAAATGGAGAGACTGAGTTTAGTGAAACCAACGCTCAGATAATGCCCTAAGGTAACCCTAGGGACAACAGCGAGGGAGGATGGAAAAGAACGCCTCGAAACCCCAAGCATGCACAATCTCTCAGTACCCTGGGTGAAGAGTCTGGTATAGGGAGTGTATACTAAACCAGTTCCATCGAGGCTACATAAAGCCAGGAACCTGCATAAATTTAAATCAACATCATAACCCTTGTTCCTCATCAATAGGAAAAAGGAAGATCAAACACAGCTTTACCTCGTTCACATGAAAATAGATCGAGGGATGGCGACTCAAATCATCTAGAAGCTCTGGATTCATCAAATTTATGGTTGGTAACTCCCTGCGAGGAATAGAAGTAGTAGGAACCACAACCGGTATATCCTCCTCCTCATCCTCAACATCCGGTACCTCAACCTGAACAGGACAAATCATTGACTCTATCAACCAATGAGGCTGTCGGGCTGGGCAAGGCTGAGGCACATCAGAAGCACTCCTCCTCACACCTGAAGAGGTCCTACGGGAGCTGCTTGGCTAATCTGGATCCATATATCTGGACATAAAACTCTAAATCACCTCAAACAGGGAGTGGTAAAGTCTAACGTGGAGCTTTTTAAATGCATTTTATGTCTATATGTATGCATGAATTACTTTAATATACGCCTACAATAGAGTTAAAAATATATGTTTATTTAATGCCTAGACTCATGGAAAATTTTTGCCAGTCTCCTTTGTAAAAAGGACTATCCACATGCATGTAGACATGACTAGGTGGCCATTCAGTAGCACACCATTTCCACAGTCATAAACATCCTATATGCATAAAAATATCAAAGTTATACTCCATAAGGGTAGCTTAATTACCAAGATTACTTTGCCTTTACAACCTTTGCTCATTTGTCCTCAAATAGGATAAGAAATAGCAGAAAAAGGTACCAAATTAACTATTACAAAAGTTAATTTTTTTCACATCAATATGTTCAGCATGGTTAAATACTAACATTTACTATGATTGAATATTTTTTATCAAGTCATATGAGCATGTATATTCACTACTATGTGTTTAGAAGTATTTCATGTGATAACTTACTTTCCAACGAACAAAACTGGAAAAGAAGACATCCACACGTTACCAGGATAATGCAGAACACTTGTACGGTGACAGATTTTACAGAAAATAGCCCGAACTAAGTAGATATGAAGAACACTAGGATTCTCTATGTGGCGTCAAGGGAAAGAGCCTAAAGTAGACCCACGAATGGCTGTGGGTCTACCTGCGGCTGCCACAGGTCCACTTGTGGCTATCCTAGGTGGTCTCTACTCCCTCCAGCTCGATCCAAATTTAGTTTCAAAGGAGGTCTCACAACCTGAAAAGTCAAATCAGGAAAAAGACGATACGTGATTAAGCAGAAAAGCCTGAAATCCCAATTTTTAGAGACCAAACTGCGGGTCTACACATCAATCATTGGTATTCACCCAAACACAGGGTTCACAAAGCCGATGATCATAGCTGTTGAAAGCTACCTTTGGCAATACCTCAAAAAGGTCCAATGCCATCAACTTAGGGTTGTGATTCCAATTGCAACCATACATTTAATCAAAAATCCCTCCCTAGCAGGGATTTCATACAACTTTAGTCGTTGAAGAACATTTTAGTGAAGGTCAACCAGACTTGACATTATCAACCGTTGGTAAGTAAATCTAGTGAAGCATCGAAAGTGGTCCGATGATGTCAGTCGTTGAAGCACATTTCAGCGAAGGTCAAGTAGCCTTGACATTATCAGCAGTTAGCAAGTAAATCCAACAAAACATTGAAAGTGGTCCGATGATGTTAGCCGTTGAAGAACATTTTAGCGATGGTCAAACAGCCTTGACGTTATTAGCCGTTGGCAAGTAAATCCAGTGAAGCATCGGGGATAGTCCAATGATGTTCAGCCGTTGAAGCACATTTCAGCGAAGGTCAAACAACCTTGATGTTATCGACAGTTGGCAAGTAAATCCAGTGACGCATCGGGGGATGGTCCAATGATGTTCAACCATTGAAGCACATTTCAGTGAAGGTCAAGCAGCCTTGACATTATCAACCATTGGCAAGTAAATCCAACAAAGCATCGGAAGTGGTCCGATGATGTTAGCCGTTCAAGCACATTTTAGCGAAGGTTAAGCAGCCTTAAAGTAGTCATCCATTGGCAAGTAAATCCAACAAAGCATCGGAGGTGATCCGATGATGTTCAGTCGTTGAAGTACATTTCAATGATGGTAAGACAATCTTGACATCATTATCTATTGGCAATTAAACCCAGCGAAGCATCGATGGTGGTACAATGATGGTAGCCGTTGAAGGACATTTCAACGAAGGTCAGGCAACCTTGACAACATAAACTATTGGTAGTAACTCTAATGAAGCACTGAAAAGACCTTGCGATACAAACCAAGGAAAATCATCCTCATCAGAAAGGACAGATGATGGAATCTGTTATACAAGTCTTCATCAGACAAAGAGCAATTCCCCAAGATTTTCTCGCATATGAGAAGAACATCTGCGGTGGAAAGTCTGCGCTGAGGGTTAATGACTTTGGTGATAACCCCAATGTAAACATCCTCTGGTCTCATTCATGGAGTTGTCTCCATTTCATTCAACATACATTCGCATCATGCTGCATTACATTTATATCATGATTATCTTGTCACATTTCAAGTGTCTAGTGTTCTTTATCCTATATATGTCATTACATTTCTTGAATATGATAAAGAGGGGCATCTGTAGACACCTAGAATTTTTCACCTGTTACTAACCTTGCAGGAGGGCAAAATTATCTTCCAAAGATAACCTTGGAAGTCAAATCAGCTCAATCCCGAAGACAACCCCGGGATACTCAGTTTCAATCTCAAGAAAACCACGAGTTACTCAAGTTGCAATCCCTGAGATAACCCCGAGGGATTCAGTTCCAACCTCGGAGATAACCCCGAGGGATGCAGTTCTAATTCTAGAGATAACCCCGAAAAAGTCAGTTCTAACCTCGGAGACAACCCCGAGGCACTCAGTTACAACCCTGGAGATAATCCCGGGAGGTTAGGCACACCTCAGAGAGAACCCTGAGGACATTCAAAGACCTCTCTGACCCGATCTCGAGAGATAAACCTAAGCAACAAGCGCTACATCGGCCGCGTAGTGGAGATAACCCCATGAGGGGAAAAATTATCATTTTACCACCTCAATAACACATTCACGTCATCTCAACATCATTTCAACCCACCTTTCATAACAGAAGTGTCCCACAAGAACCATAACTCAAATCTCGAGTGACTACTATACAAGATAACACACCAGATAGAATTTGAAGACTTGAAGATCTGGTTATGGACCCATCTTCCGGCCCGTACACCCTCTTATCGCAAGTCATTGTGTAGCTCTCGACAAAAACATTTTGAAAATGTATATCACACCTCAATCGGATGCTTGGATTGAATTTTATGAAGGTTCAAGCGGACAACGCATTGTATAAGTGCGTGTACTTCGAGACGATGGGACCCACATAGCCCGAGGAAACCATGGTAGTCGCAGGTAGACCCATAACCATCAGTTTTATAAATAGAGGCCCTGGGTTGGCCATTTTAAGAAAAAAAAGGTGAGAGAACTCTGTCCATTTTAGTTTATAAACACATCTAAAGTGCTCTAAACTGAGTGATTCTTTTTTCTAAACACTTGCAAGCTCATGTTTTACTGCATACTGAAATTTAACCGGTGGAAACTGAGTTTTCAGGTGTCAAAAGCTATCTGAAGTCTTCTTGGCAGTCCACTGTAAGATATTTTAAATTTTTAAGCTTTTTCTCACCTCTAGACATTTATATCTACTCACGTTGAGAGTCGCGTCGTGTGGGTATGCCCGGATTGTCGATCCGTGGCTTTATATATATATATATATACTATTATCGATTGAGCCTGTGTGTGATATCCGGTGCGTTTACTGCTTTTATATATATATATATAAATATTTACAGCTTATATATATAACTGTTTATCAGCTTGCGGGTTAGATTTGCCTAAATATGGCTATTTCTCACTTTAACCGGTTCATGGTGACTAAACTAGATCCATTGAAGCTGGAATGCTTAGATTTACTCAAATCTAATTCGTTTGCTAGCTTTTGCTGCGAGCTAGATTTGTCTCAATCTGGCTATTTCTTACTTTAATCGATTCATGGTGACTAAACCGAAACCGATAAAACTGAAATAGTTTAGATTTATTCAAATCTAGTTCTTGTTTTAGCTTTTGTATATATTGCCATGTCATGTGAGCCTAGGAATCATGTGATCACAGATTCAGTTCCTGAATCTAGATTCAGTTCCCGTGATGGACATTTTCAGCTGCCACCAGCTTGTAAATTATTCACGGTGTCTGAATTTCCTTAGATGGCTCTCATGACCCAAGGAGTTCGACATTGCTATGTATCTTATTTTCTCATCACATCTCAAAAATAATAAAAAAAATTAAGCCAAACACATAATAAAATGGAAGTATCAAAGACCTCAATTACTATTGAGCACAAAGGTTTGAAAAACCTATTTTACAAAACATCATTGATGTAAGACCCCAACTTTTTTTGAATAAAGAATAATTTTTCTCGAAATATATTTTTGAATATTATGGTGTGGATATGATATAATGTTATAGTTGTGGATAATATTTGGAAAATTTTGCAAAGTAATCAAGTTGATATAAAATATTCATTGTGTCAGTAAATATTTGATTGGTCGGAGAATATTCATTTTACCAGGGAATATTTGTAGGACGACACAATCATTGGTGGACCCCACAATAGAAGTATTTTCGTGGTTAGAAAATGGCAAAAATATCTTTTATAAAAATAACGACAGAAGTTTTACCGTTAAACTATTGAACTACCCGGTCGTAAAAGTACAGTAATACGCATGGTTGCATAGTAGCACACGGTATTGATTATTGATGCTTACATAAGAAGTCACTCAGTTATACTCAATTATTACTACAGTAATTGTTGCATAGTGTCTCACGTTATTTGATTCAATTATTGTCATATTATCATCTGTATAATATTTTAAATTGTTAAATCGATAATTGAGACGATAAAGTTATTCATATTATTATTTGCAATATTGTCAATGTCTAGAAGTTATGTCAATGAGAGGTTTGGTCACCTAATTGCGCGCCAATAAGTAGAAATCTTTATCGAAAAGCCCCCTCTTTCCTAGGAATGACCTGGTTGTTAAATATTATGAGTTATAATATTAATAATGAATAATTGTTGAAGTATTAAGAATGTGTTTATTGAAGATATTTGAATTACAAAAAATAGAGGGAAATAATGCGAACTTAGAAAACTTTAGGGGTACTAAAGTGTAATAATAAGTTAAACCAATCTGGACCATTGATGGTGGTTTTAATAGTAAACCAATCCATACCATTGATGGTGGTTTTAATAGTTAATCAATCTGGACCATTGGTGGTGGTTTTAATAGTAAATCAATCTGGACCGTCGGTGGTGGTTTTAAAAGTAAATCAATCTGGACCGTCGGTGGTGGTTTTAAAAGTAATCAATCTGGACCGTCAGTGGTGGTTTTAAAAGTAAATCAATCTGGACCGTCGGTTGTGGTTTTAATAGTAATCAATCTAGACCGTCCATTCTAATACTAAATCAATCTGGACCGTTCATGAATTAGTTACTATTTAGTCCATTCTCCTATAAATAGAAGCTTAATTCTTCTTTCATTCTCACCAATTCACGGAGATTCACAAGAGACACTATAGAGAGATAAACTATAAAGAGCAAGAAGAAGAGTATTCTGCTACTTCACTTTTGCAGTATCCACCTTTCTACTAAGGTAAGGGATATTATTTGTTGTATTCGTAAGGGGTATTATTTCTTTCGTATACATATGGAATACTATTTTTCGTATTCATCCTTTAGTATGTCGGAATAACTTTTGTCTCTTGATTACGCATCTTAGTATGACGGTGAAAATCCATTTGCAGTTTTTGTATGTTAATTCTTTTAGTATTCTTAAATCTAAACTTACTATGGTAAGTATTACTTCTATAATCCTTGAAATTAGTGGAATATCCGTAAGTTTTGCGCTTCTACCAGTATCATTTTATTGGAATATTGATATGAACTTTCTTATTAAATATCAATATTTTCACCTGAAGTACTTTTCACGAGTTACTATTCACGGGTTATTATTACCCGATTTTACTATTCACTATAATAATATTCACTCGGGTATTCGAGGCTCTTTTCATACTGGGATACTATTCACGAGTTACTATTCATAGGTTACTATTTACCCATTTTACTATTCACTATAATATTATTCACTCGGGTATTCAGGGCACTTTTCATGTTGGGTTACTATTCACGGGGTACTATTCCCGAAGTACTATTCAAGGGGTACTATTCACTAAAAAATTTATTTCTTTTCTGTCCAAATTATTTTTGATACATGGATATTGTTCTTGAATTTTACACTACAAAGCAGTATCATGTTGAAAATTTGGACGTTATTGATTTCTGGATAAATTAAATTATAAATCTTTAAAAATTTATCCTTGAACTTATTTTATTGAATTCTAATATCATTGTCATCATACTCATGCTTATATTATGATGAAAGTCATCTTTGGCTTACGTGCATAGATGGACTGTTGATTGGAATGATTATGACTAGGGATAATTTGGTATAGTCATGACCATTGATGATTACACGAATAATTCTTGGCCTGTAGTGCAAGAATAATTTGTGGACGTGATACTAATGAATATCCTTGACCCATAGTGCAGGGATGATTCGATGATGTGATCTATTTATTAAGCTGAGTCCCATCAATAAAGTGAATGATAAACTTTTTAAATCATAGAAGATAGTAGATATCATGCTCTACTTGAATCTTCTAATGGATTGCTTGTTCCGCTGCTGTTAAACTTGTTGTCTATTATATTCTATCAATTTAACATTGTTGAAGGCTAATGATAACTTATTCTAAATTATCTTAGTCATAATATTTCTTACTGGGCTAGTTGTGCTCACCCTTTTACTTCCATTGTTCTCTTCAGGAAATGAGAACGTAACCGGAACTAGTCGTGGAACGGAGTGATGGCCAAGATGGTGTTATAGTAGTCCTCACTATTCTATAAAATAGTGTGATAATAATTGTAATGAGGACTCCATTGAGTGTGGATATTGTCTAGAAGACAATATTCGTTTTAACACTCTCAGCTAATGTTTTGTCGTATGTTACACGATAGTTGTATAATTAAGTTCTATTTAAATTTTGTACCATGTATTTGGCGACCCAAGATGGGTGATCTATACCTATTTTGGGGGCGTCACAGCTGGTATCAAAGCTTAGGGATATAATCCCTGGCTGAGATGTGAGACAAGAACTAGGAGGGGAGAGACGGGGAATTCCTTCGCTAGTATGACCTACCTAAATTTATTTGGTATTTAATTTATCGGTCAGACTATAAGGATAATATGTGGCATGTCAATTAACCCTTGTTTTGTGACAGTGTTTGAAAATGGCATCTGAAAATGTTGAGATCAGCAATGAAGCACATGAGACCATTGAGTCACCAACGATCAATACCCAGGATAATGTGCATCAGGAAGGCAATAATCCTCGTGTAAATAACAACACCGACCAAATGACGAACGATGGTATGTTTAGGAAATTTTTAGAATTCATGCAACACCAAACGAGAGAGACTTCTATTCATAATGTAGGTGGAAACAATGGCAACCCACAGCTGATCACTGCTAAGCAGTTCAAGGAGCTAGGACTGCCGGAGTTTTTGGGAAAGCCAGAACTGTAAGACCCCAACTTATTATAAATGAAATTAAATTTTCACTATTTATTATTTTGAAATAGTAAGGGTTTATTTGATTAATGTGGTTAGTTATGGGTAAAATGCGCAAATATTTTAAAGTGGTTATAAAATATTCATTTTTATCGGAGAATATTTGTTTGGTCGTGGAATATTCTTACTGTCGGGGAATATTCGTACGTCGGTGCAGCCTTGTGTGGGCCCCATAACGGAAAGCGATTGGATGAAGAAAACGACAAGTATAAGTTGTTTATAAATAATGGTGTAGTTGTTATTGTTAATACTGTTGGAATACTCAGTGGTTAAAACACAGTAGCACACGGTATTGCACCAATTATTGATTCTTATGTAAGAAGGCACTACTCAATAATTGTTACAGTAATTACTGTTTAATATTTTATTTTATTGATTCAATAATTGCTACGTTGATATTTTATATTATTTTTGTTTCAATAATTGTCATTACACAGTATTTTCCTTTATCAGATTAATAATTCATATTATTTGTATAATATTATTAGATAACATTATTAGCAATGTCTATAAAGTTCTGTCTAAGGAGAGGTTTGGTCACCTAATTGCGCGCCACTAAGGAGAAATCCTTATTGGAAAGCCCCCTCTTTCCTTGGAACAGCCTAGTTGCCAGTATTATGATTCTGTAATATTATTTATGAATAATTAATTATTGATTTATATGATAAGGAAAATATTCATTTTATGTGGATATAGATGGAGAAAATTTTTAAAGTGACAATTGTTGAAACATTGATATTTTATCTTTTCTGATAAATTATTCATTTTAATATATTATTATATTTTAATAATATAATAATGGCGATATTTTTACAATGAATGTGGGATATATGAGTATATGAGGGGAGGAGTATTTTTGTTACTAAAAATATTTAAAACATGTTTTTCATGTTTGTGGACCCCATTTCTTGACTGGAATTTGATTATAGCCTTTAAAACCATCCGTATGTGGATTTCGGTCAATTTCTGCTTGGAATTTGGAAAAACTTAAACTTACAAAGTTGTAGATAATGGATTTTCCTATGGAAAAGACATAAGGTTCAAATTTTTTTGACAAAAGGGCTATTTATTATGAATTATTGAAGTTCCGAAGTTTTGAAATAATTGATTTTTGGAAGTTTTAATTATTTTTAATAACAAAAACATTTTTTTTGTTTTTGTCATTATTGTGGGCCTCATTGGTGGCTAAATTCAGATGGTCTTGAGGTGGGCGTGAAGTTTGTTTATAAATAATATTATTTTATTAAATTTTCTGCTTTAGTGTTTTAAGCATTTTCCTATAAATAGGGTGTTTAGGTTAGAATTGAAAATCACACCAGAAACTGAAGTTTTTTCTCTCTATATTATTAAGCGTATTCTTGTGAGTATTTTGAGACTTTGAGTATTATTATACACAGTATAAGTTCCTTCAAACACTATATATCGGTATTCCAAATTAGAAATCTTATCTTTTCGAGGTAAGGGATATTATTTTTTTATAAATGATATTATTTCTTCTAATATCATTATGCCGGAATATTGGTAAGATTTTTCTTGTGAAATTCTTGTCTTTTAGTGTCGGAGTTACTATTCATCTATACGACACTATTCACGAATACAGTACAATTCATAAAAAAATTAAATTTTCGTTTTTTGTCCAAAATATCTATTATGGATACTAGCTTTGATTGTATCCATGTTTTGATCATTCTTGAATTTTACTTCACTATGGTTATTTATGAAGTATTTTTGAACTTGAATTTACATTTTAAAGTACGAATCCTAATATTTATTCTTTTGTTTCACTGGATTCGTTTTCTTTAAAATATTTTTCATCATCCTCAGTCCTAAATGATTATATTACTGAATATCTTTGGCCTGTAGTGCAAAGATGGTTGATTTTCTTATGAATATCTTTGGCCCGTAATGCAAAGATGAACTGGTGTTGAGATGAACATGACCAACTGATGAATATCTTTGGCCTGTAGTGCAAAGATGAATATTTGATTCAAGATGAATATTGATTGATGTTACATGGATAAAATAATGATGATGGACTTTTAAATTCATAGATTATAGTAGATTTCATTCTCTACGTAACTCATCTATGATTTATTATTTCCGCTGCGAATATTGATCTGAAACTTGTTGTCTATTGTATTTTATTAGATTTTTCCCTGTTGAAGACTAACGATAATTTGTTCTATATTATCTTAGTCATAATATTCTTTACTGGGCTAGTTGAGCTCACCCTTTTCCTTTTTGTTCCATTATTCTTCTCAGGAGGCGAGAATGTAGCGATTACTAGTCGGGGTATGGAATGAAGGTCTTAGAAAGTTGTTTTAGTAGTCCTCACCATTTTTGTAAAATAATATATCAATAATTGTAATGAGGACTTATTTGAGTGTTGATAATGTCTAGAAGACAATATTTGTATTTAAACTCAGTTTTTATGTTGTATTAATAAAGTTGTAGTTTTTTCTGTACCATATTATTGACGACTCAGAATGGTTGTTGTATACCTATTTTGGGGGCGTCATAAGAACCACTTAAGGCGGAGATGTGGATAAAGCAGATCACCAAGATATTTGATGTCTTGGAATGCTCAGAGGAGCAAAAGGTTCCATTCGCCACCTTTATGTTGCGTGAAGAGGCAGATTATTGGTGGGAATTTGTAAAGCGTACCCAGCTTGACGCATTCAATATGTCTTGGGAGAAGTTCCAAGAGTTGTTCAACGACAAGTACTTTCCTGAAAGTATTCATCACATGAAGGAGGTGGAGTTTATCAAGCTGGAGCAAAACAATATCACTGTGTCGCAATATAAGGCTAAATTTGCGGAGTTATCCTGGTTTGTATCCCATTTGGTTGATAATGAGGAGAGAATGACGCGAATGTTTCTACGAGGTTTGAGACCCGAAATACATCAATACCTCATTTCTCATAAACTGTGTTTGTATTCAGATGTTGTAAATAGGGCTCAATTATTGGAGCGCGATAATGAGTCAACCCAACCAAGGGAGAGCAGCCAGTAAGTCGATAATACCAGTGGTAGCAGTCATCGAAGCGGTGACAACAAATATGGAGGGAATCAAAATGCAAGAAATAGTAACCACTTTGGTGGTAATCATGGCCAAGATAATAGAAGTTGAAATTTCAAGAAGAGGAGATTCAATAATGATGGAAAGACATTAGCACGAACACCTGTTGTTAAGGAAGGAGAACCACCACCGGTCGTATGTTAAAAATGCAGACGAGAGGGACACATAAGTCTAAACTATTCACAGCCTTCCAAGGTATGTTTTAGTTGTGAAAAAGACGGTCACATAGCTCGATTTTGTCATGTAGCAAAATCAAGTCCAGTTGGGACGGTGGCACCAAAGGCGGATACGGACAAAATAAAGTCGGTGGTTTCAGGAAGAGCGTTTTTTGTGACTTCTCAAAAAGCGAATAACCCAAACGAAGTTAGCACGGGTTAGTTAATTATAAATTCTTGCGAAGTCTATACCTTATTAAATACCGGTTCTACCCATTCTTTTATGTCTCTTGCTTGTGCTCAACGTTTAAATTTGACCCCAGAGAAGTTAGACTTTGACTTATTGGTTGAAACTTCGTTATTAGAAACTGTCGTTACCTCCACTATTTATAAATCTTGTTGATTCAAATCGACACTTTCACGTTACCTGTCGATCTTGTCTCTTTGAAAATACTTGCCCTCGATGTGATTTTAGGAATCGATTGGTTAACTACTCATCATGCTTTTCGTAAGGGTGTTATCTTCCATATTCCTAACCAACCTGTTATGCGAATTCAAGCAACCAAACCACTAAAGTCAATCACTGTTATATTAAGCCATAAGTAAAGAACCCTAAGCCTTTCGCTGGCGACTTCCTTGTGTGGAATACACCGAATCCAAATTTTCTGTAAGGGAAGCCGTGAATAACGGTGGCAAGTTGATAGGTATCAATGTGACGTGCTATCCAAGTCTTGGGATGAGAGTCACAGTTTTGAATGATATTTCTATTGTTTATAAATTTCTTATTCCTGAAGACATCCTTGCCTACCCCTAGAGCGTGAAATCGAATTTTTATTAACCCCAGTACAAAACCCATTTCTAAAACCCTTAAATATTTCTTCAACTAAAACAAACATAATAATGCCGAAGACGTTGGCTTGAGCTGTTGAAGATTACGACCATACCATTTAATATCATCGTGGAAGAGCGAATGTGGTAGCTGACGAGTTGAGTAGAAGATCGTATGTGGTTACGAGTATGACGTTGTTAACATAAAGACTCATTTCGTATGACTTACAAAAGATGGAGATAGAGTTAAACACTCCAAGAACCTACGTGAAGATAGCGAATATACGATTAAAACTGACTTAAAGCCGATCAAGCTACAGACTCAGAGTTCATGAATGTGAAGAAGAAGGTTCAAGAGGGAGTTATTCTAGAAGCAAGAATCGATGAAGAGAGGAAATCTCAACCCTCAATTTTATTGGCCCATTTGAAATCCTTGATCGAGTAGGAACTGTGGCCTATAGACTCATTTTACCGCCAAGTATGTCGTATGTTCATAACATTTTTCACGTATCGATGTTACGTAAATACGTGGATGACCCGAACCACATTATTGAATTAGAACCACATTAACGTTTGAGGAGGTAGCTGTTAAAATCTAGGATAAGAAGGATCATATTCTACGCTCCAAGGTTATACCTTAAGTCAAAGTTTTATTAAGAAACCACGATTTGGGGGAGATGACCTGGAAGTTAGAATCTGAAATGAAATCATGGTATCCTCACCTCTTCGACATATCAGGTACGTACCCTAATTTTGAGGACAAAATTTCATAAGAAGGGGAGGTTGTAAGACCCCAACTTTTTTTTGAATAAAGAATAATTTTTCTCGAATAATATTTTTGAATATTATGGTGTGGATATGATATAATGTTATAGTTGTGGGTAATATTTGGAAAATTTTTCAAAGTAAGCAAGTTGATATAAAATATTCGTTGTGTCAGTAAATATTCGATTGGACAGAGAATATTCGTTTTAGCTGGGAATATTCGTACGACGGCACAATCATTGGCGGACCCCACAACGGAAGTATTGTCATGGTTAGAAAATGACAGAAATATCTTTTCTAAAAATAATGGCGGAAGTTTTACGGTTAAACTGTTGAACTACCCGGTGGTAAAAGTACAATAATACGCGTGGTTGCATAGTAGCACACAATATTGATTATTGATGCTTACGTAAGAAGTCACTCAGTTATACTCAATTATTACTACAACAATTATTGCATAGTATCTCACGTTATTTGATTCAGTTATTATCACATTATCAACTGCATAATATTTTAAATTGTTAAATCGATAATTGAGACGATAAAGTTATTCATATTATTATTTGCAATATTGATAATGTCTAGAAGTTGTCAATGAGAGGTTTGGTAACCTAATTGCGCGCCAATAAGTAGAAATCTTTATCGAAAAGCCCCCTCTTTCCTGGGAACGACCTGGTTGTTAAATATTATGAGTTATAATATTAATGATGAATAATTGTTGAAGTATTAAGAATGTGTTTATTGAAGATATTTGAATTACAAAAATTAGAGGGAAATAATGCGAACTTGGAAAACTTTAGGGGTACTAAAGTGTAATAATAAGTTAAACCAATCTGGACCATTGATGGTGGTTTTAGTAGTAAACCAATCCAGACCATTGATGGTGGTTTTAATAGTTAATCAATCTGGACCGTCGGTGGTGGTTTTAATAGTAAATCAATCTGGACCGTCGGTGGTGGTTTTAAAAGTAATCAATCTGGACCGTCGGTGGTGGTTTTAAAAGTAAATCAATATAGACCGTCGGTTATGGTTTTAATAGTAATCAATTTGGACCGTCCGTTCTAATAGTAAATCAATCTGGATCGTTCGTGAATTAGTTACTATTTAGTCCATTCTCCTATAAATAGAAGCTTAATTCTACTTTCATTCTCACCAATTCACGAAAATTCACAAGAGACACTATAGAGAGAGAAACTATAGAGAGCAAGAAGAAGAGTATTCTATTACTTCACTTTTGCAGTATCCAGCTTTCTACTAAGGTAAGGGATATTATTTGTTATGTTCGTAAGGGGTATTATTTCTTTTATATTCATAAGGAATACTATTTTTTGTATTCATCCTTTAGTATGTCGGAATAACCTGTCTACGCGGATTACGTACCGTATGACAGGTGAAAATCCATTTGCAGTTTTTGTATATTAATTCTTTTCATATTCTTAAATCTAAACTTACTATGGTAAGTATTGCTTCTATAATTCCTGAAATTAGTGGAATATCCGTAAGTTTTGCGCTTCATCCAGTATCATTTTATTGGAATATTGATATGAATTTTCTTATGAAATATCAATATTTTCACTCGAAGTACTATTCACGAGTTAATATTCATAGGTTACTATTCACCCAATTTTACTATTCACTATAATATTATTTACTCGGGTATTCAGGGCACTTTTCATGTCGGGATACTATTCACGAGATACTATTCATGGGTTACTATTCACTCAATTTTACTATTCACTATAATATTATTCACTCGGGTATTCGGGGAACTTTTTATGTTGGGTTACTATTCACGGGTTACTATTCCCAAAGTACTATTCACGGGGTACTATTCACCAAAAAATTTATTTCTTTCCTGTCCAAATTATTTTTTATACATGGATATTATTCTTGAATTTTACACTACAAAGCAGTATCATGTTGAAAATTTGGACGTTATTGATTTCTGGATAAATTAAATTATAAATCTTTAAAAATTTATCCTTGAACTTATTTTATTGAATTCTAATATCATTGTCATCATACTCATGCTTATATTATGATGAAAGTCATCTTTGGCTTACGTGCATAGATGGACTGTTGATTGGAATGATTATGACTAGGGATAATTTGGTATAGTCATGACCATTGATGATTACATGAATAATTCTTGGCCTGTAGTGCAAGAATAATTTGTGGACGTGATACTAATGAATATCCTTGGCCCGTAGTGCAGGGATGATTCGATGATGTGATCTATTTATTAAGCTGAGTCCTAGCAATAAAGTGAATGATAAACTTTTTAAATCATAGAAGATAGTAGATATCATGCTCTACTTGACTCTTCTAATGGATTGCTTGTTCCACTGCAGTTAAACTTGTTGTCTATTATATTCTATCAGTTTAACATTGTTGAAGGCTAATGATAACTTATTCTGCATTATCTTAGTCATATTATTTCTTACTGGGCTAGTTGAGCTCACCCGTTTACTTCCATTGTTCTCTTTAGGAAATGAGAACGTAGCTGGAACTAGTCGGGGAACGGAGTGATGGCCAAGATGGTGTTATAGTAGTCCTCACTATTCTATAAAATAGTGTGATAATAATTGTAATGAGGACTCCATTAAGTGTGGATATTGTCTAGAAGATAATATTCATTTTAAACTCCCAGCTTATGTTTTGTCGTATGTTACACGACAGTTGTATAATTAAGTTATATTTGAATTTTGTACTATGTATTTGGCGACCCAAGATGGGTGATGTATACCTATTTTGGAGGCGTCACAATTGACATATCTCGTTAAAATTAAAATTTTATAAAAAGTCAAACCCTTTGTATATAGGTGCAAAAGAGGCATAACACTACTTCCAACAAACTGCACATAGACCTACACACACACACATTCAGATAAAAGTTTAAATTGAAAAGTCGTGATAATTGTGTTATCACGGAAGTCGGAGGGGTGCCTAACACCTTTCCTCCACTTAATTAAGCCCCCGGACCATAACGAATTTTGATTTTACAGATCAGTTAAATAGTGTCACATCACTTGTGACGATCAGAAATTTAAAAATTATTTAAATCTTAAATGATGGATTAAAGGTTAAATAATAAACCTAGAGAGAAAATAAGTGACTGGTTGAGATTTTCGAGAAGGAATGTTGTGAATTTAAAAATTCTTGAGGTGAATTATTCATGATTAAGTATATAAGTGTATATGAATATTATGTGTTTGTTTTTATTTGTTTATTATATAAATAAATAAAAGAAACTAGTGTAATCTAGTTATATATTAGGAATTAAAAATTTAATAACTTAAATGTTATGGTATGGGAGAATTTTAGTATTTAAAATATATACTAATTTTAAGAGATTTATTTTATACATCTCAATTAATTAATCTTATAACCTAGTTATAGCAAGTCTAATTGGGTTAAGGAAATAAATGTGAATGAGTAAGGATTTATGTTATAACTGAGAAAATGAAAACCCTAATTAAATAATTAGGAAATGATAGAATTAACGGTATTGGACTATGTAAATTACATGGCCCAAATATGCTACGTAGAGAGTCCAAATGAATTATTGGATGGCCCAATTTCTAGCCCAAGTGGGAGAGGACTTTTTGGACATTTAGTAAATCAAATAAAGCATAAAAGGAAAGCCAAAATAGGGAGAGTATTTGGACACATTGCCGGATATGGGAGGAAGAGAGAAAGGGAGATGAATGTGATGATTATTTACTTTAGTTGATGAACTACTCTCCTAGGTGTCACTTGTTTATTTAGCCAACACTTTGGGCAAATCTTGCAAGCAATCACTTAGTGGTTGAATGAGAGAAGAGCTAGATATGTTGGTAGATATTGGTTAGATATACTAATTATATCTATACTTACTTTTCAAACAAAAAGAAGTCTTATCTTGTTCTTTTTATTTTATTAGATAAGAAAAAAAAAACCTTAGATCTATGTGTTTACTATAGAGAGAGAGGAGAGAGGAGTGTTTTGAAAGCATAATCAAAGTTTAGATATACCTTAATATAGTATTATTTCTTTTTGGTTTGATTTGATTTTTTTAATTGGAAATTAAAACCTTAGAATGTGTTTAAGTGTTTATGTTTTTCTAGTTTTTTAAACCCTAAAGAAAAAATTTCTAGTTTTAAATAAAATTGCTTTGCTTTGGATTTCCACCATTTTTGATCTACACCTCCTTTTTATGATCTGTCAAATAGGGGTGATAGATAGGTAAGTTGTCTACTAAATCCAAGTGGTAGAACTAAAAAATGTTGAGTACACAGTCCGTAGTGACTGATTTAGTTAAAACAATTTTGTGTCTTTTAAGGAAAAATATACTATTTTGGACAGTCAAGGGTAGGGGCAGTTTAGTCATTTTCTGACATTCAAAAATTCTAAAAACATTTGGGAGGATAATATGATAAGTTTTCTAACATCTCCAAGTGGAATCACTGAAAAAGGAGTTGTAGATTCCCGTAGGGACCGTTTTTAACAAAGTATGAAAAACCTATTTTTCTAAAAAAGCTACTGTCCAAAATTTTGTAAGGGCAGTTTCGACCACTTAATTTGTGAGAAAAATTCTAACCTTTTGGACATAAAAATATATGGTATAAAGTACATACTGTACAAAAATGAGCTCATTCCGACTTAAAATGACCAAGTTATGACCATTTCAATTTTGTGATTTTCCGACGAAAACGGCTATATCAGGAGTTCTATAACTCCGATGACCATGAAATTTAAATTGGAAGCCCACATTAACACGTGAAAGATTGTGTCAAGAGATTGGAATTTCTGGAGTTAAACGCGAGTTAGCTAATTTCTTAAGGAATTAACTATAAAATGATTTTTGAAAAATACTAAAAGAAATTGAAAAATTACGAAAAAATTCTTTTTGTGTATGAAATATATATATATATATATATATATATATATATATATGTTTGGCCAAAGGATAGAAAAATAATAAGTTGATTTGGTATTTTCGTGAAAAAGAATAGTGAATTCGGAGTTCTTTGAAATTGAATTGATCGCTAATCGATTTTGAGTCTCTTTGAAATAGTGATTTTAGGATACTGAAATGAAATTCGACTTACTGAAATGGTATTTTGGTTTACTAAAATGTTCTCTAATTTACTAAGATAATATATAAAAGGGAAAACTTATAAGTATAAGTTATGACATGATGAAAAGATTATCAAAGTATAATGATAATACTAAGGCTGTAATGTAATGTCTAATACTTAAATAGGTTAGACAATTTAATATAAGATGATAACTTAACATGTATGTTATGCTACTTGAAAGATCGATCTGATAATTTATTGGCCTTTCATGAGAGAATACATTAGATTGCTTAGCGGTAATTAGTGGTACATGCAAGTTTTTCTTTAACTAGACCTTGAGTTGTTTCATTCAAAAATACGTGTGGTTAATCATTGCTGATTGCCATGTCTAAGAATCATTGATTCGTACTTTGTGCATATTGCATGTATTCATCAGGTATGAAAGGTTGATCACCTTCATTACTATCTGGTTCAGATATATTTGTTTATGTTCAATGTTCGTTCAGCTATGAAAGTTTGTTCATGCTAGTTCACAATTATATTATTGAATGTTAGCCAGCTATTATTCAATTCTTTCAATCATGATATATCCTCAATTAAACTTATACTTGCTGGGCAAACTTGTTGCTCACCCTTGCTATATCATGATAAACATTGAAGATTAAGGCGAATACGTTGGATACAAGGAAAAGTTAAAGACAAGTACAGCTTGGAATTATATATGTAGCTAGAAATATAATAGTAATGTATGATAATAATATTATTTGTTAGATAGGATGTTAGTTCTCCGAGGCACAATAGTTATCTAGAAGGGTGGGTTGAATAGATATTTAAAAATCTTTTCATTTTACTTTGTCAGTTTTGATAATGATTTAAACACTGTGGAATTAAGGTTTGTTTGATCTCCATTTTTAGATATAATGAGTTAATGAGAGTTAGGCAATTATAACAGTTATAACAATTATAGCAGTTATAGAAGTTATAGCATAAATGCAATAGACACATCAATTTTAAATGGTTCAGAGCACGTAAAGCTCCTAGTCCACTCTTCTACTTCTCGAGTAGGAAATCCACTAAGGATGTCTTTTACACTTTCTGAATCTCACAGATTCCTTCTAGACCAACAGTCTAGGAATTTCTTAGTTCACTCTTGAACTCTTCAAGTCTAGCGGACTTGGTTCTTCACAGTTCACTTAGAACTCTTCATGTCCTTCTGACTTGGATCTCTTACTTCAGTTGATTGGTAATTGTTGAGTTCTTGGTTGGTGTTACTCAGTTGCCGTTAAGCACTTGTTCGAGAGAACTAAGTAGCTGTGCAAGCTTTCTCTTTTTCTCAGATCGTAGAGTTGAGCATTGAGTGTTCTTCAGTAGTTTTGGTTCAATGCTTGCATGTCTTAATCATCTCCTGATGTTTTGCATATATGTGATCCTTGAAAATCTATCCGTTGAAGCATTAAATGTGGTTGACGTTTCTGAACTTTGATGCAGACTTTTCTGCATATCTTTTAAATTGAATACTGGCCCACTGACACAGCAAACTGCTTTCTCACCTAACACCTGAAAAGGTGTTTTCTCTGACCCATGGTCCTTTCCTTTGCTTCTTCAATACGTTTCCTTCGTTGTATACTAAGGATATCTTTTGTGCCATTGGGACTGGTGAGGACTTCAACGTTTATAACCCATTCCACATTTGTTGGAATTTATCCTTGAACAACAGGATAAGGCTCGATGCTTTTGACGTAGGCAGATGATACTCTACGATTCAGATCATGGTGTCTTGTCACCTCGGTGCTTGATCTGACGCTATCAAACTAGAACACTACGATTTCTCTTAAGGACTTACACACTATGATCTTCACTTGCCCATCTTGCAGACTCTACTTTTCTGAGAGCACACTACGATCTTTGAGTTAGCTTCAGAAAACATCTGGACCACTCTATGATTTCTGGAGAGGCCCTTCAAGGCAAACATACTGCTATCTTCGGTGCTCAATAATTTTGCCTTAGCTTCAGCATTCTCTTGACCAGCTTGATAGACTGCAATTCTTGTTGAAGCCTATCTATTATATTTCAAGATATAAATCAACATAACATCTTTGATCTCTTTATCTATACATCCATTTACAGAATGATAACCATTAACAGCTCAGATCAACCTAACAATTTTGATCTATCAGCAAGTCCTTGTACATATATTCCTTGAAGGAGTTTACATATAATCATAAGCATTTACTTTATACATCAAATCAAATTATGCACTCTCCAATAATCTCCCCCTATTTGATGTTGACATAACCAAGGATATTTGTTATCATGATTATTAAAATCTAGATGCAATTGCTAGAAGGTAAATATGACTTAATATTTCAGCAGCAGCTAAAATTTCTAGAAAATAAGCATGAATTTATTGATGTTGAAGATAGATATTACATTTAAGTTCAATTACATCAATAAGAAATAAATTTCAACTTATCTCTGTTTCTTCGACCTTTTGCTTGGTTGAGGATTTGCATATTCCTCAGCTCTTCTTCTCCTGCTAACTTTGTCTCTCCGTGCTATTTCTTCTAGCTCACTTTGACTTAGTCTTTCATTATGATTGTGTCTATTCATGAATGTAGGATCTCCAATTGGCATTCTTAGACATGTGGTGGTCACCTCGTGTGAGCTGGGAGAAGGCCCTTGTAGGACTCCTTGCTGATTGAGCTGAGAAAGTGCCTTTACCTCAGCCCTTGCCTTGATCTCCTTTCCCTGTATTCTCCCCCTTTATGTCAGCATCAAGGGCTCGAATGTCTTCTGATAAGCGAGTTATGCCTTGAACAAGCTCGTTGAGCTGACTTTGGGATTGAGCAATGTCGTTACGAGTTCTCTTGAATGAGAGCATCAGAGTGAGCTTCCCTTCTTTAAAGGATGTCTAGGACCGTGTCAGTTTGCTTTATTTGACTCAGGGAGAATTCTTGAAAATCTTTCAGTGTTGTTCATAAATTTGTTAGACTTTCCATCATAAGATTGTTCTGGGACTCCTGAGTAGTCTGTAGGATCAAAACAGCATCCCTGTGTCTTTTAGCAGCTTCAAAGTGAATTTGATCCCGATCATTTATGCTCTGAATCATCTCCTTTATGATCTCCCGAAGCTTCTTTGTTAACTTTGAGCTTAGGGTGCTTAGGAGGGAGTTGGCAGCATCAATGAGATGATTTAGTCTCAGTTGAACAAGGTCTGAGTGAACTTCAAGTTCTTCCTGTATGTCCTTAGTTACTTTTTGGGATGCTTCAGACAGTTCTGCTTTGGTGGGAAGATCTGATATGAGTTCAAGGAGTTGCGAATTGTTTGAAGGAGGGGCTCTTTTGAATTGATCTTGTAGTGTGTAGAGAGAAAGATCAAGGTTGAAACATTCATTGGAAGATGAGGATGGAATATCTGGTGGAGGGGCTTCTTGAGTAAGTGGCTCTACGATTTGGGCGTGTGACTCTACAATTGGACTTGAGTCAGTAATCGTAGAGATGAGAGGAGATGGGATTAAAATGAAGTTGGGCATATTTGGGTCATCAGCTACAGAATTTTGGGATTCTTCAACTGGAAATTGACTTAGTGGATTGAGGACCACTTCCAACCAGCTTGGAAATTTATAAAATTAGCTAAAAAAAGATAGTGGATAGTGATTAACTCTGAATAAGATTGGGATTGATAATACCTCATGCATAATTCTTGAAGAGGGACCATTTGTGGTTAGCTATTTCGAAAAGTTGAAGTTTCCTGGAAATCCATGAGCTAGCACAGAGATGGCTGGATATTCTTTGAAGCTCCAAAATATGTGATTCCAGGAGTTTAGAATTTGAGCTTGATGAAAAGTCATCATGGGTAGATAGGAGAACATTTGATCGTAGTTAGCTTTCCTATACCTATCATAGCCCACAACTATGATCTCGAGCTCATCATCTCCATCCTCTTCTCTGTCTTTGTTTAGGAATTCCACGATATCAATGACTTCTTTTTGTTCTTTCTCTGATTCTTTCTCATTTTTTACAGGAAAAGCTTCTTCTGTCATAGGGATATCATAAGGCTCCCCCTAAACATGATCATCCATTTGCATTTACAGTGGCTCCCCATCAGCTCGAGCACTTTCTAGGGTGAGAACTTTAGGTAGCTCCCCCTCAGCTTGAGCAGTGTTCTCTTGTCTAGCTTCGATAGCCCCTTCTCAGCAGCTATCCTTTTATCTTCCTCTTTTAAGGCCTTTTCAATGACAAGAATGTATTTCTTGATAAGTTTTCTTCTTGACTTTTTAGGTTGAGCCACAACCTCAAAGACTTCCTTGACTTGATTTCTGAGGCTGTTGATCACCACGATATCTTTTGCAAAGAACCTCTTTGGGAGAGACTTCCAGTCTGGTCTCTATGATCAGTAGAGACTTTACGATCGAGGAGACAGATGGCCTCATGGACTTGTGATTATTTTTGTTCTTCTTTAATAGTTATGAGATGGTAGCTCTGTCTTCATCTGCCTCAGCCGGCTATTCTTTTATTCTTAGGATTCTCAGAGTCTCAATGTCAGAAAACTCTTGTGGTATATCAGTGGTTGACCCCTGGGGTTCTTCTGCCATTTGAGCCTTCAGCTTCTTCTTGCCCTTACTTTTTCTGACCAGGGCAGAGGTTTCTTTCTTATTAGTTTCTTCTTCATCTTCTTCAGTCTCCTTGACCACAGACATATTAACCAGAATCCCTGACTCCTTTGCATTAGTAGTCCTACCACTAGACTCAGACATCATTCATACATTTTTAGCTGGATTCCTTTTCCAGTTATCGAATAGTTGTTGGGTCATTCGTCTGTTTGGATTGATTGATTCTCCTTCATCTTCCCCTATCTTATTGCCCAAAGAAAACTGTAGGATGATACTTATGAATTGCTCGTAGAGCATCTTTCCAGAGCTCTTTGATTTCTTCGAGCTGAGAATCCATTTCCCAATGCATTCAAGTAGCAGGGCTCCATAGTTAAGCTGTATCCCACAACTGATGGTTGTCATCAGCTTGAGCTGCACTTCGTTTATAGAATCGTGGCCTGAGCTTTTGCAGCATATGCATTTTCCAACAATGTTTGCTAGAAATTCGTACCTCTGAGGGAACTCTTTCTTTTTGTACCCTTTGACAGTGGGGAACTTTTTGTGGTGCATCCTCTTAAGTCCTTCATGGAAATCGATGCCCTCTATAAATGGAAACCCTTCCGATTTGAAACCTAGGGTTGAATTTATATCCTCAGCCTTGAGCTTGATTTCCACATCCTCGACCCTCGTGGTGATGACGTCGTTCTCGAACACACCATTTTTGTAGAATTCTTTTATCAGCTTAGGGTAGATTATCGTGCTCATACCCAGAGCTTCTTCGAGACCAGCCTTCTTAATCAATGACAGAGTTTTGTGAAATTTGGGTTCAACTATTTTGAACTCATCGAATTAAAGTCTATAGCCAGAGATGACGTTGGAGGCTGCCATTGATTTCTTTGCAAGGAGTATGGTTATAGAGAGGAAGAGAGAGATAAGCTTTTGAACTTCTTATTTCAAAAAGGCATTTTCAAACTGTACTTATAACTTCACTCTCTCCATTTTTCTTAGTGGGGCAGGTGTCAAATTCTACTTGGCTCTACGAATTTGACCGAAGAGGATTATACTAATTTTCCTTAACTCTTTTTGAGCTGATGTGTCCTTTGGGGGGACTACGATTATTAAGGTAGCCTTTGTGATTGATGAGTCTACTCTGCATTCGTCGAGTCTGATCAGCAATTGTCGAGTCTGAACTGCGATCGTTGTGTCTGCTTAGCAATTGTCGAGTCTAAACTGCGATCGTCGTGTCTGCTCAGCAATCGTCAAGTTTGAATGGGTCCTTGTGATGTACTTTTTACTTAGCATTCTTCTCGGTTTAAGGTAGCTCAGGAAGGGCTAACCTCATTTCAAACTTGCTGTGCATAAGCTTAGAGAATCTCTTGCATAACTTTTCATCAGTGGATCCAAAAATAATGTCATCAACATATATTTGAACTAATAAGACTTTGTCTTTATGATTTCTAAGAAATAGTGTGGTATCTACTCTACCTCTAGTGAACCCATTTTCCATAAGAAAGTTAGTTAGTGTTTCATACCATGCTCTAGGTGCTTATTTAAGACCATAACTGAACTTGGTGGAGGAAGTTTTTCAATCGTTTCTAGCTTCGCCTTATCAACCTCTAATCCTTTTACTGAAACCTTGTGACCCAAAATTATGCCTTCCTCAACCATGATGTGGCATATTTCCCAGTTAAGTACAAGATTCGTGTCCATGCATCTTTGTAACACCATCACCAAATTCTCTAGACAAGCATCAAAATTGTCTCCATAAATAAAAAAGTCGTCCATGAAGACTTTAACGTTTTTCTCCACCATGTCTGAGAAAATGGCCATCATACACTGTTGGAAAGTAGATGGTGCATTACGTAAGCCGAACGATATTCTCCTGAATGCAAATGTGCCATATGGGCATGTGAAAGTAGTCTTCTCTCGATCTTCAGGGGCAATGACAATCTGATTGTATCCCGAATATCCATCCAATAAGTAGTAGTACTCGTGTCCCGCTAATCTGTCCAACATTTGATCGATAAAGGGCAAAAGAAAGTGATCTTTGCGGGTCGCCTTATTCAAATTCCTGTAATCTATGCAAACCCTCCAACTAGTCATTGTCCTTATCGAAATTAGCTCATTATCATAATTTTGTACCACAGTCTTTCCTCCCTTTTTTGGTACACATTGAACCGGACTGACCCACTTACTGTCAGAAATTGGATAGATGATACATGTGTCCAACCATTTCAGTATTTCCTTCTTCACTACTTCTTTCATGATTGGATTGAGCTGTCGTTGTTGCCCCACTGTTGGTTTTGCATCATCTTTCATCAGAATTTTGTGCATGCAAAAGAATGGGTTGATTCCCTTGATATCGCGATTGTCTATCCTATAGCCGATTTATGTTCTCTAAGCACCCTCAGCAACTTTTCTTCCTGTAATTCGTTAAGTTCAGCAGAAATAATAACAGGTAAAGAATTTGAATTGCCTAAATATGCATACCTAAGGTGTTTAGGTAGTAGCTTTAGATCAAAAGAAGGTGGCTCCTCCAATCATGGTTTCATTCTAGTTGTGGATCTTTCCTCCGAGTGCAATGGTTCAAATGGTGTTTTAAATCTGCTAACTCGTGGCAAGGAGTCTAACATTTGCAAGTAATCCACAATTTTCGGATCATCTAACTCTTCATCTCCCAATAGTGTCGTTTCTAATGGATCGTTACCCAAACTTTTACCCATGTCTTCGCTGATTATCTGGTAAATGATATCCATCCTGAAACATTCTTCTTCATCCGTAGGGAATTTCATGGCCTTGAAAACATTAAATTTTACTTCTTGATCTTGGACCCTCATAGTTAGTTCACCTTTTTGTACGTCGATGAGCGTCCTACCCATAGCCAAGAAAGGTCTCCCTAGGATAATCGGGATGTTCTTATCTTCCTCAAAATCCAGACTAATAAAATCTATGGGGAATATAAACTTGTCAACCTTGACCAATATGTCCTCTACAATGCCTCTCGGGTATGTGACTGACCTATCCGCCAACTGTAATGAAATGTTTGTAGGCTTTGGAGCTGGCAAACCCAATTCTGTATAAACTAATAGCGACATAAGGTTCACACTCGCCCCCAAATCATATAGACACTTATTGAATGCCATCTTCCCATTCGTGCACGGAATGGTTAAACTCCCCGGATCTTTCAACTTGGGTGGAAACTTTCGCTGCAAAACTGCACTACACTCCTCTGTTAATGCTACTGTTTCGAAATCTTCTAACTTCTATTTCCTGGACAGAATCACTTTCATGAATTTTACAAAACTTGGCATCTGCTCTAGGGCTTCTGCGAATGAGATATTAATCTGAAGTTTCTTAAAAACCTTAAAAAATTTCGCAAACTGCTTATCTAATTTCTGCTTTTGGATTCTCTCCTGAAACGATGGTGGAGGATACAGAACTGGCTTGTCATCTAACTTTATTTTCTCACTTTGCTTATCCTCACCATGTTTTTCTTCAACCACTTTGTTCTCATCAACTTTGTCATCCGTTCTAGCTAAATTTTCTACATTTTCCCCATCCAGATGTTTTCCACTTCTCAAAGTGATTGCCTGACACTGCTCATGATTTCCCTTCGGATTTCTTTCGGTGTCACTTGGTAGAGTCCCTTTTGGTCTATTGTTCAAAGCTAAGGCAATTTGTCCCATCTGATTTTTTAGATTCTTGATGGCTATTGCTTGGTTTTTAATTGCTTCCTCATTGCTTGTTATATACTTGGACAACAACTCCTCTAAATCTGATTTCCTCTCTTGATGTTGAACTAGTTGTTTATGATTCTGAAATCCTGGGGGATATGATGGTCGTGGAACTTATTGATGCTGATTATTACTCCATAAAAAG
Organism: Panax quinquefolius; assembly: GCA_020205615.1. Classification (NCBI taxonomy): domain Eukaryota; kingdom Viridiplantae; phylum Streptophyta; class Magnoliopsida; order Apiales; family Araliaceae; genus Panax; species Panax quinquefolius. The sequence continues at coordinate 62,673,495 of CM035155.1, forward strand.
TTAGGATGATTCATATTCCCCTGATTGTATACATTCTGGTACGTATTCTGTGGAATTCTGTTGTAGCTACCCAAAAATTGCACTGACGATGGGTTGATTGCACATTAATCTGTATGATGCTCACCCGCGCACAATTCACAAATAACTGTAACCTGTTGTGCCTGTACCGCTGATATCGCATCCAACTGCTTAGAGAGTGCTGAAATCTGTGCTTGTATTGTCGTCACTCCATATACTTCTAACACTCCAGCTGCCTTCGCATGTGTCATTCTTGCCATGGGCCACTAGTAGTTGTTAGCTATTATAGTCTCTATCAACTCGTAAGCCTCCTCATAACTTTTTGCCATAAACGTTCCACCCGAAGCTGCATCAATACTAGTTCTGAGATTTTCGTTCAATCTGTTGTAGAATGTTTTCATCTGCATCCACTTAGGCAATCTATGATGCGGGCACTTTCTGAGCAATTCCTTGTATCTTTCCCATGCCTCATACAATGACTCCCTGTGTTGCTGTTCAAACATAGTTATCCCATTCCTCAGTTTTGCAGTTTTCGCTGGTGGGATGAATTTTGCAAGAAATTCCTGAGCGAGGTCTTCCCAAGTAGTTATTGATCCCGGTGGTAGAGAGTGTAACCAAATCTTCACCTTGTCCCGTAAGGTGAATTGGGAAAAAGCGAAGCCTTACTGCGTCATCCGACACCCCATTGTACCTGAAGGTGTCAGAAGTCTCCAGAAAGCTGACTAAGTGTTCGTTCGGATCATCATTTGCTAAACCCCCAAACTGAACCAAATTTTAAATCATTTGAATCGTCCGAGGCTTGATTTCAAATGTGTTCGCAGCTATAGCAGGCCTGGTGATACTCGACTGTAGCTCAGTCACCGTGGGTGTAGCAAAGTCTCTCAATGCTTTCTGATCTTCGGCAGCCATTGCTTCTTCTTTTTCAAAGTTTGCGAAGTCTTCTCTTGTTTCCTTGATCCACTTACTTAGCCTTTGAAACTGTTTCTCAATGTCATCTTCAAAAGGAAGCAAGTCTGGATTTTTGGACCGCGTTTGCATAAACCAACTTCCAAAACCTCAAATAAGATGAACAAAACAAAAAAAATAAAAATGCTTAAGTAAAACTGGACTAATTAAACTGATATCGTAAAATATTAAAATCTATACTAAAATTGTCCCCGGCAACGGCACCAAAAACTTTTTGGGTAAAATTTAATTACGCACAACATGCAAGTATACGTGGTTAACAAGTAATATAATAGTAAATAGAGTATTGTTCCCACAGAGAAAATTTAGTAAGAATTTAACCTCACAATTATCTGTTTCTTATTCATCATAATTTTATTAAACTATTCAAATCAATGATTAAAATTATTAATACTACGATCACAAAACAATCACAAATATTAAAAACTGAAATTTTCAACAATTATTGGAGAATTAGGCTTACGACTTCACCCTAAGCTTCACTCTGATTTTTACACCTTTATTCCAGTTTAATTCACTACCCCAGTTTATTAATCAAGAACACATATGTAGCACTAGCCACCTCTCGATGTACTAATACCGTATTAACTCAAATCCACAATTTAGATAGAAACAAGTTAAACACCTTAATCAACTGACTCACTATATCTCTATGTGAATTATAATTGAAGAAGGTTTAAGTTTAAGTCTTTTATCCGATTACATGCGATGTCAAGCATATCTCTACCTTAACATTCATCAAGATTCTGTTCATTAACAAAATTCAAGAACACATGCTATATTAACTAAGTCTAAACTCGTACTTCCTCTCTCGAATTCATACAAGTACACAAAGAACTGTTGATCAGGAAATTCATAAATTCAAGCTCAAATTAATATAGATAAACTGGAAAATAGCTTATTAAACTAAAAATCAAAGCTATATAATCATCATTTCACTTAAAGATCCGTCATAGGCCTAAAAAGTAAATTAGTTCATCATCAATGAATTAATAACTGAATAAATTAAAGATAACATCCTTTCAATTACAAATATAAAACTAAGAAGAATAATAATGCAGAACACCCTTCACGTTAGCCTCTATCCGTAATTTATATGAAAGTTCTTTAAAATCTTCACTCCAACGCTTGCTATGAATTTATGTCAAAATCTCTGTTAATTGCCTCTGTGTATCCTTTTTATCTTTTGTTTATGTTAATATAAGTGTACACAAGCCATCTCAGCTCAATTCTGTGCCATTTAGACTCCTAAAGCCATGCAAAAACCAAAATACCAAGTCCCAACATTATTCGAACCAAACTATGACAGCCAAAATTTGGGACCCCGGCCCCGACGGGGGTATATACATAGGAAACGCCTGCCCCGGTGGGCTAGGCTACTGACTTGCAGACTTGAAGACCCCTCGTCCTAGCAGGGGTGTAAAGCTTAATTATGCCAGCCCCAGCAGGATAGCCTTCTACGAACTCACTTTGGTAATACTCCATACTTGCTCCAAATGCCTCCTTTCTTTATCACTTGCCACGCCAACCACCCTACACACAAAATAACAAGAAACAAGTAAAAACAAACATAAAATTAAAGATTTAACAATGAATAAGCTTGAATTAGAAACTGATTCGTGGATATAAAATCCACTTATCAGTTGCATCAGCGGATGTAGTAATAAGTATCATTCTAGTTAATATAATGAATGCTTATGTGCTATTTGATTGGAGTGCTATTTTTTTATATAGCATGTGAATTTTCTAAATGATTAAGTTCATTCCTGAAAGGATTATGAATACCTTTAAACGTTAAGGTAGAGAATGAGGAAATAACTCTCGTTGATTATATTCATGGGAATTGTTTCATGGATAATGAGGGTAATAAAGTAGCGGTAGATAAGTACCGATAAGGTTGAGAGAATTTGAAGTAATTCTCGGTATGAATGGGTTAATTAACCATAGAACTTTAAATAAATTGTCAAAAGAAAAGGGTAAACCTATGGATTTCTAAGGAACCCAAGGTAGTATTTTTCGATAATAAATCACCGAAACGTTCTTATGGTCTAATCATGACGCAAGTTAGGAGGATGTTAAGGAAGGAGGATGAGTCGTTACATTTGTCTATTGACTAACGTGAGTGGAGTAAGTGAATAATTAAGAGTAAATGCACATTGCCCAGGATCGATGATCTATTTGATCAGTTAAAAGGGGCAAAGTATTTTTAAGATAGATTTGTGTAAGGGGTATCGTCGGTTGACAGTAAGGAATAAGGATGTAACTAAGGCGATGTTCAGAACTCGTTATGATTATTATGAGTTTTTTGTAATATCATTTGGGTTGACTAATGTACTGAAGTTAGACTTTCTGTATGGGGCACCGAGCAAGTCGGTGGTAAGCTGATAGGTACTCTTGTGAGGTGCTATGGTTGAAAGTACCATTAGCGTCACAAAGTGTTCAAATAATATTTGGACGAGTGTGTTGTAATGATCATTGGTGATATTCTAGTCTATTTTAAGATGTCAGAAGATCACGCTGAACGTTTGAAGATAGTGTATGAAACACTACGAAGGGAGAAGTTTGATACGAAATTCACTAAGTGTGAATTTTAGTTTAAAAGATATATCGATTTGTTATCGATAAGTATGTTGTAAATGAGAAGTGAGAAAAAGAGTTTCGAAGAACTAAAAAGGAAGGTTAAGTGAGGCACCTGTATTATCTTTATTAGATGATACGAGAAACTTTGTAATTTATAGTGATGCTTCGCATAGAGGACGAGGTTGCATGCACAGGTAGCATGAGAAGGTCATTGCCTATGCATCACGTTAGTTAAAGGATTATGAGAAGGTTTTATCCTACTTATGATCTATAATTGGCAGATGTAGTTTTGAATTAAAAATTTGAAGATAGTATTTATACGGGGAGAAGTGTGAGATATACATGGACTATAAGAGTCTGGAATATATCTCCACACAGAAGGAGTTGATTATGAAGTAGAGAAGGTGATGAGAATGGATAAAGGATCTGACTGTGATATCTTATATCATATAGGGAAGGGTAGGGGAAAAGCTATCGATGTTAACGACTCATAATGAGTTAATAACGGAGATTGCGAGAATGGAGTTAGAAGTTAATTTATGGAATGAAGAGGTAGAAATGTTATTCACAATGTAGACTCAATCAACGAGTCAAGGAAGTACAACATGTTAACGAGGAATGCAAGCGAATGAAAAGAGGATAGAGGATGAAGAGAAGATCAAGTATCATCTCGTTTTGAAGGAGGAATTTGAGTTACAAATAATTCTAAAGTTAAAAGAAAAATAGCGAGTAAAGCCGTAGTTCTAGGTGTTCGATACATCTAGGTAGTACTAAGATGTATTAAGTCCTTCGACGAAACTTTGGTTGGCCAAATATGAAAGAGAGATAGCATAATATGTTAGTAAGTGCTCAACTTCCAACTTAGATTATTGATAGGAAGGGACAAGTTATGTGAAATAAGATATTACCTTCGGTGAAGGTGAAATGGAGGAACCACAGTGTCGAAGAAGCAACGTGGGAACTCAAGACTAAAATGAAGAAATTTTTCCTCATTTATTTATGTATAGTAGCAAGATTCTGGGGACAGAATCCTTATATGGGGGAAGAATGTAATGCCCGAGAAAATCGAATTTTTACGAGAATTAAAATTTTATTTGATTGTGTGGATTAAATAAATTTAATTAATTATTTATGTGAGTAAACTATGTGAAGGTCGTTCTATAACCTAGAATGTGCGAATGTGGTTAGGATTTTGGCTACGTGATAGAATTAAAGTGTTTGAATTTCCAAGACGAAAATAAAAGTTTTCCGAGAAAGTTCTGTAAAAACACTATTCACTAATTTCTGCTCGGGAATTATTTTTGACTTTCTAAGAAACGCGTAATGATAGAATTCTAAGACGAGATGGAATATCCAATAATATTTCAGTTATGGCAAACGATGTTTTCACTTGCGGACTTAAAACCTAACGGTTAGGGAAAGTGATTTCTGAGAAGGAATTGAAAAGTGTATAATGAATTAAAGCGATGATCGTATAATACGTAGGTATTGTATGAGGTAATGAATACGAGTATAATATGAGGTATTATATGAGTATGTATGGATGATGGTATGTCATATATGAATAAGTATACGAGTTAGAATACGAGAATAATACGTAGATTATACGTTATAAGGCTTTAAGCCAAATGGATTGGACTTGTAGAATTTGTTAGGAATTGTACAAGCCCAAGTATAGGAATGGTTAAGTCCAATTGGAATTAAAGGTTAAGGTCCATGGTGAATTGAATATAAAGTCCAAAGTAAGAACTTATGGGTTATTGGATGATTAAAACCCATGGGGCAACCCATGGGTGATCCAAAGTGATAATCAAGTAAACTTTCAGGCCAAGCAAATGATAAGTTAAGTAAGGGCTAAGTAAACTTGAAGGCTAAGTAAAGTGCTTATACTTGATGGCTAAGCAATGAATAAGCTAGGTGATGAACATGTTAAGTAATGGCCATGTAAAGTGCTTATAAGTAATGAGCAGGTAAACTTAATGGCTAGGTAAAGTGCTTATAACATGATGAGCAAGTTAACTTAGTGCTGAAGTAATAAATAGTAAGGAGGTGATTAATGAGGTGGATGGCTTATTGACTATTAAGCACTCACTTTGAGATTCCTATAAATAGGAGATGTCCTAATTCATTTCTTAGTTATTAGATTTTCCACTAATAACTTATAGCTTATTGGTTAGAGAGAAAAAGCTACAAAAGCTAGAACAAGTTAGCCTTTGATAATTCAAGAAGCAAGAAGAAGATTAAAGCTTAATCAAGTGATTATCAAGGGTAAGAACCTAAACCATGAATCTTTTTCTCTTCAATTGTTAGAGAAGTGAGTAATGGTAGAACATGTGTGCTAAGAAGAAGTAGGAATGAATAATCTAAGGACTTAAGTCTTAATAAGCTGTGAATAAGCACTTTGTTCATAGATAAGTTATGAACCAAGAAAGAACTTGTAATATATCTACATAAATGAAATTTGTATGATTAGAAGATGAGAGGATGATGGTTAGAAGACTTAAACTATGATAATTCATGTGAAGTAAAATCATAACTAGTTTATACTTTTATAAGTTATAAACTTATGAAGAACAAGTAATAACTTATCATGTAAATAAGTTAATGTAAAATGTATGTTAAGATGTTAGTATGATTAAATGAATCCATTTGAAATGATGAACAAATTATAAGTAACAAAGTTATGCCGGAATTCACACAATTAGACGATAATCATCGAATTCGTGAAATTCTCGGAATGGAAGTCAATTTTTAATGTTGAGCTCAGAAACATTGGTTTTCAATGGAGTATAAACTCATTTGGCATGATAGAGTTATAAACTCAAAAATGACTGAATTCTGACTTAGAATGAATAAATGAGCGTCGAATGTTCACGAACGTTTATCGTTTTTGTTAAAATAAACTAATAGGTGAATTTTGAGTTAATGAATTCGAAATTGGAAAATTCTTAAATAAACACGTAGAGTATGTAATTTGTGAGCTAAGGGATTTTGAACGAGCCAATTTGGACTTATAACGAAGAAGTTATGAGCCCGGGAAGTTCATCGAAAAATTTAACTGTCAAATTTTTACGGGAGGTTTGAAATGCATAGCCTTGGCTGAATGAGGCTTATTAGGTCGTCATCTTCAGATCTTTACAAAGGGAGTGGCCACTACAGAGTCGCACTGCAGCGCCATTCGAAGGCATAACACTCACGCCGCACTGCCATGAACAGTTGGGTCGAGTACTGGAAAGTGGCGCCGCATCGCACTAGTACAAAGGGATGCCGCGTAGCGGCGCCGGCAATGGACTTTTGTTGACCAAGTTTTTGTGAACCCAATGGGTTGCAAGACAAGTATGGGACTTGTAATTACTTAATGAACATAATAAGACCTTTCCTAAATCACTTTTATAGTGATGACTTTAGGAATTTAATCTTGTTTAGTGAGTAGTTAAACAAAGAATGTAAGGTATAAGAAAGTGAATTGTATTCAATAATGATGATGAGTATAACGTTGAGAGTTACAACTAAAAGTTGTTAAGTAATGCATGAACATGAACGGTATGCAATAAGTGTACTTACCCAATGACGATCGAGTCTCGGATAGTAACGTAGGAACGGTAGTAAGCCGTGAGGAAGGATGATTAACTCAAAACGAGTTGTATTAATGAAATAATTTTAGTTAAGTCATAAAAGAGAAAAAAGTTGGTAAGAACCTTTTAAATTATAACGGCAAGCCAGAACCAATAATTACAATTTTAATACATGATTAGATTGAGAAGAAGGGTAAGATTCATTAGGAACCATGTATGTTCATTCATGACCTAATGTGGTATGTTATGTGGTTATGTGTTGTAGAGACCGTAAAGACTCAAAGGAAAAGTAATTATACTATAGCAGACGCTGAAGGCAAGTTTTCTTATCGCTTGTCTAACCATCGTGTTAGCCAAGTTTTCAATAATTCATGTTATGAGATGCATGAATTGTTTTAAAGAAAGGGTCGATGCCAGTTTTAACTCGGCTAGACTAATCTTGAAAGATTGATTAATTTATTTACAAGTCTTTCAATATAGAATTGATAACGCTATCCTATGCCAATTGTTTGGTACGGATTCAAGGTAATCTTGAGTATGAATAAACAAATATATTTTACATCGATTATTCGATGGGCACGCAAGGTTGCCAAAACTTAAACGTAAATACGTTTAATGGATGAGTGTTGATCAACATAGAGTACTATAGGTTGATCACCTAGAAGTGCTCGTAAGAAATGTCGGACTTACGGTCTTAGTACTTGGTTGTCCTTTTCATAAATAAAAGCTAAAGAAAATGTTCATGGTCTATGGGCCTACTCAAAATTTCCAATCTACTATATGTTCTTTAGATTTGTTTTATGAGATGAGAAGTGTTATTCAATGTTTCATAGTACTTCATAACTATTGTTCAGTTAATGAAGAATAATCATATGATTCTCGAAGTGAAATCTTTATAATATATTATTAGACTTGCCGAGCTAGTTATGCTCACTTCTTGCTTGAATCATATGATTGCAGCTAAGGTCGAGCGAACTGAGGGTTCTAGTAGAGATAAAGGCAAGGCGAAGATGAACGACTAGTTTATTCTGTAATAGACTAATATGTTTGTATGAATTATATTACAACGAACAAAGAATGTAACGGTTTCAGAACCTGGGAACGAGATGTATTATTATTAATGTAATAAGAATGTCGTTGATACACATATTTTGATGTTGTTTCAATAGAATGAATGTACAGTTATGAGTACCGTGTAGCACCATCTGTCGGGTTGGAAGATACCCAGATTTTGGGGCGTCACAGGATCAATCTCCCGTCAAGTAAATTACGATGATCTGGGGACCTTCATGCCAAAAAATAGCGAGAGTAACCTAAGATAGGTCAACCTCTGATAAACCAAACGCGGAGGGAAGTCTCTTCATACTTTCCCATTTCAATTACTTGTAATTTCGTTGCATGTCAATCTCAATGTAATGGAAAATATAAAGGAATACGTGTACATGCATTCCCTTTTATATCAAAATCTGACATGCTATCTTACAAACATCTAACATCCGTTTTGCAGGATAATACTCCTAAAACGGACATATCATATAGCATGCTATATTTATACATTCCCTAAGACTAAACTATATAAGTTCTTTGTAGGGGAAAAAATTGAGCCTGTTACCTGCTCATAGTCCAAAAAGGCAACAATACTACAGCCAATCATGGCTTCATCTGACCAGTCTAATCCTACTCTAGTCTCTCATGAGGAGTTTGAAGGATTAAGCAAACAAATTACAGATTTGGTTGTTCTGTTCAAAGAACTACACCAGTGTACTCAGGGTCCACGAATACCCAAACATACAGAATCCTCTGCACAGGGAGGAACCCAGGGTCCGGACAAAGAAGTTCCCGTATCTGAGTCTCTATTGGACAAAACTAACAAAACCCTTGAAATCACCCATCTCAAAGAAGATCTAGACACCGGTGATATCAGGAAGAAAGTCCTACAATTGGAAGAGACCATTCAGTCCATCCAAGGGATTGGAGCACACGAGAGTGTTTCATATGCAGACCTTTGTATATTCCCTAGGGTTCATTATCCAGAAATGTTCAAGACTCCTGACTTCGAAAAGTATGATGGGTTGGGGAATCCTTACACACATTTAAAGGTATTCATTGGAGAACTCGGATCTTATGCTGAGGATGAGAAGCTCAGACTGCAGCTGTTTAAGAAAAGTCTGACTGGAGAAGCCCGATCATGGCACACCAGATTAGACAACTATAAGATTTATAGTTGGGAAGAGCTGGATCATACGTTCCTCAGTCATTACAGTTTCCAGTCATAGATGGCTTTAGACCGGTACCAAATTACCAAGGTCAAGAAATAAGCCAATAAGTCTTTTAGAGAGTATGCTCAAAGGTGGAGGCACCTTATTGCTCAAGTTATTCCCTCTATGACTGAGTCTGAAATGGTGATGAACTTCATAGACATAAAAGAAGGTCCCTTCTATGAGAGAGTCTTAGCTGGCATTGGATAGCCATTTTTTGAAATGATTAAACATGAAGAGATGGCTGAGATGGGATTAAAGTCGGGAAAGATTCAAGACCTAGACACTCTAAAAGTTGTTGCTGAGCACATCCAGTCTGGAAGTTATGGAAACAACCCCCGGAGGGTCCATATAAAGAAAGAGGAGGATGTTTCCTTGATACTACAAGGATAGAAAGGCAGTCAGAACATACCTATCTAGAGGAGAAATTATTCCCCCTTTCAAGCACAGTCTTCAAACCCTCCATTGCTAAAAAGTGGAGAAGTCTGACATACTCGAGTGTTCACACCCTTAGGGGACTCACTTAAGAACATTCACAATCTTTTGACAACTTAAAAGAAAATTACCCATCTTCTTCCACCAGCCAACCCGAATGGGAAGGGTTTCAATGCTAACAGGAAGTGTGCTTATCATGCTGGAGCTCCAGGACATGATACTCAAGATTGTTGGGCCTTGAAACATAATATCCAGGATTTGATTAATAACAGTGAGATCATTGTGACTAAACCCGACCAACCTCATGTGCAAGATAACCCTCTTCCCCAACATAAAGAAGAGGAAGTTAATATGATTAATTGGAGAAACGGACAAAGTTCCAATTACGGTGGTGAATCCTCCCAAACCAGCAAAGATAGTGCTGATGAATGGGATTATTCACAGTTCTAGTTTATGATGGAGCGGAAGATGAAAGCTCTTTGTAAGCAATTCAGCCAACTGGAAGAACTAGTGATCCATCAGCACCAAGTTACATGCCAATTAATCAGTTAGGAGCATGCTAGTCTCCTTCCTCTTGTTATGAATACTACACCATTGACTCCAAAAAGTGAAACACTCGAGGATAAAATTGTGAAAAGAGCAAGTGCCAAAGCCCGTCGGGATTTTGCCAACAAAAGGGAATTTACCTATCAAGGCCAACCAATGGAAGAGATATTTCAGATACTGATCAATAAAGGAAGAATCATAGCTCTGCTACCTCCAATCAATCCCTGTTCAAGATAGTTCAATTCTAATAGAGTATGTCGGTATCACTCCCACTCTCGTGGACAGAACACTGAAGAATGCTGGGCACTCCGCCATCTTATCCAGAACCTAATTGACAGTGGTGTCTTGCAGTTGGCAGATAATGACACTGTATTACTTGAGAATGGGAACACATTTCCTAAAAAAGGGAAGGAAGTTGTAGAAATTATATTCGTTGAGGATGATTTGGCTACCAGACCACTTAAAATACAAGCAATTCAACTCAAAAGTGTTGACAATCCTTTGAAAGTGGTTGCACCAAAGCCGATTATCTTGCCATACAGACCACAATATCCTGTTGTCAGCCTACAAGAAGTGTCATGGAATTATAGAGAGGCTAAAGGATCTACATCTCACATAACTGCTGCAGTGTTGAAGGAGAATCAACTATATCTTCCCCAACGGGTGATGAAGCCCACAATCAGATCAAAGGGGAAAGTTCCCATAGAGAAGATCGAAAAGTTCCTCCATACTATAGCCATAATGAAACCAAGGTGGTTTTAAGCTTGAGAAAAGCTCCACAAAAAATTCCGATACTGGACTTGGTTTTCTCTTTCGACGATCACAGGAAGGTCTTGCTAAGGGTTTTGGAAGAAGCCCATTTGCCAAAATCAGTGGTTATTGAGAAGTTCCAGCACCTGGTTGATCACATTTTGGAAGAAGCCCATTTGCTAACGGTTTTGTCCTCTGGATACATGGTGGGAGGAGTTTTGATAGATGAAGGATCATCTTTGAATATATGCCTTTATGCCACTTTGGAGAAGATGAATATCAATATCAATAGGATCAAAAGCAGCCATACAGTTATCAAAGCTTTTGATGGATTCTGACAAAATGCTGTCGGAGAGATTGAATTGCTTATGCAAATTGATCCACATACCTTCAGCATATCCTTTCACGTGCTCAAAATAACTACAGGATATAACCTGCTCTTGGGGAGACCATCTATTCACATGGATGAAGTCATCCTTCCACCCTTCACCAGCAACTCAAATACATCATTAACAACAGCCTAGTCACTTTTAATGCTAAGCCAAAATATCCTGAACAAGGTGACATACCACTTATCAGCTTCAATTCAGAAGTTAAGCCGGTCAGTTTCCATACCCTAGAGGTGAGCAACACTCACTATCATCTTATTGGGGCTCCACCACTCATACCCAAAATTTTTTCCAAAGTAATGTCGGCAACACAAGAGATGATATCATTTGGACAAGGGTTGGGCAAAGATCATCAGGGCATTAAGCGACCAATTCAAGTTCCCTGTCAAATAGGAATACCCGGGCTAGGCTATTATGCTAGTTCCAGTCATATGAATCCTCACAAACATAAACAAATTCCTTTATCTTCAGCCACACGACGATTATCTCAACCTACAGATCCTGAGCCTGTACGGTCTCCGATAAAGGTGCATGTCCATGTAATGGCTATGTTGTTTCCTAAACCGATATCGGTCAAAGGAAAAAAGGTCCTGATTCCAGATCCCGAAGTGGAAGAAAGGGAATGGAGACACAAACAAGACATTATCAGGCGGTTGTGAAACATACGCATCATTGTTCATACTAAGTGTATGAATAGAGACATCATAGATGATGATTGTCCAAACATTATGGTTATCATTCGAGAGAAGGAGGATGATGACAGCCCCTTCATCACTGTTGTCCAATAGGACTTTACCCTTGGCAATTGGAGCAGCATTCCATGAGTTTGCCGACAAGGGTAAAAAGGGAAGAAACTCCCTCTGCCCTGTAGATAGAAATAACTTCTTACCTTTTCTGTACTGTATTAACAGTTATTTTGTCATTACATGCTAACACTTTGTATGATTGAACAATTTCATATTTTAAGTAAAAGCAGTTTTGTTTCAGGACTCTAAATTTAGATGGGCTTAAACTTGCTGATGAGGTGCCTATTCTCCACAAGGACTGTAACTTTGATGTAAAGTTAGACTCAAACTTGATAGAAATACAAGAGGACTATGAGATACCTCAGGAGATTAAATAATGGGTCGAAGAAAAACCCAAGCCAAACCTTAATCAAATCTCCTCTTTCAACCTCAGAACCGTAGAAAACCCCAAACTAATCAAGATTCGTATGCACCTTACTCCAAACAAAAGGAATGACAATGTTACTCTATTGACCCAATTTCAGGATGTGTTTGCATGGTCTCATGAAGATATGGTCGGTTTATCCACTGACATTGTCATTCATCACCTCCCCATCAAAGAAGGATTCAAGCTAGTCAGGCAGAAGCTCATGCAATTAAAACCTGAGTGGATCTTAAAGGTTAAAGAAGAAATTATGAAATAATTTCAAGCTAGCATCATCATGGTGTCAACATACTCTGAATGGCTATCCAACATAGTCCTCGTGCCTAAACCAGGAGGAAAGGTGCTAGTTTGTGTGGATTATAGGGATCTGAATAAAACTTGCTTTAAAGATAGGTTTCTCGTGCCATTTATCCGCATCCTCATTGACAATACTGCTTAATACAACATGTACTACTTTGCTGATTGTTTTATGGGGTACTATCAAATAATGGTTGCTGAAGAGGATTGTGAGAAAACTGCATTCATCATGCTTTGGGGAACCTTTTGTTATAGACAGTTGTCATTTGGCCTCATCAATTCTGGAGCTACTTATCAGTGAGCCATGTTGGATGACATCATGGATAGAGATCTATGTGGATGACATCATTGTCAAATCCCAAAGGGAAGAGGACCATCTAGACCATCTCAGAATGCTCTTCAACAGGTTGCATAAGTAAAACTTGAAGTTGAATCTAGCCAAGTGTGCCCTTGACATTAAATCAGGCAAGTTACTTGGGTTACTAGTCAGCCACAAAGGGATTGAGCTGGATCCCACCAAAATCTAGGCCATCGCAGGAAATGACCATTCCTTAGACAGAGAAGGAAATACAGGGATTTTTGGGAAGGATCAACTTCATTAGCCGATTCATCTCCCAACTCATAGCTACCAGTGAGCCTATCTTCAAGTTATTAAGGAAGAACTCCTCCATGAAATGGAATGATGAGTGTCAGAAAGCCTTCTTTACCATTAAAGAGTAGTTAGTCAAAGCTCCTATTTTGGTACCTCCCAAGGATAGTGTTCCCCTGTTCATGTACCTGTCCATTAATGAAAATGCCATGGGCTACATGTTGGGACAGAAAGATGATAGAGGCCAAGAGCGAGCTATCTACTACCTCCGCAAAAGATTCAGCAGTAGTGAACATAAGTACACTCTGATTAAGAAGACTTGTTGTGCTTTAGCATGGGCTTCCATAAGGTTACAGTATTACCTCCATGGTCATACAACCCATCTCATATCCCGCGTGGATACTCTCAAATACGTGTTTAGTAAACCCGTGTTAAATTGTAGGCTGTCCAGATGGCAGTTGAATCTATAGTAATTTGACATCGTCTACGTGACACAAAAGCCTATCAAAGGTCAAGGAATTATGGATAAACTGGTTGCCACACCATCAGGGGATTTTAAACCCTTGGAAACATACTTCCCCGATGAAGGGATAATGATAGTTTAACAACACCATCAGTACGATGCACACAAGACATGGAAAATGTATTTTGATGGAGCTGTAAATATGGAAGGTTCTGGGGCTGGAGCAGCTCTAGTAGCCATTACGGGGGAGCAGTATCCCGTCGCCGTCAAATTGCATTTTGTTAGCACCAACAACACAACTGAGTATAAAGGCTGTATCATGGGGCTAAAACTTGCCCAATCAATGGGCATCAGGCGGTTAACTATCTTTGGAGATTCCGAATTGGTAATCAAACAAACCACCAGAATATATCACACCAAAGAACTACATTTACTACCTTACCATCGACAAGTTATCCAGATGGCTTCGGAGTTTGAAGAAATAACCTTCCTCCGTATTCCTCGGAATAGGAATGACTTTGCAGATGCACTAGCAACTTTGGCCTCCTTGATCAATATACCTGACAAGGAAAAAATTCCAAGAATCACATTTACCCTGCAAAAGGCTCTAACCTATGGGAATTACGTTGGAGAAGTATCGGATGAGCTACCTCCCGTCCAACACACTTGGTATCATCACATCAAGGAGTATCTACAAGATGGATATACACCCGCTGAAGCGAGTTCTGATGAGAAAAAGATGATCCACCGAATGGCTATCAAATTTTACCTGAGTGGAGATGCACTCTACAAATGAGATGAAGGAATAGGTCTCCTCAGATGTCTGGACAAGGACCAAGCTCGGAGGCTCATAGATGAAATCCATGGTGGAGTATGTGACCCACACATGAGCAGCCCTCTACTTGTTAAAAAGATCCTCAGAACATGGCATTACTGGCTCTCTATTAAGGCTGACTATGGTGATCAATGCCAAATTCATGGGAATACTATCCACGCCCCTCTAAAGGAGCTCCAAAATATGAGTTTGCCTTAGCCCTTCTCAACGTGATTGGGCCCATCGAGCCCAAAGCCAGTAATGGGCATCAGTTTATTTTCACCGTGATCAACTACTTCACCAAGTGGGTAGAAGCAGCCTCCTTCCCTAGGGTTACCAAAGAAGTCATCATTGGTTTCATCAGAAATAATGTCATTTATTGATATGGAAAACCAGAGGTAATTGTGTTAGATAATGCTAAGAACCTCAACAATCAAATGATGGAGGAGTTATTTAGTAAATTCCACATCAAACATCTCAACTCCGTCATCTACCGTCCAAAGATTAATGGTGTTGTTGAAGCGGCTAATAAGAACATCAAGAAGATTATGCAAAAGATGTTCGCCAATCACAAAGGATGGTCTGACCTATTGCCTCTGACTCTATTAGCCTACAGAACTTCAATATGCATTTCCACTAGGGCAACCCCCTACTCATTAACCTATGGGATGGAAGTAGTGCTCCCCATAAAGGTGGAAATGGAATCCCTTATAGTGTTGATAGACGCTCAACTGGATTAAGACCAATGGTTACAAGATAGGTATCACAAATTATCTCTAATAAACGAAAGGCGAACTGCTGCAATCTTCCATGGTCAGTTATACCAATAAACGATCGCCAGATCCTACAACAAAAAAGTTCGGCTACAGCAGTTTAAACAACATGACTTGGTTTTGAAGAAGATCATTGACAGATAAGATCAATCAAAGGGAAAATTCACCCCAAACTGGGAAGGCCAGTATGTTGTCAAGGAGGTATTGACAAGAGGTGCTCTCAGATTACAGGAAATGGATGGCAATGAATTTCCACAGCTCATCAACTCAGACACCGTGAAATGCTACTATGTCTGAAGTTACCATCAAGCAAACATCCTTGTTTTGGATCACCAGATCCCTAATCACTTCAGGTTTTCTAACCCTTCACTACATACAACCCTCCTTCATACCCTTCTACCCCATCAGGGACAAACACACTTTTCAAACTAGCAGCCTAGTTTCAGATCATCAGATCCTTCACTCAACTTCATTTCAATCCTTTCACTCAATTCAGGTTATCCCACCAGGGGTTAAACCTTCACACCTGGAATTTTGTCCCGCCGGGGATAAGACTTTTTCATACCTGTAGTTTATCATGTACATGGGATCAAACTTTTCACCTTCAGATTGTCTTGAACATAGGATCAAACTTTTTCGGCTGTAATTCATCCTGCACAAGGGGCGAACTACGTTGACCTGATCTCCCGAATACATGGGAGGATGTAGGCAATCATTTTTACGGCCCGGTCACACCATATAAAAAAAACAAAACAAACACTTCCACACCCTTTCACATACAGTGTTGAACCTCTTACACCAGGTTCGAAATACACAGACCTGATCTCCTCTTCAATAGGAGTACGTAGGCAACCATTTATGGTTCGGTCTTACCCCCTACCAAAACACAAAAACTTGTCACATGGTATTAGGATCAACCTTCAATCCAACACATTTCATCGGCTTCAGACCAAAGGGATGGAACTAAGTGATCTCCCCACATAAATGGGAAAATGGACGACCATCTAAGCTGCGGTTGATACCTCAAACAGAAACACCAATCCATAAGAGATGGAACTACTACCTGGGCTCCCCCATATAAAGGAGTGTCGACGACCATCTGTGGTGCGGTTAACCTCAGAGAGGAAAGCCACACTCTTCTCCATTACTACATATGGGAACCAGTCCCAAGACACCATAGGGAAGGGATACACAGATCAATGATCCATTCTGAAAGATCCTGAGACATCTCAATGTCCACCCATCAAGGATGAGTTCAGAATACATCAAGATCACAAGTCCTGAAGAAACATGAAAATTTATCAAGCAAGTAACAAGGCACAACTAAAAGGGAAGTGAATCAAAATATATTTCCTTGCCATATATAATGTTGTTTGATATATATAATATATACTATACATAACAAAATGTCTAAGCTAGTGTGTGCAGGAAAATACAAGCCCATCTACAAATCAGTGTATATGGGAGCTATCAAGTCCAACATGGCATCTCTCTTAGAAGAAGGAGGTAATGCTGTGAGCTTCTGCCCAAGGGTATCTATACGAGCCAACAAATCTACTGCCAACTGCATGGTGGCACTATACTCATCAATATATATGCTCATCTCTGCAATAATAGCAGTATTATGGGACCTCACTACAGTATTATCTGTAACGGATACATCCCGGGCAGATATAGCGCCATCCCGCTCAATAATCAAAGCATCTCTACACGATCTAGCCTCATCCTGCTCAACAATAGCGGTGTCTCTATGAGCCAGAACATCATCTCTCTGCAATAGAGAGACATCTCTCCTAGTAATAGTTGTCAAGATCAAGGACCTAGCCTGATCTCTCTCAAATGTCATCAGATGCAGACGTTGCTCTAAATACTCTGTTAAATGCGGGGTCAATGTAGCAATCATATTGGGAGAATCAACAAGAGCTGCTGTCAAACCAGCAAACACCTCCTCCTCGGTAGGAAAGTCAATGTCCTCTATGGGCTCTCCACCATCAGAATCAGTCACCGACATTGTGGATACAACCGCAGCCAATGCAGTCTCTGTCTCCATCCATGTAGAATACTCTGCTGAACAGCCTGGATGGCTAACAGAAAACTCAGCTAGCTCACGCTAATCCCAACAGGCATACACCCTGGATCTGTCCTCTGCTGACAAGTGGCAAGAAGCTAAGCACTGACCCAATGCCCCTTCAAAAGGATGGATATCCTAAAACTGGTCTAACTGTGACATCACAGCCAGTGGGTGATAAGTGGTCATGCCCCTCAAATAAGACAAAGGGAGATAATCCATCTCAGGTGCATGAGTAATGAAGCTGTAAGGTAAACTGAGCCTTGTACACGGCAAAATGTCAAATAGATCTCTGATCCCTACTAAAAACACCGACCAGGATATAGCGTATGTACACTCCGCTGGATGAAAGGAGTAAGATATTGCTATCTCATGGGAAAAGCAGTACCCATGTCGTCGAAAGGTGCCAATAAGTCTCAAGTGTGACATGAACAACACATAAAACATGACTGAACTGCCTATGAATACCCCTGCAGGATAGGTATGACAATATGTGGAAGATCTCAATGTCTCTATCACAATCATCAGCACAATGGTATGACCCTCCCTGAGAGCTCTCACTGCCATGACAACACCGATGTCCAACTCATCCATATATAGTGGCATGTACACATAAGCCACTACACACATCATGAGTACATCTAATTTGGAAACACGCCATTGATCCTCCGACGTGGTGAAATCCCCGGAGTGCCGTACATAACTATCCACTGGGCCAAATCTATATATTAGAAAATGTTGTCCGAGGGACAAAATTTCTACTTAAGGACAGTGCACTGCACGCCTCAGCTCAACATAATTCAGTCTAATTCGATAAGTCAAATTTCTGCCCTTTTTTTATTTTATAGTTGAATCCTATATTTTATTCATGTTTCACCAACAATCTTAAGTAGAGATTATGGATTATGATATGCTTATGGTGTTGTTGGTCGTTATCTTTTGGTTGAGTTGACTCATAATCCCCCTCCAATAACTGAGCCTTATTCACTACATCTGAATACAAACACAGTTTGTGAGAAATGAGGTATTGACGTATTTTGGGTTTTAAACCTAGCAAAAACATTTGCGTCATTCTCTCCTCATTATCTACTAAATGAGATGCAAACCGGGATAGCTCCGTAAATTTAGCTTCGTACTATGACATGGTCATATTATTTTGCTCCAACTTGATGAACTCTACCTCCTTCATGTGACGAATACATTCGGGAAAGTACTTATTATTGAATAATTCATGGAACTTCTCCCAAGATATCTTGAGTGCGGCAAGTCGAGTACGCTTTACGGATTCCCGCCATTAATCTTCCTCTCCTCGCAACATGAAGGTGGCAAAGGGAACCTTTTGCTCCTCGGAGCATCCCAAGACATCAAATATGTTAGTGATATGCT
The DNA here is from genome assembly GCA_020205615.1 of Panax quinquefolius. Lineage (NCBI taxonomy): Eukaryota > Viridiplantae > Streptophyta > Magnoliopsida > Apiales > Araliaceae > Panax > Panax quinquefolius. The sequence continues at coordinate 62,692,572 of CM035155.1, forward strand.
TTATCCACGTCTCTACCGTAAGTGGTTTTGACTTTCAAAAAATAATTCGGTGGTCCTAGTTCCTTGAACTATTTAGTGGTGACCATCTGTGAGTTGCCAGTGTTTCCACCTACATTTTTCATAGTAGTCTCTCTCGTTTGGTTTTGCATGAATTCTAGAAAATTCCTAAACATACCATCGTTCGTTATTTGGTCGGTGTTGTTGTTTACAGGAGGAATATTGTCTTCCAGATGCACATTATCCTAGGTATTGATAATCGGTGATTCAACTGTCTCATGTGCTCCATTGCTCATCTCAAAATTTTCAGATGCCATTCTCAAATACTACCATAAAACAAGGGTTAATTAAAAAAATTAACATATCACACTATTAACCCTATGCTCTGACTGACCCATTAAATACCAAATAAGCTTAAGTAGGACACACTAGCAAAGGATTTACTCATATCTCCCCTCCTAGTTCTAATCCCAGATCTTCACCATAGACCATATCCCTATGCTCTGATACCAACTGTGACACCCCCAAAATAGGTCCACATAACCCATTCTTAGTCGTCAAATACATGGTACAGAAAATAACTACAACTTCATTATTACAATTGTCGTGCAAAATACAACAACACATATGTTGTGAGTTTTAATACAAATATTATCTTCTAGATAATATCTAAACTCAAATAAATACTCATTACAATTATTGATACACTATTTTACAAAATAGTGAATGATACTAAAATAACTGTCTTGAACCATCATTCCATACCCTGACTAGTTCCCACTATATTCTCGCCTCCTGAGAAGAAAAATGGAACAAAAAGGAAAAGGATGAGATCAACTAGCCCAGTAAAGAATATTATGACTAAGATAATGAAAAACAAATTATTGTTAGCCTTCAATGAATCAGATAAAATATAATGGACAACAAGTTTAGATTAATATTCGCAGAGGAAATAACAATTTATTAGAAGAGTTAAGTAGAGAATGAAGTCTACTATCTTCTATGATTTAAAAGTCCATCATCAATATTTTATCCCCGTGACATCAATAAATATACATCTTGAACCAAATATTCATCTTTGCACTACGGGCCAAAGATATTCATTTGTATCATTAGTTGGTCATGTTCATCTCAACACCTGTCCATCTTTGCAGTACGTGCGAAAGATATTCATTAGGTAATCATTCATATAGACAACTTGGAAAAAGAAAATAAAATTTAATTTTTCTATGAATATTGTCGTATTCGTGAATAGTGCCGTATACGTGAATAGTAACTCTGACACGAAAAGGTAAAATTTTTACAATAAAATTCATATCAATATTTTGGTATAATGATATTAAAAGAAATAATATCATTTATGAAAAAAATAACATCCCTTACCTCAAAAGAATAGTACTTCTGGCTGAAATATGGGATATAATACTGAAGGAAACTTGCACTGTATAGCAACACTCAAAGTATCTAAATACTTACAAAAATATGCTCGATATTATAGAGAGAGAAAACTTATGATTCTGGTGTAATCTTCAATTCTAACTTAAGCACGATATTTATAGGAAAATGCTTAGAATACCAAAGCAAAAAATTTATTAAAATAATATTTTTTTAAAAAAAAATTACGCCCACACTTCAAAATCAGATTTCAGCACACCAGTAGGGCCCACCAACATAAAAAAATGTTTTTCATAAAAAAAATATTTATAACCCCAAAATCAATTCAGACCCAATATTCCAGAACTTCAATAATTCTTAATAAATTGCCCTTTATCAGAAAAATACGAATTTTACTTCCATTCCATAGGAAATTTAATTCTATACAACTTTGTAGAAGAAAATTTTTCTAAATTCTAAACGAAAAATGACTGAAATCCACATACGGATAATCTTATAGGCTATAATCAAATTTTAGTCAAAAATGGGGCCCACCAACATATTTAACATGTTTTTAGCATTGATTGTAACAAAAATACTCCGAACCCAATTTGCTCACTTCCTCCTCATTTATTCATATATTGTGCATTCATTGTAAAAATATCACCGTTATTATATTATTATATTATTATATCATACACTTATAATGTAATATTACAATAATATTGAATGAATTATTTTATCGAAGAAGATAAAATATAAACTCTTAATAATTGTCTCTTTAAAAATTTATCCATTAAATAAATATTTTCTTATCATTTTATCAATAATTAATTATTCATAACTAATATTATAGAATCCTGATAATAATGACAACTGAATTCGTTTTCGAGGAAGAGGGGCTTTCAGATAAGGATTTCTCCTTCTTGTGCCATGATTAGGTGACAAACCCTTTCTGAAGCGAACTTCCTTAGACATTGTTAATAATGATATTTAATAATATTATTCAAATAATACGAATTATTGATCTGATAATGGGAAATATTGTGCATTAACAATTATTGAATCAACAATATAAAATATCAACATAGAAATTATTGAATCAATAAAATAAAATATTGAAGAGTAATTACTGTTATAATTATTGAGTAGTGACTTCTTACGTAAGAATCAATAATTTGTGCAACACTACGTATTACTATATTTTAACCACCGGGTATTCCAACAGTGTTAAAGGTAACAACTACGCCGTTATTTATAAAAAAAACTCTTACTTGTTTTCTTCATGCGACAGTTTTCCGTTATGGGGCCAACAAATGGCTGCGCCGTCGTACGAATATTCCACGATAACAAGAATATTCCACGACCAAACGAATATTCCCCGACAACAATGAATATTTTATAACCACTTGCTTATTTAAAATATTTGCACATTTTATATAGACCCCAACTTATTATAAATAAAATAAAATTTCCTATATTTATTATTTTGAAATAGTAAGGGTTGATTTTATTAATGTGGTTAGTTATGGGTAAAATGCACAAATATTTCAAATAAGCAAGTGGTTATAAAATATTCATTGTTGTCGGGGAATATTCGTTTAGTCGTGGAATATTCTTCTTGTCGAGGAATATTAATGACTGACAGCGCAGTTTTGTGGGCCCCATGTGAAAGCGATGGATGAAGAAAACAACAAGTATAAGTTGTTTATAAATAGCAGCGTAGTTGTTACCTGATTATCTGATTGAAATACTCGATGGTTAAAAAACGATAACCTGCGGTATTGCACCAATTATTGATCTTACGTAAGAAGGCACTACTCAATAATTGTTATAGTAATTCTTTATTCAATATTTTATTTTATTGATTCAATAAATGCTACGTTCATATTTTATATTATTGTTGTTCAATAATTGTCACTACACAGTACTTTCCATTATCAGAGCAATAATTTATATTATTTGAATAATATTATTAGATAACATTATTGGCAATGTTTAGAAAGTTCTGTCTAAAGCGAGGTTTGGTCACCTAATTTAGAGAAATCCTTATTGAAAGCCCCTCTTTCTCGGGACCTGCACTGGTTATCGATATTGTGATTACGTAATATTATTTGTGAATAATTAATTATTGATTTATATGATGAGGAAAATATTCATTTTATGTGGATATAGATGGAGAAAATTTTAAAGTGACAATTGTTGAAAAATCGATATTTTATCTTTTCTGATAAAATAATTCATTTAAATATATTATTATATTTTAATAATATAATAATGGTGATATTTTTACAATGAATGCGGGATATATGAATAAATAAGGAGGAAGAGTATTTTTATTACTTAAAATATTTAAAACATGTTTTGTGTGTTGGTGGACCTCATTTCTTGACTAAAATTTGATTATAGCCTATAAAATAGTCCGTATGTTGATTTCGGTCAAGTTCTGCTTAGAATTTGGAAAACGTTCTTCTGCAAAGTTGTAGAGAACAAAATTTTCTATGGAATGGACATAAGATTTGAATTTTTTTGATAAAGCGGCTATTTATTATTAATTATTGAAGTTCCGAAATTCCAGAATAATTAATTTTTGAAGTTTAAAATATTTTAATTAAGAAAAACGTTTTTGTTATTTTTGTGGGGTGGATGGCTGATGATTTAGGTCTGGTGTGGTGTGCGTAGGAATATAATTTGAAAATATTAATATTTTATTAAATTTTCTGCTTTGGTGTTCTAAGCATTTTCCTATAAATAGGGTGCTTAAGTTAGAATTAAAAATCACACCAGAAACAAAGTTTTCTCTCTCTTTCTCTCTTTATATTATCGAGTTTATTCTTGTGAGTATTTTGATACTTTGAGTGTTGCTATACGGTGCAAGTTCGTTCAGCGTTATATCTGTTATTCCAGCTAGAAGTACTATTCTTTCGAGGTAAGGGATGTTATTTTTTTTATAAATGATATTATTTCATTCAATATCATTATGCCGAAATATTGGTAAGATTTTTCTTGTAAAATTCTTGTCTTTTAGTGTGTTTGGGGTTACTTATTCACGTATCGATTAATTATTTACGATGATGACACAATTCACGAATATGGCCTTTATTCACGAGAAAAATTAATTTTTCGTTTTTTGTCCAAAACATCTATTATGGATACTAGCTTTGATTGTATCCATATTTTGATCATTCTTGAATTTTACTCCACTAAGGTTATTTATGAGGTATTTTTGGACATGGATAAACCGAAATACGAATCCTTAATATTTATACTTTTGTTTCACTGGATTCGTTTTCTTTAAAATATTTTTCATCATCCTCAATCCAAAATGATGATATAACTGAATATCTTTGGCTTGTAGTGCAAATATTAATGATTTTATGATGAATATCTTTGGCCCGTAGTTCAAAGTTGAACAGATGTTGAGATGAACATGACCAACTAATTAATATCTTTGGCCTATAGTGCAAAGATAAATATTTGATTCAAGATGTATATTTATTGATGCTACAGGGATAAAATATTGATGATAAACTTTTAAATTCATAGAAGAAAGTAGATTTCATTCTCTACGTAACTCTTCTAATGAATTGTTATTTTCGCTGTGAATATTGATTTAAAACTTGTTGTCTATTGTATTATATCAGATTTTCCCTGTTGAGGACTTACGATAATTTGTTCTTTGTTATCTTAGTCATAATATTCTTTACTGGGCTAGTTGAGCTCACCCTTTTCCTTTTTGTTCCATTTTTTTTCTCAGGAGGCGAGAATGTAGCTAGTACTAGTCGGGGTATGGAATGAATGTTCTAGAAAATCGTTTTAGTAGTCCTCACTATTTTGTAAGATAGTGTATCAATAATTATAATGAGGACTTATTTGAATGTTGATATTGTCTAGAAGACAATATATGTTTTTAAACTCACAGCTTATGTGTTGTCGTATTTTGCACGAAAATTGTATTAATAAAGTTGTAGTTGTTTCTGTACCATGTATTTGGCGACTCAGAATGGGTGTTGTATACGTATTTTGGGGGCATCACAGTTGGTATCAGAGCTTAGGGATATGATCTCTAGTGGAGATCGGGGAATAGAACTAGGAGGGGAAAGACGAGTAAATCCTTCGCTAGTGTGTCCTACCACCAGAATTCTGGGGAAAACCAAATCCGATTAAGGCAGAGACGTGGGTTAAGCAAATTACCAAGATATTCAACGTTTGGGATGCATGGAGGAACAGAAGGTTCCATTCGCCACCTTTATGTTCCGTAACGAGGTAGATTACTGATGGGAATCTGTGAAGCGTACCCATCTAGCCGCATTCAGCATGTCTTGGGAAACATTTCAGAAACTGTTCAATGACAAGTACTTTCCTGAAAGTATTCGTCATATGAAGGAGGTAGAGTTTATTAGACTAGAATAAAACAACATGACGGTGTCCCAGTACGAGGCGAAGTTTGCAAAGTTATCCAGGTTTGTACCTCATTTGGTGGAGAATGAGGAACGTATGACGCGGATGTTTCTGAGAGGTTTGAAACCCGGTATACGTCAATATCTAATTTCTCATAAATTTTCTCTCTATTAGGATGTTGTCAACATGGCTCAATTATTAGAGTGAGATAACGAGAAATACGTTCGTTGGGGACCACAACCAGGATCATACCGGTGACAACAGTCATCAGAACAACGATAACCAGCGGAGAAAGAAAAATACGGACAAAAGCGGTAACCACTCTGGTGGTAATCATGGCCATGAAAATAGAAGAAGCGAGTCAGGGGGATTTTAAAAGAGGAGATTCAACAATGACAATGTGAAGGCGTCAAACATCAATAGCCCGGTTCTAAGGGAGGAGAGCGACCCCTTAGGTCAGTATCTTATAAATGCGGAAAAGAGGGACATATCAGCCCAAACTATCTATAATATTTTAAGGTATGCTATAATTGTAGAAAGGAAGGATATATCACTCGAGATTGTACGATAGCGAAACCAAGTCCTGCGGGGATGGTGACTCAAAAGGCTGTCCCAGAAAAGTCAAAGTCAACGGTTCCTGAAAGAGCGTTTGTCGTGACTGGTCAAAATGCGAGGGACCCAAACGAGGTGATCACGGGTAAGCTAATCATAAATTCTTGCGAAGTTTATACCTTACTAGATACCGGTGCTACCCATTCATTTATCTCTCCTGCTTGTGCTCAACGTTTAAACTTGACTCCAGAGAAATTATACTTTGATTTATCTGTGGAGACTCCGTTAGGAGAAACTTTCATTACATCCACTGTTTATAAATTCTTGTTTGATCTAAGTTGGCACCATCACATTACCTGTTGACCTTATCTCTTTAAAGATACTTGCTTTTGATGTGATTTTAGGGATTGATTGGTTAACTACTCATCATACCAAAATTAATTGTTTTCGTAAGGTTGTTAATTTTCATATTCCTAACCAACCTGTTGTACGAATTCAAGCAACTAAACCACTAAAATCAATCACTGTCATATCAAGTCATAAAGTTATTAGTTTATTGAAAAACGGATTTCAAGCTTTCTTAGCCCATGTTATGGATTTGAATAAAGACACGTCGGATTTGAATAATATTCCTGTTGTTAGTAAATTTCCTGACGTATTTCCTGAAGAGCTTCCCGGTCTACTCCCAAAACGTGAAGCTGAATTCTTTATTGATCTTGAACCTGGTAAAAAGCCCATTTCTAAAACCCCATATCGAATGGCTCCTATTGAACTTCAAGAGTTAAAGGTCCAATTACAGGAGTTGTTAGACATCGGTTTCATTCGTCCTAGTACGTCTCCTTGGGGTGCTCCTATTTTATTCGTAAAGAAGAAAGACGGGAGTATGCTACTTTGTATTGACTACCGGGAATTGAACCATGTCACAATCAAAAATAGGTATTCGCTACCTCACATTAATGACCTGTTTGACCAGTTGCAAGGAACACAATTCTTTTCAAAGATCAATCGTCATTCTGGATATCATCTAGCTGAAGATTAGAACTTAGGATATTCCAAAGATTGCCTTCGAAACTCGATACAGGCATTATGAATTCTTAGTAATATCTTTTGGATTGACTAATGCTCTTGTGTCTTTCATGGATATGATGAACCGAGTATTCAAGGAATATTTGGATTGGTTCGTTGTTGTCTTTATTGATGACATCCTCATATATTCCAAAAGACGTGAAGATCATGAGCACCATTTGAAGCTGGTACTCCAAAGGCTTCGTGAAAACAAGCTATATGCCAAGTTGAAGAAATGCGAGTTCTGGCTTGAGGAAGTAGCATTCCTTGGCCACGTAGTGTCAAAACATGGAGTATCTATCGACTCGGTGAAGATTGAAGTAATGCAAAGTTAGGAGCAACCGAAGATGGTGACCGAAGTTCGTAGCTTTTTGGGCTTAGCTAGTTATTATCGGAGATTCGTGGAAGGATTTTCTTGAACCGCTACTCCATTAACTCAGCTGACTCGGAAAGATATAAAATTCGTATGGAGCGAGGAATGCGAGAAAAGTTTCTAAGAGCTTAAAAGGAGACTCATTTCGGCACCTGTTCTGCCAATACTGTCTGGTTCGGATGGATTTGTTATCTATAACGATGCTTCGGGCAAAGGGTTAGGATGTGTTCTCATGCAACATGGGAAAGTCATAGCCTATGCCTCACGACAACTTAAAGAATATGAGAGGAATTATCCTACTCATGATCTAGAGTTGGCAGCAGTTGTTTTTGCGCTAAAGATCTGGAGGCACTATCTATATGGGGAGAAAGTGGAGATATATTCAGACCATAAAAGCCTCAAATATTTTTTCACCCAAAAAGAACTTAACATGTGGCAACGACGTTGGCTCGAGCTGTTGAAAGATTATGACCACACCATTCAATACCATCCTGAAAAAGTGAACGTGGAAGCTGACGCGTTGAGTAGAAGATCATATGCGGGAACGAGTGCGATGTTGTCAACACAAAGGCCCATTTTATGTGATTTACAAAAGTTGAAGATAGAATTTAAGACTCCGAGGACCCATGCGATGACGTCAAGTATACGCATAGAGCCGACTTTAATCAAAAAAGTTAAAGTTGCTCAAGCCACAGACCCGGAGCTGATGCATATGAAGAAGAGAGTATAAGAAGGTGCTATTCTAGAAGAAATAATAGATGAAGAAGGAATACTTCGAGTCCACTCTAGACTTTGTGTTCCTAACGACTCTGATTTGAAGTACAAGATCATGATGGAGGCACACAATACACCGTTTGCAATCCATCCTGGAAGTACCAAAATGTATTGTGATCTTCAACATACATTTTGGTGGCACAATATGAAGAGAGAGATCATGAAGTTTAACTCGAGGTGTTTAACTTGTCAACGTGTAAAGGCAGAGCATCAAGTGCCAAAGGGTCCATTGCAACCACTTGAGATTCTGAAATGGAAGTGGGAACACATTACCATGATTTTGTTAATGGTCTTCCCATGGTTTCTAAAGGCATAAATGTTATTTGGGTTATTATTGATAGATTAACCAAGTCTGCTGATTTCTTGCCGATACGGGAGACTTATTCCCTTGAACGTCTTGCTCGTATGTACGTAAATGAGATTGTGAGATTGCATGGCATGCCAGTATCCATAGTTTCGGATCGTGACCCAAGATTTAATTCAAGATTTTTGGTTAGCTTGCAAAAAGCTATGGGCACGGATTTACGATTCAGTTCGGCATACCATCCTCAAACGGACGGACAATCAGAGAGGACTATTCAAACTCTTGAAGATCTATTAAGACTCTGTGTCCTAAACTTCAAAGGGAGTTGGGATAAGTATTTACCATTGGTGGAATTCTCTTACAACAACAGTTATTAGGCAAGTATAGGTATGGCTCCATTTGAAGCATTATATGGACGAAAGTGTCGCTCTCCAGTATGTTGGGATGAGGTAGGTGAAGCAACATTGTTGGGACTAGAGTTGGTACGTATGACTAAAGAAAAGATCCAATTGATTCGATAACGTATACAAACGACACAAGATTGACAAAAGAGTTATGTGGATCTTCATCGAAAGGACGTGGAATTTAGTATTGGGGATTATGTATTGTTGCGTGTTGCTCCATGGAAGGGAGTTACAAGATTCGGGAAAAGAGGAAATCTCAATCCATGATTTATTGGTCCATTTCAGATTCTTGACCGAGTAGGAAATATGGCCTATAGACTCGCGTTACCTTCAAGTATGTCTCGTGTTCATAATGTTTTTCACATATCTGTGCTTCGTAAATATGTGAAAGACCCGAACCACGTTATTGAGTTAGAACCGGATGAGATAGACGAAGACTTAACATATGAAGAGGTACCTATAAAGATCTTGGATAGGACGGAGCATATCCTACGCACAAAGGTCATACCATAAGTCAAAGTTTTCTGGAGGAACTATGCTATTGAGGAAATGACCTGGGAGTTGGAAACGGAAAAGAGAGCAAGGTATCCTCACCTTTTCGAAACACCAGGTACGTATGTCAATTTTGAGGATGAAATTTCATAAGGAGGGGAGGTTGTAAGACCCCAACTTATTATAAATGAAATAAAATTTTCTCTATTTATTATTTTGAAATAGTAAGGGTTGATTTGATTAATATGGTTAGTTATGGGTAAAATGGGCAAATATTTCAAATAAGCAAGTGGTTATAAAATATTCATTATTGTCGGGGAATATTCGTTTGGTCGTGGAATATTCTTACTATCGGGGAATATTCGTACGATGGCGCAGTCTTCTATGGGCCCCATAACGAAAAGCAATTGGATGAAGAAAACAACAAGTATAAGTTGTTTATAAATAACGGCATAGTTGTTACCGTTAATACTATTGAAATGTTCGGTGGTTAAAACACAGTAGCACACGGTATTGCACCAATTATTGATTCTTACTTAAGAAGGCACTACTCAATAATTGTTATAGTAATTACTGTTCAATATTTTATTTTATTGATTCAATAATTGCTACGTTGATATTTTATATTATTGTTGTTCAATAATTGTCACTACACAATATTTTCCATTATTAGAGCAATAATTCATATTATTTAAATAATATTATTAGATAACATTATTGGCAATGTCTAGAAAGTTCTGTCTAAGGAGAGGTTTGGTCACCTAATTGCGCGCCAGTAAGGAGAAATTCTAATTGGAAAGCCCCTCTTTCACGAGAAGCATGCTGGTTATCGAATTGTGATTACGTAATATTATTTGTGAATAATTAATTATTGATTTATATGATGAGGAAAATATTCATTTTATATGGATATAGATGGAGAAAATTTTAAAGTGACAATTGTTGAAAAATCGATATTTTATCTTTTCTGATAAAATAATTCATTTAAATATATTATTATATTTTAATAATATAATAATGGTGATATTTTTACAATGAATGTGGGATATATGAATAAATAAGGAGGAAGAGTATTTTTATTACTTAGAATATTTAAAACATGTTTTGTGTGTTGGTGGACCCCATTTCTTGACTAAAATTTGATTATTGTCTGTAAAATCGTCCGTATGTGGATTTCGGTCAACTTCTGCTTGGAATTTAGAAAAACTTTCTTCTATAAAGTTGCAGAGAACTAAATTTCCTATAGAATGGATATAAGATTTGAATTTTTCTGATAAAAGGGCTATTTAATATGAATTATTGAAGTTCTGAAGTTCTGGAATAATTAATTTTTGAAGTTTAAAATATTTTAATTAAGAAAAACGTTTTTGTTATTTTTGTTGGGTGGATGGCTGATAATTTTGGTCTGGTGTGGTGTGCGTAGGAATATAATTTGAAAATATTAATATTTTATTAAATTTTCTGCTTTGGTGTTCTAAGCATTTTCCTATAAATAGGGTGCTTAAGTTAGAATTGAAAATCACACCAGAAACAAAGTTTTCTCTCTCTTTCTCTCTCTATATTATAGAGCGTATTCTTGTGAGTATTTTGATACTTTGAGTGTTGCTATACGGTGCAAGTTCTTTCAGCGTTATATCTCTATTTATTCCAAATGTAAGTCTTATTCTTTCGAGTTAAGAGATGTTATTTTTTTTATAAATGATATTATTTCTTTCAATATCATTATGCCAAAATATTGGTAAATTTTTTCTTGTGAAATTCTTGTCTTTTAGGGTTGGGGTTACTATTCAAGTATACGGCACAATTCACGAATACGACACTATTCACAGAAAAATTAAATTTTTGTTTTTTGTCCAAAATATTTATTATGGATACTAGCTTTGATTGTATCAATGTTTTGATCATTCTTGAAATTTACTCCACTATAGTTATTTATGAGGTATTTTTGGACATGGATAAACCGAAATACGAATCCTTAATATTTATTCTTTTGTTTCACTGGATTCGTTTTCTTTAAAATATTTTTCATCATCCTCAGTCCTAAATGATGATATAACTTAATATATTTGGCTTGTAGTGCAAAGATTAATGATCTTATGATGAATATCTTTGGCCCGTAGTGTAAAGATGAACAAATGTTGAGATGAACATGACCAACTAATGAATATCTTTGGCATGTAGTGCAAAGATTAATATTTGATTCAAGATATATATTGATTGGTGCTACAGGGATAAAATATTGATGACAAACTTTTAAATTCATAGAAGAAAGTAGATTTCATTCTCTACGTAACTCTTCTAATGAATTGTTATTTCCGTTGCGAATATTGATTTAAAACTTGTTGTCTATTGTATTTTATCATATTTTTCCCTGTTGAGGACTAACGATAATTTGTTCTTTGTTATCTTAGTCATAATATTCTTTACTGGGCTAGTTGAGCTCACCCTTTTTCTTTTTGTTCCATTTTTCTTCTCAGGAGGCGAGAATGTAGCGAGTACTAGTCGGGGTATGGAAATGAAGGTTCTAGAAAATCGTTTTAGTAGTCCTCACTATATTGTAAAATAGTGTATCAATAATTGTAATGAGGACTTATTTGAGTGTTGATATTGTCTAGAAGACAATATTTGTTTTTAAACTCACAGCTTATGTGTTGTCGTATTTTGCACGACAATTGTATTAATAAAGTTGTAGTTGTTTCTATACCATGTATTTGGCGACTCAGAATGGATGTTGTATACCTATTTTGGGGGCATCACATTTTACCCTTAACTAACCATATTAATCGAATCAACCCCTTTCTATTTCAAAATAATAAATAGAGGAAATTCCATTTTATTAAAAAAAAATTGGGGTCTTACAACCTCCCCTTCTTATGAAATTTCGTCCTCAAAATTGACGTGCGTATCTGGTGTTTCAAAAAGGTGAGGATACCTCGCTTTCATTTTTAATTCCAACTCTGAGGTAATTTCCTCAATAGCATGGTTCCTCCACAAAACTTTGACTTGTGGTATAAGTTTTATGCATAGGACATGCTCCTTCCTATCCAAGATCTTGACTGGTACCTTCTCGTACATTAAATCTCCGGCTATCTCATCTGGTTCTAATTCAATAATGTGGTTCGGGTCTTTCAGATATTTACGTAGCATGGATATAAGGAAAACATTATGAACATGAGACATACTTAGCGGTAAAGCGAGTCTTTATGCCTTAGTTCCTAATCAATCGAGGATTTCAAATGGACCAATAAATTGAGATCGACTCTTACTTCTAGAATAACACATTCTTGTACTTTCTTCTTCATATTCAACAGCTCCAGGTATGTGGCTTGAGCAGCCTTAACTTTATGGATTAAAGTCGGTTCTACGCGTATATTTGACATCATCACGTGGGTACCTAGAGTCTTTAACTCTATCTTTATCATTTTTAAGATTTCTTCTTTAATCTCTAGTATTGCTGGAACCCATATTCGTCCTTCAAATCTCAGCATCCCATCTGTATCAATCTAGTATTTCACCTCTTTTCCCTCAACCACACTTTCTCTGATTTTACTGCATTCCTCATTCTGTAGTTGAGCGTTCTTCACTTTGTCCACCAAAGTTGGACTGGCTTCTATCTGGTATAATTTCTCATCAGATTCTTTTGGAAATTTGATTTCCAACTCTAACCTTGACATTGCTGTAATAAGCTCCTCCTTATCAATTAACAGCATCAACTTTTCTTTACCTTTCCTACTCAAGGCATCTGCAACCACATTTGCTTTTCCTGGATGATAAAAGATCTCACAATCGTAATCCTTTATCAATTCCATCCATCTCCTTTGATGCATGTTTAGGTCCTTCTGAGTGAAAATGTACTTCAGACTCTTATGGTCCGTGTAGATCTCACATTTTTCTCCGTAGAGATAGTGTCTCCATATTTTTAAAGCAAACACAACAGCCGCCAACTCTAAATCATGAGTCAGATACCCTCTTTCGTAGTCTTTCAATTGTCTTGATGCATACGCGATGACTTTCTCGTTCTGCATAAGGACACATCCTAACCTTTTGTGTGAGGCATCACTGTACACCACAAAATTTCCTGTATTATCTGGTAATGACAACACAGGTGCCACACTGAGCTTCTTCTTCAATTCTTGAAAACTCTCCTCACATTTCTCCGTCCAAACATATTTTACAGTTTTTCTCGTCAAATTTGTCAACGGAGCGGCAATCTTGGAGAAGTCTTGGATAAACCTTCTGTAATACCCTGTTAATCCCAAGAAATTTCTCACTTCTGATGGAGTTCTCGGTTGTTCCCAATTTATCACAGCTTCAACCTTTGATGGATCCATTGAAATTCCATCCTTGTCAATTACGTGCCAAAGAAATTGCACACGGTCCAGCCGAAATTCACGTTTAGAGAATTTCGCATACAACTTTTCTTTTCTTAGCGTCTTGAGTTTTAGAGTACACATGTTCCTCTTGAGTTTTAGAGTACACCAGAATATCGTCGATAAACACCACCACAAACTTGTCAAAAAATGGTTTAAACACCCTGTTCATCAAATCCATGAATGCTGCAGGGGCGTTTGTTAAACCAAAAGACATCACCAAAAATTCGTAATGTCCATACCGAGTTCTGAATGCCGTCTTCAGTACATCCTCCTTTCTTACCTTCAGTTGATGATACCCACTTCTCAAATCTATTTTCGAGAAATATCTAGCACTCTTCAATTGATCAAACAAGTCATCTATTCTCGGCAAAGGATATTTGTTCTTAATAGTGAGTTTGTTTAACTCTGTATAATCAATGCAAAGACGCATTAACTCATCCTTCTTCTTTACGAATAACACCGGTGCTCCCCACGGTGACACACTCGGCTGAATGTATTTCTTGTCCAATAGCTCCTGTAGTTGTACCATCAGTTCTTTCATCTCCATCGGAGCCATTCTGTACGGGGCTTTCGATATCGGAGCGATTCCTGGCGCTAAGTCGATCACGAACTCGATTTCTCTGTCAGGTGAAAGTCCTGGCAAATCCTCTGGAAACACATCCATAAATTCCCTAACCACTGGTATTTCTTCTAGTTTCGCACCCTTCTTCTGAGTATCGACTATGTAAGCTAAATAACCCACACAGCCCTGACTCAACAACTTTTTGGCTCGCATAATCGTCGGACATCTCATTTGTCTAAGCGATTTGCTACCTATGAATACTACCTTTGGACGAGTCATAAGGTTTACACATTTCTTTTGGCAGTCAATTATTGCTCCACAATTAAACAACCAGTCCATTCCCAAAATAACATCAAACTCTCCAAGCCTAATCGGAATTAAATCTACCATAAAAATATTTCCCTTAATGTTCACCCTACAGTTCTTGTATACGAACCTAATAGGAATTACTTCCTTATTCGCGATTTCTATGTTTAGAGGGAAATTCAATTCTTCACTAGGCAATCCTAATCTCATAGCAAATTCATCAAATATAAATGAGCAAGTAGCACCCGAATCAAATAATACATAAACATCAATATCATTGATTGGGATAATACCTGACACCACATCCTTTGATTGCACAACATCTTACACAGTCATGTTGAAGGTTACGGTTTGTGGGCTTATTTTGTTGTTATTGGTCCCGCAATAGCCATACACCTCCACTAGCATTTCCCTTGCTCCTATTTGTCTCACTAGATCTCTTCTTAGGGCATTCACGAGCAAAATGATCCTTGGATCCGCACGTGAAGCACACATTCTTCTTAGCTTGAGTGCAATTTGGGGCGATGTGACCCTCCTGGCCACAATTGAAGCATACTCGTTTCCCCAACAAACACACTCCCTTATGAAACTTTCCACACGTAGCACATGCTTCGAACTTCTTATTTTGCTGGTTTTTTTGCTGACTTCCAGCTCCCACATTTCCATTCTACTTCCTCTTCAAGTTATTGCCATTACTACCGTTACCACCACTCTTAGCTTCACCTTCACTTTTCCTCTTTCTCTGCTCTTGATTATGCTTTGTTACCACCTCGCCTCCACTTTCAGCTGGAATCGCCTTCTCCATCACTGCTGCAAATGTCTTCAATTGGAACAGGGAGACCTTACTGTACAACCAGGGTTTCAGTCCCAGCTCAAACCTCTTCACCTTGCGCTCATCTGTGCTGACCTGATATGGCACAAACCTCGCCTACTCATTGAAATTTGTGGCATACTCTGACACCGACATTGTTCCCTGCTTCAACTCCAAAAATTGGACCTCTAGCTGACTCTTCGAACTCTTTGGGAAATAAGTCTCAAAGAACAGCTCCTTAAACCTATCCCAGGTCCTTACTCCTGGTCCTTCCCGAGTTTTGTTGGCCTACCACCAATAACTAGCCTCCTCTTTTAACATAAACATTGCAAAAGTAGTCTTCTGATTCTCCTCTACCCTAGCCATATCAAAAACCTTCTCGATTTCCATAATCCAAGTTTGTGCTTTAACTGGATTCATGGATCCACGGAATTCTGGTGGTCCAACCTTCTTGAAGTCCTTAAACGTAGCACCTTGGTTCTGAGGTTGATTCCATGGTTGATTTTGCAGTGCACCTGTTAGTAATGTCACCAGCTGCTGAACGGGGTTAGCTTCAGCATTATTGTTGTTGGTTCCTTCAGCGGTTCTCTGACGGGGTGGTTGACATCTTGGAGGCATTTTCTGTTAATTACACTAATTAGATTATTACTCAACTCTTTCAAGTAATTTCTAATTAACTTGCCCCCAAAAAAAGTATTCACCACATAACACATAACACTTTGGATAAAAGAAGATAATAACTTTTATTCATACTTAATTCTTTGAAAAACATCATATTCATAACATCACTGCTATTTACATTATTTTCCTGAACTACTAAAGTTTCAGGACATCATCATCATATCCCATAGGTTGCATAACACTTGGGATTTACAAATTATTTATCATAACATAATTCAAGTACACTCCCTACGATGTCCTATTAAGATACTGCAAAGCCTTACGACGCTCTTGTTCCATAACTCGGAACATGGTTCAACGATCTAGTATAAACGAGTGTAGCATCTCGAACTGAATTGAATAACCCATGACCCGGTCTTGAGCTCGATTGATCGCGGTGTTGAACACGTTATCCATCTCTTCCATCTTCCTTCTCTTTGCTTGTGCGTCTCCCTCTGCTATTTTGGCTTGTTGGTAAGCTTCACGGTACGCGTCTTCGGCTCTTGCCCTTTTTGCAGATTCCTCTCTCAACTTGCTTTTCAACTCTACAACCTCTGCTCTCATTTGATCGTTCTCTTCTTCAGTGTGAACCAGCTTTTCTTCAACATTGTTCAGACGTTCTTCTCGATCCTGGATCTCGTCGTCCTTCTGTGCCAACGAGGCCTATTGCTCAGCTACTATCTCTTATAATTCCTCAACAGTATCTTGAAGTTCCACGTTGCGGTCATACACTTCATCGTATATACGGCCAGCTATCGAGTTAAGTGGAATCCTTTCCTCCTCGTCCTCTTCATCAATCTGAGGTAGCTCCACAGGATCTTCCTCATCGTCTGTCTCTATCTCATCATCCTCATCTTCGATCACTGTGAGCGATGGAGCTGACTCTCGTGGAAGCAGTTGTTCCCAAACCACTTGAATGTCACGAGATTCCTCCTCTCTAGGCATCTGAGGTCCTCCCTCCCTAGCCTGACTGGGTTCTCCAACATTAGTAATCCTGACAACAAGATTTTTAAGTTTTAGTTACTAATCATTACTACTCGACTCTCATGAGAACATTAGTTGTAAACATATAAACACATAAGTGTTTTATTACTTCTTCCTTAAACCTTGGTAAGAGTTTATCATCACTATCTTCTCAAAGGTTACTTCCTAAGGCTTTTCCCCCACCTAAGGTTCATAACCTAAAGCTTTGATACCAACCTGTGACACCCCTAAATCCAGGTACTTCATTCCCACAGGATCTGGTGTTCACTTAAACAAACATTCATATCTAACTACCCAATCACAATAAAACTGGATAATAAAACCTTTCCCATTAAACGGTTATATAATAAAATCTCCCAGGTTATCTAACCTTTAATACAATCATTCAAATGCGGAAATTAAATAAACTTCATTAAAACCAAGTCTAAGATCATCATAATAAAAGTCTAACATCTTAATCAAAGTAAAAATTACAAGTCTTCATCACTTGCACATTTTTCCCTTTCCTTTGCTAGTTGAAGGTTCATCTACCTTCTCCTCTTTAGCTGCAATGAGTTTATAAACATGCAAGAGTGAACAAAACAGTTGCTCACTGGATATAATAGAGAATCAACAGGAGTATAACAATAATAACTGCCAATAATAGGCTCATCAACAATGAATAGTACTCTATCAACAATAATCAGAAACTAAAATCCCAATATATGGAAAATATACATCACTGAGGGTCGTAAGACCACGAACTACGTCCACAGTTGCAAGTAATCTTTCAACTCCAACTTTAACAGTCAAAGAATATAAGGACCTCGTACTTAGGGGGATCAGCCTTTCGTACAATGTATTGTGCACAAACATTTTAACGCTACGCGTAAGTTAACCCCTAATCATAACAATAGGGTTGTTCATCTCAACATTTAGAGTACAAGTCCGCACCAAAGGAAGTTTGGTTTGGATAAGCTTTCAGGGTAATTTGGAATTCAACGAACATCAACTAAGGATTAGTTGAATGAAACTAAGAACATTACACTATAAAATAATCGTGATTGAATCAATCATAGTAAACTAAAGTCATTCTTTAGGAATAATCTAAGAGCATACAATTTGAATAACTATAACACCTTGCTTGAACAATACTAAGCCAAGGTTAATTAGAATTGAATACTAAGCATGCATAACAATTTGATCGATAAAAATGTTCAACATTAGAATATATAAATTTGCATGCTAAACAACAAGTTAAATACAAGAATAACTTGCTCAAGAATAACTTACATCATTATATCATAATCGAATTGAAAACCATAATTAGTTCAACAAGATAAAGGATTAGAAAAACTTGCTCAAAGAAAATTTAAGCGATTGAATAATTCTAAAATTAGAGTTAAAGAACTTGCCTTGTTCGTAGATTAAACCGAACAATACGAATCACAATATCCTATAAACATACGTCATCATGACATAGTTAGCCATTAGCACCTAACTAATATATTCTTCATGTAAGTTTGATTATTTAATCACATAATCAAGTTATAACACAAGTTAATCCTTAATAATATAATTATTCATAGTATAGAAATACTAAAATCAACATTTTACAATCCTACTATCATCACATAACTTTTCTTAAAATTTCATGTATACAAAAAAGTACCTTTGTCAAACCATTCGTTAACTTCATGCATTGCTTGCAGGTTTATAGTTTACACTGTGGGTCACGCTACAGCGTGGGCATGGCATTGCGGCGTGGAGATCAAGGCTACAAAAAGGCAATGCAATAAGGTGAGCATGAAATGGCTGGCCACAAAGGTCTTGTAAGTCACCATGGCAAGGCATTGAAAGATGCAGAACCTCGGCAGATGACCTAAGAACAAACACAGAAAAAGCCAATTTTGGCCTACAAGCTCGTTTCTAACAGACGAAATAGCATGTAAATCATACACCAACTTCATGTAAACAAAATTCTAGAACTCCTAACATGTTTCTACTCATATAACAACATAAACAACAAAATTAACACACCCAAATTCACTATTTTTAGCTAAAACTCACTTTTTGATATTTTTGATGAAAATAAACACTGTAATTTTGTTTCTCAACCAAAACCACTAATTCAAAGCATTTTATCAAAGTATATATATACTCTAACAAATTAAATAGCCAATTTATCAATAAAACAACTAAACCACCCATAATTTCTATTTTAACTACACAATATATATAAATAAAACTCTCTGTAAAATACTTTTCTCCACAAACATATACATAATACCAATTTATTGACTATAACTTATGAAAATCGTTTTAACATCACTAGTATGCAATATAAAGCCACATAACAACAACAATTCATGCTTACACAAAGATTCTACAGAGAATTTGGGAAGATAAAAACTTAACTTTTAAAACTAAAAGAAATAGGAGAATACCTTGATAGAAGATGATATGGCTATTCTTTTCTAATCTCAAGCCTCTCCTTCTCCAATCTCTAGCCTTCCTTTCTCTCTTCTTTTCTTCTTTTCTTCTTCTTCTTCTCTTCTTCTTCCTCTGAATTTTCTTTCTTCTCTTTAACCTCTCTCCTCTAATATACGTCTTAACAAATAACGTATATAGATATTATATATATTAATTATATAATATAATTATAAACATAACTAATATCAGTTATGTGAATTTTGAAATCAAAAGCCATAAGGCTTGTTTAGTTACTAACTAAAAAAAATAACCCATTAATCCTAACACCCTGTTTGGTAAAACTTAAATAGATTAAAGACTTAATAAGCAATAGGCCTTGTTTGGCAAAACGGAATTACAGCTCCTTTAAGTTATTTTAATAACTCCTTTATAAAAGGTTATTTGTCACACGTTAACTTAATTAAATTAATTCTAAAAACAATTTATCAAATCACTTTAACACATAAATCAATATCACAAAATTATAATTTTCTATATAATTATAACTTTATTTAATCAACTAACACATCCTTTTTAATTACAATTCCAATAAAAAGAATAGTAATTCAATTAATCAAAACTCTATAACTTAATAATTAAATTAAATTAGCAAATAATAATTAATTTCCTTAATTATTTACTTAACAAATAATTAACCACATCAAATCAAATTTGAACAATTATTTATTCAACAATAAACACATCCATTAAATACATAAATAATTCAATAAATATTTAATATAACAATTAAAATTCTGGAATGTTACAAAATGATTCTCCTCATGAGTTCTTGGAAGCTCTTCTCAACTTCCTCACTCCATTTGAATTTTGTATCTTTTCGAGTCAGCTGAGTTAATGGAGTAACGATTCGAGAAAATCCTTCAACGAATCTTCGATAATAACCAACTAAGCCTAGAAAGCTATGTATTTTGAATATTGTCTAAGGTTGCTCTCAATTGTGACTTATATCCCAATCTTGGGTAACACGTCACAATGGCACCTATTAGTTTACCACCGCAGGAATATGGCATCCTCTATAGAGAGTCTGGCTTCGGTGTATTCCACAAAGGAAGTCACCAAATAGAGGCTCAGGTACCAACTCCTGTAGTTCAATAGGAGCCATTCGATATGGGGTTTTGGAAATGGGTTTTGTACCTGGTTCAAGGTTAATAAAAAATTTGACTTCACGCTCTTGGGGTAGGCCAGGAAGTTCTTTAGGAAATACGTCAGGAAATTCATTAACAACAGAAATATTATTCAAACCTGACGTATTTTTGTTCAAGTCCATGACATGGGCTAAGGAAGCTTGACATCCGTTTTTCAATAAACGAATGGCTTTATGGTTTGATATGACAGTGATTGACTTTAGTGGTTTGGTTGCTTGAATTCGCATAATAGGTTGGTTAGGAATATGAAATCTAACAACCTTACGAAAATAATCAATTTTAGTATGCCTAATAGTTAACCAGTAGATTCCTAAAATCACATCAAAGGAAAGTATTGATGATTGGGTAATATACCCATGAATTGGATATATTTGGGCTTAATTTATTATATTCTCAAAGCATTTAGATTCGTTTTTACTGTGTTTAGTTGTTATATTGCATATTTGGGAGCTGTAGGAACACTTGGGAGATTTTGAGTTGAAATAGGGCATAATGGCAACTTTCTGCACCTCAATGCCGGGGCGCTCTAACAAGTTCATTTCCCAGCGCCGAGGCGCTGAGCCAGGATTTTAGTTGACCAGGGACGCGCGTTGATTGGATGGTTAACTAGCTTTAAAGAAGGTTATTTGACTAGTTGATTTGGAAAAGGAGTTTGGTATAAGATGAGAAGTATATAAGTGTTACTGATATGGAAAGAGGGGACGAATCTACACAATTGGAGGCTGATCAAGGAGTCAGGAGGAGAATTTGAAGAATTTTTCTTGGAGTTTTTTCTTGTTCTTCATTCTTTCAATTTTGTGTAATTCTTTACGGATGATTTTTCAAAGATTGTTGGTTTTAATTTCCGTCATGAACTAATTTCATAAATTAAGATTTCAATTGAACCTTTTATGGCTTTAAATTAGTTATTCAATTTATTCCAATTATTTATGTTGAAGTGAATTGTTCATCTTGCCTTGTGCTGATTGATTAATTATCTGGCCAATAATTACCTTGTTACTCTAGAAGGAATTGAAAGAGGAATTCTAGGGTTAGAACTGGGCATGGTGACATGTGACTTAGTTATTTGCAAAGTGAATAATTAAGTTTATGAATTGAATGGAAATATTTGTTCACCGTATGTAACATATAAGGAATTGGGATTGAAAAGAGTTTAATTCAATTGTTTTGCATAGGAATATAGCAAGATTAATCTGGATTAAATAGAAGGCAATTGATCACTTGGAAAAGGACTTTTGGCACATGAGAATTCCAGTTAACAATTCAGTAGGCATAATAATTGGGATAATTGGATAATTGATTTATAGTTCATAATTGGGGATATTGGAGTCTTAATCTTTATTTATCTGAATTCAATCAAGTTTTAGTTTTATTTATTTGCTTTCTTTTAGACTAATCTCTTCCAATTGTTAATTTAGTTTTCTTCATTCGAAAAATCACAATTTATGGTTGGTTAAATAAAATTGAATTGATATAGTGCTAGTAGTTGGAATTTATTAATTAGAATTCTCTATGGGATCGACACTCTATCTTATCACTCTATTACTTGTTGACCGTGTATACTTGCACGTTTGCTTTGATTGTGAAATCAACCAACAAGTTTTAGCACTTAGATTCTTGGGAATTCATTATTAGTATTAATTCCATATTAGTTATAATCAATTCGGTCTTAATTTAAACGTTACTTATTTTTCTTCTTGTATTTGCAGGAATTCTTTGCGAGTGTATGCACACTAGATCAAGGGCAAAAAAGGAACTTTTTCCTTATACGGACGATATTGAAAGGAAGTTCAGAAAATTGCAGTCGACTATTGCAGTGTCACCTGTGGAAGAAGAACTGGTAGAACAAGAAATTCCAGTGAACATGGCAGGGAACGACCAGAAATCGCTTAGGGACTATGCCATGTCGAATGTCACGGATATATAGTCGAGTATTAGGAGGCCGGCGATCAATGCAAACAGTTTCGAGATCAAACCGGGAACAATTCAGATGCTACAGAATACATGTCAGTTTGGGGGTAGTTCGATAGATGATCCTAATGAGTATATCTTAAGTTTCTTGGAAGTTTGCGACACCTTCAAATTCAACAATGTATAGAAAGATGCTACATTCGATACATTAGGATAAAGCGCGAAGTTGGCTACATTCTTTGCCTCCTGGTTCAATCACCACGTGGGACGACTTAGCTCAAAAGTTTCTAGCTAAGTTTTTCCTACCCGCGAAGTAGGCAAAATTACGGAATGATATTCACACCTTTGCACAGTTTGATTCAGAATCGTTATATGAGGCATGGGAAAGATTTAAGGATATGCTCCGTAAGTGCCCACATCATGGAATTCCATAGTGGATGCAGTTGGGGATATTTGGTGATGGTTTGCATGCGACCACGAGGGACAGTATTGATGCAACAACAGGGGGAGCGATCATGTCTAAAAGTTTTGATGAGGCTTATCAGCTGTTAGAGACAATGGCCACCAACAACTATCAGTGGCCCATGACTAGGTCTAACCCTCTGAAAACAAATGAAAAGTTTGACATAGATGCAATGACAGCATTAGTAGCACAAGTGGCCGCCATAGCTAAGCAAATGGAAACATGGCGTCCACCATCCACACAACATGTAGCAATGGTTTGTGAATTATATGCTGGGGGTCATGCTACAGATCAATGTGCCATAAATTCTGAATCAGCACAATTTGTAGGGAGTTATAATCGATCTACTCAACCTTATCCGAATCAAAATGCATATAATCCGGGTTGGAGAAATCATCCAGGATTTTTGTGGAGTAACAATCAAGCTCAAGCTCAAGCGCCTAGACAACAAAACACATCCGGATTTTAAAATCAGACTCAACAACAACAAGAGAGGAAAGCAAGTTGGGAAAAAGCCTTGGGATAAATTTCTTAGAGCTTCTGAGAAAAAGAACGAGGAACAAGACAAAGTATTGAATTAACTAGAGCTGAATATGAAAAGCCAAGGTGCGTCGATAAAGAATCTAGAAAATCAAGTGGGACAGATAGCACATACACTGAATAACCAACCACTTGGAACACTTCCTAGTGACACAGAGAAAAATCCGGGCAGAGATGAGCATTGTAAGGTTGTAACTCTACGAAGTGGAAAGGATTTGCAAGAGACAGTCAAGGATAGGGAAAAGAGGGACAACACAACAAGTGAAATAGAGGAAGTTGTGGACACCAGAAAACATCAAGAGGATACATTAGAGCAGAAAGAAACAGAACCACCATCACAATGCCTCCCATACTGTATCCACAGAGGTTTCAGAAATCCAAGTTGGATAAGCAGTTTTCACGATTCTTGGATATTTTCAAAAAACTACATATCAACATCCCCTTTGTCGAAGCCTTGGAATAAATGCGAGTTACACTAAGTTTATGAAGGAGGTTTTATCAAGAAAATGGAAATTGGGTGAGTTCGAGACAGTAGCATTGACTGAAGAATGCAGCGCGATCATTCAGAATAAGTTCCCACCGAAGCTTAAGGATCCAGGTAGCTTTAATATACCATGTGAAATTGGAAATCAATTTTTGGGACGAGCATTGTGTGATTTGGGGGCCAGTATAAATTTGAAGCCATTGTCCGTCTACAGCCAGTTTGGACTTTAGGCTCCACGACTGATAAATATCAGTTTGAAGTTGGCGGATCGATCGGTTACATATCCACGAGGTATTGTTGAGGATGTTTTAGTTAAAGTGGATAAATTCATCTTCCCCGCGAATTTCTTTATCTTGGACTGTGAAGTAGATACCGAAATCCCAATTATTCTCGGGGGGCCATTCTTAGCAACGGGAAGAACTTTGATTGATGTAAAAAAAGGCAAATTGACAATGCGAGTTGAAGATCAACAGGTCACCTTTAATGTATTCAAGTCAATGTCTTATCCGAAATAAAAAGGTGAGTGTATGCGGTTGGATATCATGGACGAATTGGTTAATCACAAGCTCAGTGGAAATTATTCAGAGTACCAGCTTGAATCCATTTTGCTCGGGACATACGACTGCGGAAAGGAAGAGGACACTGAGTATGCCAAATGGTTTGATACATCATCTGTCTTCCGGAAAAGCAATCAATCATTCGACACCCTTGATAGGCCTGAAACGAAAGGTATAAAGTTCAAACCCTAGATAGAAGAGCCACCGGTGTTGGAACTAAAACCGCTACCATCCCATCTGCAGTATGCCTACTTGGGAAAAGATGCTACCTTACCAGTTATTATTTCGACGGAGTTAACTGACACGCAAAAGGAGAAACTGCTAAGGGTCCTGCGGGAGTTCAAACAGCAATTGGGTGGACTATAGCGGATATTAGGGGAATTAGTCCATCATATTGTATGCATAAGATTTTAATGGAAGAGGGGGAAAAACAAACCATTGAGATGCAAAGAAGGCTAAACCCCATTATGAAGGATGTAGTAAAAAAGGAGATCATAAAATGGTTGGATCTTGAGCATTATTTACCCAATCTCGGATAGTTCATGGGTGAGCCACATGCGGTCGTACCAAAGAAAGGGGGGTATGGCGGTGGTGAAGAATGAAGCTAATGATCTCATCCCTACTAGAAACGATTCTGAGGATGAAGAGTATGTATGGACTACCATAATTTGAATAAAGCCACACATGAGGATCACTTCCCTTTGCCGATTCATTGATCGGATGTTGGATAGGCTAGCGGGACATCGATTCTCTTGTCTTTTGGATGGATATTCAGGTATAATCAAATTGCCATAAACTAGAAGGATCAAGAGAAAACTACATTCACATGCACCTACAGTCAGATGCGTTTGCATTCGGCACATGTACGTTTTTGGGTTATGTATGAAAGTAGTATGCACACTTGCCAATCATGTTTGATGATAAAGCATATACTTTGTAACAATCTTATTCATTTATTAATAAAAGTATTAATTTATTAAAGGCTTTTAATTATCTACATGATCTTTTTTTTATAATATGTGATAAACCCATAGTTTTAAGCAATGCTTTTAGAATAATGATGATGATCATTCTCATGAGATCTAAATTCTTTGAAAGCTTAAAACTAAAATAGTTCCCAATCGTTGGATTACTAAATTAGGGATTAGTGAATCCAGGATAGATTGAGTACACGTTAACTTGCTCATTGGATGAGGATGATTGATCTCGTGATCATTTGTGTAAAGACACTAAAAGCAAGTATGTAGGTGCTTATTAGAGAATAAGTTCACTTTGAGCGTGGCTCGCTAAGGAATACCTAATGGAGTTTTATTTACTGTTTGTCGATAGGAATTCTGTAGTGATGATAGTCAAGTAATCCTTGGACTTGAGATCATCATAGTATCTTGTGTATGATGAGTTATACTTTGACTTATTCCTTAAGACCCTTAGGGTATATCAAAGGGTATGCTTGGGTATAATAAGTTGTACATGGAGATAATGTATGATCGATAAAGAATCTATCACTTCTAATAAAAGAAGAGAAATGTCTATGTGATTCGATAAATGACAACCCGGTGAGTCCTTGGCGGTAAGCGAGAATGAAATTAGAAAGGAGTTTCTAATTTGCATTATTTGAAGTTGTGCATTTAAGGATCGAAATACATATAATTAAATAAAATAAGACTTGTGGTAATTCCATGTCTTATATTTAATTGGGACATTGTATGGTGGAAGGATTGAATTATGCAGTAACTATTTACTCAAAAGGTTCTTTAATGATTAATGTTGAAATCTATATTATACTGGAAAGTCGTTGATCGTTAGGGAGGCTTATCCTATTGTAGAATAAATATTATTTAAATAAATTAATTGTTTAATTTATTTATTTAAATAAGATTAAATTATTCTAATTGATTTATTCACTGTAGGTTTAATATGGAGAACACAAAAGGTCACACCATAAAAGGAAGAATAATTATTTAAGAAGTTAATGGCATAATCGTAATAATATGTTAAGTATATTTAATTTAATCTATGGTGATAGAATAAATTAAATAGCTTAATATTATTATTTAATATTTTAGAAATATTAAATATAAATTAATAAGAGAGTCTTATTAATATTATTACAATTATTATTATTTTAATTTCTAAAGAGTTTAGGAATTAATTTAATATAAATATTCTCATTTATTCTAATAGGATTAGGAGGAAAATTAGTTAAAGGAGTTTAATTAATTATCCCTAATAAGATTAGGGAGCTTAATTAATTAAAAGAATTTAATTAATTAAATAAAACCTAATTCCTTAATTGTTAAGGTGGTTTCTTGATATTATTAATAAGAGGAGTCTTATTATGGGTAAAGGGGTTGTTGACTTTTACAACGATATAATTCCAATTTGTTGGATAGCAGACTTTTCTATAGAGATAGGAAAAACTAGGGTTTGAGCCAATCACCATCTTCTTGAATTTTCTTCTTCTTGGTGGATCACCTCTGAAGGCCAAACATTTGGGTGGTTAGCGTTGATCGAAGGAAGAACCAAACCCGGTGGATTCAAGATTGAGCGAAAAGGATTTGGAGGTGAACTTGTACTCGAGGAAGTTTCGATCTTGAGGGTATGATTAGATTTTTTTTATTTCGTTTAATTAATAATTATGCGTAAAGGGTGATCCGGGTATATGGTTTTAAATTTTTAAACTACGATTTTACACGCTTCAGCACTTTTATGCAATTTGATTCTTGTAGCGTGAATATTACAAATCTAATGATTGGTATCGAGCCCAAACCTTTATGCGAATTATTAATTATTTAATTTAATATGTATGTTGATATGTGTTTAGAATAATTTATTTGGGCATAATTTTATTGTATAAAATTTATTTAAAAAAAAAAAATCGGTACTAATAAATATATTATATATATTCGGTACTTCAAATATGGCTTGAAAAATCTGGATGAGTTTCGTGAGCAGCAGCAGGCTGAGATGAAAAGATTTTTCTTGTACTGCCAAAGACTTTTGCAAAAAAAGGTTGCTGTTATTTCTATTGACCAAGCAACATGGCACGGAAATTAAAAATAATAAAAAAAAACACCGGAAATCATGCCCAGGACTTAAACCAGCAGGAAATCAAGACATGCCCACGTGATCACCCAAGACATGCACGGTTTTTAAAAAAAAAAAATCAAAAGAAATGGTTATATATATATATATATATATATATATTACGAATATATATATACATATATATATTCTTAATTATTATATAATTAAAATAAAAAGTTTATTTTAATTTTAAAATAAAAGGTTTATTTTAATATTAAAATATAAAGTTTTATTTTAATTTTAAATAATTTTATAATTAAAATAAAAAAGTTTATTTTAATTTTAAAATAAAGGTTTATTTTAATATTAAAATAAGAGAGTTTATTTTAATTTTAAAATTGGATTTCATGCTAACTAATTAGAGTTGGAATTGGATTCCATGATAACTAATTGGAGTTGAAATTGGATTATATTTTTCCTTAAATAAAGGAGTTTATTTAGATATGAAATAGGATTTCATATTATTCAAAATAAAAGAGTTTATTTGTGAATAGGAAAGAGAATCCAAATTTCTTAAATAAAGGAGTTTATTTAAATATGAAATAAGATTTCATATTATTCAAAATAAAGGAGTTTATTTGTGAATAGGAAAGATAATCCAGTGTGTTTTAATAATTTTTTTTTTTACATGGAATTGGATTCCATAATTAATTAAAATAAAAGAGTTTATTTTAATTAAATTTTTTATATATATATGGAATTGGATTCCATAATTAATTAAAATAAAGGAGTTTATTTTGATTAAAGATTTTGATTAAAATAAGATAGTTTATTTTATTCAAAATTGGATAAATTAAAATAAAATAGTTTTATTTTGATTTAAATTTGGATTAAAATAAAGGAGTTTATTTTGATTCAAAAATAGATTTTATACTAACTAAATTTGCCCATTAAATGATATCAATATATATATTAAATGTTTATTATTCATGAGATGAATGTTATTTATTGATGCGTATGGTGATGTGTATGATAATAAATGGGATTGATTATGAACTATTGAATTAAATGTGATTGGATTTTATTTTAGTTGGATGCATGAATGTATGAGTTTTATTAAATGGGGTCTACGTCATTCGTCTTCTCTAATTTTACGAATATAAATTCTATCTCCCTCTATGTACTTCCCTTATTTAACGATCGAGGTTTCTATTTATTTTAAATAGTTTTGTAATAGGAATAGTTAGAATTAATTTTGAAAAATTAGAGATCAAAGGATCAAAGGAGCGATTGAAGACCCGTTTGTAATGGAGCCCGTGTTTAAATGTAATAGTTATATTTAAATATTATTTCTTGCACCCCTAGGGTTTGACCTTTTGGTTCACTTGGTGGCTCTAGTGAACCAAACTAGAATAAAAGTCCATAATCAATCCGGGTAGAATATAGTATTCTATATGTGCATGCTTATACTATATATATTATATATTATGCAAACATGCTTCGCATGTTCATTAATATATACGCGTATTTTATATATATATATATATAAATGCGCGCTAAACAAGATGAGACAAATTAATAACAAACCCCTCAATTTTTATATTAAGTCTAAGCGTTCAAAGATATTTGGAATATCGAGCGTAAGCCTTCTAGCATGATAAAATTAATAGAGTATTAAATATTTAATATGAGTTTGTTGTGTCACCACAAGGCAAGTATTAAGTATTTAAGATGTTAATTTATCACATTTGATGCTTATAAAGAAAATTGAACAATATTGTTTTGTTGTGTCACCACAAGGATGATATTTTCTTTTTGAATATATGGAGTGCTAGGTTGGACTTAACTTGGATAATTTTGATTAGGATGTGCCACCACTTGATCAAAATAATCTAAGAGGCAAAAGAAAAGGAGTTGCATAGTTGATGTAATTGACAAAAGTTGTCTACCTATTTATTTATATATAGTTTGTTGTGTCACCATAAGGCTATATACATTTGAAATGGGATCCTTATTCTCACTAGCTAATCTTTAATTAGATTTTGCCGAACTATATAAGTGAGGTAATATAGTTTGAAGAAAATAGTGGGAGATACCAATTTAAAACAAGACCTAAATTATTTTGGTAATTAATAAAAGAATGTATGTTAAAATATTGTTAATTACAAATTCATTTATAGAATTTTACAATGTCTAAATTACTATCCGCAAAGCATATTAGATGCTAAATTACTTGAATAGAATTAAGCGGATTGGTTAAGGAATTTGAGAATAGTTCTCATGGTAGTGAAAAGCTATCTTATGCCCATAATACGCCTATCCACGCAATGGTTGCGCACAATGCCTCCGAGGAAGACATTGCTACTTTTAGAAAGTGGCAAGATGATGCTGATTGGCTCAATGCATCATGCTCGCATCTATGAGTACTTGAGCTTGACGTCACAAGATGAAACTATGGATGCTCCTACTATAATCTTGCACATCAAGTAGTTGATGGTGAGGAAAGTAGGGACCGATAGATATCGAGATATCTAAGGAGCTCTTTAGATCTAGAATGGCCGATGGCACTATAGTACAAACAAAAGTTCTTAACATAATCAACTGATTGATCAATTAGGACAACTGGTTTTGTCATGGATGGAGAGTTGAGCCAAGATTTGATCTTGCACTCACTCCAGGACTCCTTTCACAATTGTTGTGAATTTTTCATATGAACAAGCTAGATATAAACTTCATTTGATTTTCTTAACATGTTGAAAATGTTGAGAGTGACTATCCAACCAAGAAAAACCAAGTCTTCTTGGTAGGGGCCAAAGGATCTTACGAAAAGAAGAGCGATTCAAAAGAAGGTAAGCAGAAAGGCGTAAACAAAGGATAATAAGAACAAAAGCGTCACGGATAGCAAAGGAGTTTGCTTCCACCGCAAATAAGCACTGGACCTTTGGAAAAGCTGCGAGAAGCATCTTGCGAGAGGTTAACCAAAGAAGCTTAGTGAAGTTTGGTTATAAATACAAATTTGTTCATGATTTAAAATAAAATTTTCTTTAAGTCGAGGTTCTACTTGGGTATTGGATACCGACTTTGGTTATCATAAATATAGATTTATGAAGGGACCAAGCGAAGTAGAAAGCTAAACAAATATAAGTAATCCTAATGCGGAAATGTAGCAAAGGTTGCCAATTAGCCATAAAAACTTATAGTTTAGCAATGCCTACGGAAATTCTATTAAGTCGATAAGTTGTTATTGTATTCTAGTTCTTGTTAGAAATATTATTTCTATTTTATTGTTGGACAATAAAATTTTTGGTATTATAATTAAGAACAATTGTTGTTCTATTTATAATAATAAGGTTTTGTATAGAACTGGAATATTACTTAATGGATTTTGTATACTTGACTTACATGAAAATAATTTTGCATATTGAACAAATTAGTATAAGAAAAGGAGATGATCATTCAAAGAGTTGAATGTGTGTATTTGCTGAAATACAAGTATGAATTATTTGAAAGGTTCAAACAATTCAGAAGTGAAACAAATTGACAATGTATTAAGATTCTTTGATTAGATCAAGGAATAAATACTTGTGCAATAAGTTTCTAGATCATCTCAAATGGTTTTCTCATAATGGACGCCTCTCGATACATAATAATTGATTGATGTATCTGAAAGGAAAAATCATACCTTGTTGAACATGGTACGGTCCATAATGATTTTACCGACATTCCAGTATCCTTCTAGGGTTATGTCCTAGAAATGGCTGCATATCTACGAAAATGGTAACCTCTAAATCCGGCCCCAAGACTCCATAAAAGTTATGGACAGGGAGGATTCCTAATCTTAAGTATGTTAAGATAAGGGGTTCCAACTTATGTGAAACGGTTTCAAAGGATAAGCTTGGGACAAGATTTGACAAGTGTCGATTTGTGGGACATCCTAAAGTAAGTTTAGGGTATGTGTTCTATAATCCTACTTAGCAAAAGGTGTTTGTTGCGAAACACGCTGCCTTCTAAGATAAAGGTGTTTATCATTAAAGGGCTAGTGGGAGGATTATAGATCTTGAAGAGTTCATGATCCACAAAACACTATAAGTTAAAGAGGAACACAGTAGATAGACTATTGTACCACAATAGAATCATAAACTGGAATAGTACCAGAAGATACCTAGGAGGTATGGATTCATCATGGATGATGATGATGAGGTACGCATCATAGAAGATGATGATCGAGTTACATACTGATGAGGTAAGAGTTCTAGTGTGTACAAAAGGGTCGATTGGGGCGTCGTGACACTTCTAGTATTATATATTGATATACTACGGATAAGGAATGACATACCAATGCTACAATCAGTAAAGATAAAGTTGTCTAAACATTCCTCCATGAATGATTTGGAAGAGTATCTTAATTGGGGATATAAATCTATATAGATAGATTTAAGAGGATGCTCGACATAACCCAAGGAACGTATATTCATTTGATGCTAAAGTCGTTTAGCATGGCAAACTCTAAGAGATGTCTCATGTTGATGAGCCATGGAGTGTATCTCTCTTAATAGTCCCCATAGACTCCAAAGAAGAGAGATTGCATGAGTGACAATCATGTATGCAATGAAATGTACGAGACCTGATGTTGATCAGTCATATTCTGGAGAAGATCATTGTAAGACAGTGAAAAACATCTTAAAGTGCTTAACCGGCACTAAGGATGTGATCATATTCATGGTGGGTCTTAATTAAAACTAGAGGGCTTAACAGACTCAAGTTTTTCAGACAGACCAAGACGACAGAAAAATCCACTTTAAGGTAAAGCGTTATCTTGAGCGATTGGTGCGTTGAATTGGAAAGGTTCCAAAGCAATGAAAGAGTTTTTGGTTTAGTGATAAAGACAAAGTATATAGCTATAAATGAAGCTACAAGTTGATTGTTTGGATTAAAAGTTCATTCTGAGAACTAGGAATAGTTCTAAGTCTCATCTTGGATCTAAACATGTGTTGTGGCACTTTCATTTGATTATTAGAATCATTGAAAGATGGGAAATCACTATAGAGATAGTGGAATCTCATGAACAACATTACATATCCATTAAATAAAGCTTATCCAACAGCGGGATAATCGTCACTTAGAGAAGAAGAGTATAAGATACAATGACGATTGGCTTTAGTGCAAGTGGGAGATTGAAAGTAGTATGCACACAAGCCGATCATGTTTGATGATAAAGCATATACTTTGTAATAATCTTATTCATTTATTAATAAAAAGTATTAATTTATTAAAGGCTTTTAATTATCTACATGATCTTTATTTTATAATATGTGATAAACCCATAGTTTTAAGCAATGCTTTTAGAATAATGATGATGATCATTCTAATGAGATCTAAATTCTTTGAAAGCTTAAAACTAAAATAGTTCCCAATCGTTGGATTACTAAATTGGGGATTAGTGAATCCGGATAGATTGGTACATCGTTGCTTGCTCATTGGATGAGGATGATTGATCTCATGATCATTTGTGTGGAGACACTAAAGCAAGTATATAGGTGCTTATTAGAGAAATAAGTTCATTTGAGCATTGGCTCGCTAAGGAATACCTAATGGAGTTTTATTTACTGTCGATAGGAATTCTGTAGTGATAGTAGTACAAGTAATCCTTGGACTTGAGATCATCATAGTATCTTGTGTATGATGAGTTATACTTTGACTTATTCCTTAAGACCCTTAGGGTATATCAAAGGGTATGCTTGGGTATAATAAGTTGTACATGGAGATAATGTATGATCGATAAAGAATCTATCACTTCTAATAAAAAGAGAAATGTCTATGTGATTCGATAAATGACAACCCGGTAGTCCTTGGTTAAGGCGAGAATGAAATTAGAAAGGAGTTTCTAATTTGCATTATTTGAAGTTGTGCATTTAAGGATCGAAATACATATAATTAAATAAAATAAGACTTGTGAGTAGTTCCATATCTTATATTTAATTGGGACATTGTATGGTGGAAGGATTGAATTATCACGGTAACTATTTACTCAAAGGTTCTTTAATGATTAATGTTGAAATCTATATTATACGGAAAGTCGTTTGATCATTAGGGAGGCTTATCCTATTGTAGAATAAATATTATTTAAATAAATTAATTGTTTAATTTATTTATTTAAATAAGATTAGAATTATTCTAATTGATTTATTCACAATAGGTTTAATATGGAGAAACAAAAAGGGTCACACCATAAAAGGAAGAATAATTATTTAAGAAGTTAATGGCATAATCGTAATAATATGTTAAGTATATTTAATTTAATCTATGGTGATAGAATAAATTAAATAGCTTAATATTATTATTTAATATTTTAGAAATATTAAATATAAATTAATAAGAGGAGTCTTATTAATATTATTACAATTATTATTATTTTAATTTCTAAAAGAGTTTAGGAATTAATTTAATATAAGTACTCTCATTTATTCCTAATAGGATTAGGAGGGAAAATTAGTTAAAGGAGTTTAATTAATTATCCCTAATAAGATTAGGGAGCTTAATTAATTAAAAGAATTTAATTAATTAAATAAAACCCAATTCCTTAATTGTTAAGGTGGGTTGCCCACATCTATTAATAAGAGGAGTCTTATTATGGGTAAAAGGGGGTTGTTGACTTTTACAACGACATAATTCTAATTTGTTGGAGAGTACCCTTTTCTATAGAGATAGGAAAAACTAGGGTTTGAGCCAATACCCCTTCTTCTTGAATTTTCTTCTTCCTTGGTGGATCACCTCTAGAGGCCAAACATTTGGGTGGCTAACGTTGATCAAAGGAAGGAACCAAACCCGGTGGATTCAAGATTGAACGCGAAAGGATTTGGAGGTGAACTTGTACCTGAGGAAGCTCGATCTTCAAGGGTATGATTCGTTCTTTATCTTTTTGTTTAATTAATAATTGTGCATAAAGGGTGATCCGGGTATATGGTTTGTAATTTTTTAAACTCTGATTTTACACGCTTCCGCACTTTTATGCAATTTGATTGCGCACATGAATATTACAAATCTAACAATGTAATGCACCGACAACCTTTCAAC
Source organism: Panax quinquefolius (assembly GCA_020205615.1). Lineage (NCBI taxonomy): Eukaryota > Viridiplantae > Streptophyta > Magnoliopsida > Apiales > Araliaceae > Panax > Panax quinquefolius. The sequence continues at coordinate 62,727,677 of CM035155.1, forward strand.
GATGCATGATGGCGATCTTATCCGATATGGTCGAACAGAATTTGAAGGTATTTATGGATCACTTTTCTGTGTTCGGTGATAGCTTTGATTTATGTTTGAAAATTCTGATTTTAGTGTTGAAGCGATGTGTGGAGACTAATCTTGTTCTTAACTGGGAAAAATGTCACTTTATGGTGAAAGAAGGGATTATTTTGGGGCATAAGGTTTTTGCAGTAGGGTTAAAGGTGGATAAAGCGAAGATTGAGATAATTGAGAAATTACCTCCTCCATCATCTGTGAAGGGAATCCTGAGCTTCTTGGGACATGTGGGTTTCTATAGACGCTTCATTAAAGATTTCTCCAAAATTTCAAAATCCTTATGTTCCCTGTTGGAGAAAGATGTGCCTTTCAAGATGGATCAGTCATGTATCAAGGCTTTTAAAGTATTAAAGAGGAAATTGGTCTCAGCTCAATTATTGTGGCGCTTGGATTGGTCTTTATTGATTCGAATTGATGTGTGGACGCCCGGTGACTCTGCTTGTTGGAGCGATATTGGGACAACGTCACGACAAGATTTTTCACATAATCTACTATTCCAGCAAAACGTTGACGGATGTCCAGTTGAACTACACAACCACCAAAAAAGAATTATTTGCAGTTGTGTTTGCCTTCGACAAATTCAGAGCATATTTCATTAGGACCAAGGTAATCGTTTATACTGATCATTCTACCATTAAGTATCTGATTGAGAAGAAGGACGCTAAACCGAGGTTAATATGGTGGGTATTATTGCTGCAAGAGTCTGATTTGGAGATCCGGGATAGAAAAGGCACCAAAAATCAGGTGGCGGATCATCTTTCTCGGTTGGAAAATGTGTAGGTACTGAAGAAAGACAACGTAATGATTAATGAGAAATATCCGGATGAACAACTTCTCCGAGTAACCACAATATTGCCTTGGTATGCTGATTATGTGAATTACGTGGTTGCTAAAGTGTTACCCCAGGATTTGAACTCACAGCAACGTAAGAAGTTCCTCCACGGCGTGATGCAATACTATTGGGATGAACCATTTCTGTTTAAGGAATGCGTGGATCAAATGATTAGATGTTGTGTGCCACATGAAAAGATGGACAACATACTAGGCCATTATCATTCATCGGATTACGGAGCCCATTATTCCGGTGATCGAACAGCGGCCAAGGTGTTACAATCAGGATTTTTCTGGCCTTCTCTATTCAAGGATGCGTATCTCTATGTACTGAAGTGTGATCGGTGCCAACGCGTAGGTAATATCTCTAAGCGTAATGAAATGCCACTTAACACAATTTTGGAGGTTGAACTGTTAGACGTGTGGGAAATCGACTTTATGGGACCTTTCCCATCTTCCTTTAATAATCAGTACATTCTATCGGCGGTAGATTACGTTTCAAAATGGGTAGAAGCCGCAGCGTTACCCACAAATGATGCCAACGTTGTTCTCCGATTCTTAAAGAAAAACATCTTCACACGATTTGGGACGCCGAGGGAAATAATAAGTGATGAGGGAACTCATTTCTGTAATAAGTAGTTCACATAATTGCTTGTAAAGTATGGGGTTTGTCATAAAATTGCAGCCGCGTGTCATCCCCAAACCAATGGTCAAGTGGAGGTCTCGAATAGGGAGGTCAAGCGAATTCTAGAAAAGGTTGTCAATCTATCACGAAAAGATTGGTCATTGCATCTTGACGATGCTCTATGGGCATATCGAACAGCATATAAGAATCCGATCGGCATGTCACCTTATCGAATGGTCTACGAAAAGGCGTGTCATCTCCCGGTTGAACTAGAACACAATGCACACTGGGCCATTCAGAAACTTAATTTTGATCTACAAGCAGCTGGTGAGAAAAGGTTACTGTAGTTAAACGAGATGGATGAATTTCGGTTCAATGCCTATGAGAATGCAAAACTCTACAAGGAGAAAGTCAAAGCTTGACACGATAAGAAAATTCTTGATCGAACATTTTAACCAGGACAACAAGTCTTGCTTTTCAACTCTCGATTGCGTTTATTCCCTAGAAAATTGAAATCTCGTTGGTCAAGACCTTTCAAAGTTGTATCTATTGCACCACACAGTAATATCGAAGTCGAGGAACCGAATTCAAAACGCACATTCAAGGTGAATGGTCAACGACTTAAACACTACTGGAGTGGACCCATCGATCGATAATCTACGGTCATATACCTCTCCGACCCAGTGACCTTCTAAAGATTAAAGGAACGTCTAGCTGACGACTTTAAACCAAGCGCTATAGGGAGGCAACGCACAGGATGTTACTTTATTTTAATTTAATTCAGTTATATTAGTTAATATCTCAATTTAGCTAATGTTATTTTAATTTGATAGACAAGCTTGATTAACAACATTCTTGTATTCATTGTTCCAGGAAAAATGCACAGCAATTGGTCAGAGTCAGAGCATGACCAGCGCCTCGGCGCTCCCCATATAAAGGATCACGGCTTCCTACATTTGAAGCCACGATAATTACAATCTGAATCTGATGCCCGACGCTCCATCACGCATATTTTCCTGTGCCCCGACGCTGAAGCTCGGCCCAGACTCTGCATACCAGCGCCTCGGCACTCTGAAGAGTACTATAGCCAGCGCCCCGGCGCTGAGGCGTGTCACCAAATACTGATGCCCAACGCCCCGACGCTCTAAACAACATGAAACCCAGTGCCCCGGCGCTGCGGTTTAAAATCAGACTCCTACATAACCTCAAATGTTGAACGGTTACACCTCTCTTCCTTTCAATTACCCTCACATCTTCTAACATTCTCTCACACGTCTCTAAAACTTGCACCCAGTAATTGGAACTTGAATAGTTGACATCTGCATAATTTTGTACACACTTTCAAATCTCATTTATTTTCGATCACTGTGTTTAGTAATTTTCGACGATCACGTCCTTCTTCAAAGGTATGTACTGAATTACAGTTAAATTAATGTGGAATCAAACTTTGTAATTGTGCCAATGGTAAGTCCCAATTTATCTGAATTTTCATTCTCCTACATCTATAGTGCCAATTCTCATTACTATTATTTTGATTATCCCATATTGCATGTCTGTCCATAACGTTTGTTTGGGATTGCATGCATATAAGGAGATTGAATGTAGGGATGTAAATTACTAGACAATTGGAAGTGTTCAAACCAAAGTGTGAACTTCCCACAAAGTGTTTGATGTTTTGTCTGACCTAATGTTCACACTCATAACCATAGACACACATTGACTACACTGGCATTCTAACCATCCCAATACCGTCGGACCACAGAAATATCATTAGTATGGGGAATGGGACTAATATTTTGTCGGACTTGCATATACATGATTGAAAATCCTCAGACGTTTAGCCTATATAGTTACATGTACCGAATGTTGCAGTTATTTGTCATAATATGCTTCTACATAGTGTGCCTCTTTGCAAATTGCACCATTCGCATGGTAACTGTATCCGATCAGTTCAATGCGTTGTGACACACCCCCAACCATGTACTCCACGTGCATATAACTTGAAGTTTGGGGTTGTGTTCGAGGTCTACGTATACATATTCGAGTTATGCCCAATTCTAATACATGTGTATGTTTTTACTTGCAGAAATTTTTTTACATGGCTTCCAAGCGTTAACATGGTGAAGGTTCAGGGACCACTTCAACTCCACCTCCAAAATTTGATAGTTGACGTTTTGTCAGTGTCGTGGCTCAGGAACGCTATAACCGCATGGCTACCCGCTCACTAGTCCCAGAACACGGTTTCAGACCCGATCAATCAAAGGATGGGGACTTGGAAGTTATGATAGTTGAGAGGAATTGGTTCCACCTCACCGAACAGCCCGATTTGGCCGTGATCGCAGTTGTCAAAGAATTATACGCCAATGTGCCCGAGCATTTCCACTATGGGGTGTTTGTGAAGGGAAAAACTGTTGAAATTGGCGATGAGGACATAAACGAGTGCTATCAACTACCATTAGAAGGGCTGAACGACGAGTATACAAGTCTTGTGAGTGATGGGCCGGACTATGAGAAGATAATTTGCGAGCTTTGTCAACTGGGCACCACATGGACATTGCATGAACGTGGCAGCATGACCTTTCCACTCTCCAACCTCAGTCTATATGGAAAGGCGTGGTATGCCTTCATTTGCGCTAAACTCATGTCATGCACACATGTGAGCCATGTCACCAAAGAGAGGGCTGTTTTGCTATATTCAATTATTCAAGGCCAAAAAATTGATATTGGCCACCTTATCCAGCAGTCTATTCTCAGAGCATCACGAGGAGGAACCACAGGAGGTTTACCCCATCCATCGTTAATTTGTGTTTTATGTGCCAAGTTTGGAGTGAAATGGAAGTCAGACGAGATGATTCAAACGCCTATGCCAGTTTTGGACCATAAGTTAATAAGCAGGTATAAAGTGTGGACAGGTGGGGTAAACCACCCTAGGGGATTGGGTTTCATAATTCCCCAAGTTGAAGCTTCTCAAGCTCCATCACCTCAAGCTCCACCTACTTATGGCCCTTCCTCCGCAGCTCACCGTGGTGTGGATCCAGAAGCAGTCCAGCGTGAAATAGACGGATGGTTTTACAATCTTGAAGCTCAGAATGTCCGCCTGTCGGAACGCCGGGATGTCATTTATAAGTACTTGGTCGACTAGTTTGCAGCCCAGGATGCCATGAACGCCCAGCTGTTCCCGGGTGTTAATCTCAACCAGTTCCCCACTGCTCCTATTCTGCCTGTGTTTCCCCCTTCTGATCTAGAGATGAGCGAGGATGATGATGCTCCACCCGAGGAATAAGCTCATCAGGGAAGTCCTCTCTTTTATTTTGTTTTATTTTTTCGCATGAGGACATTGCTCTAGATAAGTTTGGGGGTAGTTAATTTCGTTTTGCATGTTTTGCATTTAGTAGATTGTTATTGTTAATAGTTTATGGATAATTTGAATTATTATTGTTGGTTAAATGTTGCATTTAGGATTGCATGTTAATTCTAGCCTTTGATAGTATGTATGTTTGGGGCCAATGATGAAATTAAAATTGTATGAACAAGTCTAGTAAGGATTGTTAAGCTAGTGATATGATTTTCTTGACATGATTTAAATCTTCATCTATTTGACACTGATATTATAAGGATAGCACAACATTTTTTGCAAAATGACCATGTTGGCTATGATAGGTTAAATGGATAGATAATAGTGTTCTAAAGGATGAATGCTAGTGAAATGAAGGAACAATTTGAATAGCTAGTGGAGACTGAATTTAGATATAAACTCAAGTTTGGGGGAAAATATTTGGAGTATATAAGCTAAAAAAAATAAAAAATATATATATATATATAATAAACACCGTGGCATGCTTGTCTAGTTTTGTGGCCTTTGTTATTTGAGTAAGTAAGCCCAAGGGGATTGTCTCTGCACGTAGCGCCTTAAGGTCTTAATGGCTTGGGAGTCATTGGTCGAAAGCTCGTTAAGGTAACATTGAAAAGCCTAAGGGAATAAGACAATGCATAGTCATGAGAGAAAAAAAAAGGAAAAAAATATAACAAAGCGGGAAAAGTGCAAAAAGCCCCCGTATAAAAAGAGCATAAGTATTCCATTTTGACCCCTGGACCTTGGTGATTGTTTGATTTCAGTCGAATCAAGTTTATTTGATGAGTTCTCGATTTTGCACTGTATGATGCCTATTAAGAAATTTATTATCTTTCATATTTTGCTTTTCATTGGTTAGCATGGTTGTTGAACACACACTCACGATATCAGTAATAACAGATTTAGATTCGTTGATTGTTGGAATATTATTGACCAGCCTTAACATGATGTATTAGCATGTTTTTGTGATTTTTCTGAGGCCTATGAATATGTGCTATTAGATTGCTGGAATTAAGAACGTGTAGAAAGTTTGCATTTGCATGGTGTTTAGTTTTTCGTATTGTTTTGTGTTGTGTTGTGTTGCTTGAGGACAAGCAATGATTTTAGTTTGGGAGTATTTGATGAATGGGTAATATACCCATGAATTGGATATATTTGGGCTTAATTTATTGTATTCTCAAAGCATTTAGATTCATTTTTACTGTGTTTAGTTGTTATATTGCAGATTTGGGAGCTGTAGGAACACTTGGGAGATTTTGAGTTGAAAAAGGGCATAATGGCAACTTTCGCACGCACGTCGTATTTGGGCACTCGACACGTTCATTTCAGTATTTGGGGTCTTTGGCCTGGATTCGAGTAGACCGAGGGACCAGCGCATTATTTGGACGGTTGACTTGCTTTAAAGAAGGTTATTTGACTAGTTGATTTGGAAAAGGAGTTTGGTGTAAGATGAGAAGTATATAAGGGTTACTGCAATGGAAAGAGGGGACGAATCTACACAATTGGAGGCTGATCAAGGAATCAGAAGGAGAATTTGAAGAATTTTGCTTGGAGTTTTTTCTTCTTCTTCATTCTTTTAATTTTGTGTAATTCTTTAAGGACGATTTTTCAAAGATTGTTGGTTTTAATTTCCGTCATGAACTAATTTCTTAAATTATGATTTTAATTGAACCTTTTATGGCTTTAAATTAGTTATTCAATTTATTCCAATTATTTATGTTGAAGTGAATTGTTCATCTTGCCTTGTGCTGATTGATTAATTATCTGGCCAATAATTACCTTGTTACTCTAGAAGGAATTGAAAGAGGAATTCCAGGGCTAGAACTGGGAATGGTGACATGTGACTTAGTTATTTGCAAAGTGAATAATTAGGTTTGTGAATTGAATGGAAATATCTGTTCACCGCATGTAACATATAAGGAATTGGGATTGAAAAGAGTTTAATTCAATTGTTTTGCATAGGAATATAGCAAGATTAATCTGGATTAAATAGAAGGCAATTGATCACTTGGAAAAGGACTTTTGGCACATGAGAATTCCTGTTAACAATTCAGTAGGCATAATAATTGGGATAATTGGATAATTGATTTATAGTAGATAATTTGGGATATTGGAGTCTTAATCCTTATTTATCTGAATTCAATCATGTTTTAGTTTTGTTTATTTACTTTCTTTTAAACTAATCTCTTCCAATTGTTAATTTAGTTTTCTTCATTCGAAAAATCACAATTTATGGTTGTTTAAATAAAATTTAATTGATAGAGTGCTAGTAGTTGGAATTTATTAATTAGAATTCTCTGTGGGATCGACACTCTATCTTATCACTCTATTACTTGTTGACCGTGTATACTTGCACGTTTCCTTTGATTGTGAAATTAACCAACAAATATCTTTAAAGAGAAAAGATCAATAGGTAATGTGATGGTTCCAACTTAAATCAAGCAAGATTTATAAACTGTAGATGTAACGAAGGTTTCACCCAATAGAGTTTCAATAGATAAGTCAAAGTCTAATTTCTTAGGGGTCAAGTTTAAACATTGAGCACAAGCAGGAGAAATAAAAGAATGGGTAGAACCGGTATCTAATAAGGTATTGACTTCGCAAGAATTTATGATTAACTAACTCGTGATAACTTTGTTCGGGTCCCTCGTATTTTAAGAAGTCACAAAAAATGCTCTTCCTGAAACCACCGACTTTTTTTGTTCGTATTCACCTTTAGTGCCACTGTACCAGCTGGACTTGATTTCGCTATAGGATAAAATCGATCTTTGTGATCATTTTCTTCACAACTAAAACATACCTTGGAAGGATGTGAATAGTTTGGACTTATGTGTCCCTCCTCTCCGCATTTGTAGCATCTAACTGGTGGTCTTTCTCCTCCCCTTGAATTTGTTCTTTGGTCTTTGGTCTTTGGTCTTTGGTCTTTGGTCTTTGGTCTTTGGTGCCGGTGTCGATGTCTTTCCGTCATCGTTAAATCTTCTCTTCTTGAAATTTCCACTTGAATCATTTCTTCTATTATCCTGGCCATGATTACCACCAAAGTGGTTACCATTTCTGGCATAATAATTTCCTCCACGATGGTTATCAGTGATAACTCCAGTCCCCATCAGAAGTCGAGAGAGCAAATATTCATCACACCCCATTGAAAAGCGGTCCAACAAACTATATACATCATGCATATACATCATGTTGTAGTACATTACATCATTGATTATCTTGTCATATTTCAAGTGTCTAGTATTTTTTATCCTATCAATGCCAATACATTGCATGAATATGATAAAGAGGGGCATATGTAGACAATCGAAATTTTTGCATTCCTGTTACTAACGTTGTAAGAGGGCAGAATAGCCTTTCAAAGATAACCTTGGAGGACAAAGCTATTCCAATTCTGGAGACAAGCCCAGAATTATCAGTTTTGCCAACTTGGAGACAACCCCGAGATACCCAGTTCCCATCCCGGAGACAACACCGGAAGTTTCAGTTCAAACTCAGAGACAACCCCGAGGAATGCAGTTCCAGTTCCGGAGACAACCCCGAAATCATCAGTTTTCTGTCTCAAGACAACCCCAAGATACTCAATTCAAATCCCGTAGATAACCCCACGATTTTTAGTTTCAACCTCGGAGACAACCCCGAGGAATGCAGTTGCAGTTCCGGAGATAACCACAGAAATGCTCATTTCAACCCCTTACAGTTAGCTTCAACCTTAGAGATAACCTTGAGACACTCAATTCTAATCCCAGAGACAACTCCGAGAGGTTAAGCACATCTCAAAGACAACCCTGAGGACATTCAACACCTACAGCAGCCCAATCTCAGAGCTAGCTAACCCGATGAATGACTGCTACATCAGCCCAAATTGGAGATAACACCAGTGAGGGGAAAAATCATCATTTTGCCACCTCGATCCCACATTTCGCCATCTCAAAAACATTTCAACATACATACTACATAGAAGTGTCCTATAAGAACCATAACTTAGATCCCAAGTGACTACTACACAAGACAGCACACCGGATGGAATTAAAAAACCAAAGATCTAGGCATGACCCTATCTTCCCGACTACATACAACCTCTTATCCCATGTCATTGTGTAGCTCTCGACAATAGGATTCTGAAAAGGTATCATACACCTTAATCGTATGCCCGGATTGAAAGTTATGAAGGTTCGAGCGGACAACACATTTTATATATGCATATACTTCGAGATGTCGGGTCCCACGGAGTCCGAGGCACCCCCGGGTAGCCGCAGGTACACCTATGGCTGCCATAGGTACAATTGTGGCTCCCCCCCTATAAATAGAGGGCTTGGGGTGGCCATTTTGAAGAGAGAAAAGGCGAGGAAGCCCTTTACATTTTGCTCTATACACACTATAAACTGAGTGATTTCTCATTTTAAACACTTATGAGCTTATACTTTATTGTATTTTACCGGTGGAAACCGAGTGCTTATTCAATTAAAGCCATTTGAAGTCTTCTTGGCAGCCCACTATAAAACTTCTTACATTTCTTAAAGCCTTTTCTCCACTTTCTGCACACAGTAATTCACGTTGAGAGTCGTGTTGTGTGTGTATGCCCGGACTTCGGTCCATAGCTTTTTATTACTTTTATATATATATACTTATATATATAAATATATATATATATATATATATATATATATATTTGTACTAACATCATCGAGTTATGCCTTGATTGAGCCTGGATTTACATCCAGGAGGCGTTTGTTTATATATATATATATATATATATATATATATATATATATATATATATCTTTGCTTACAACTTTCATACAAACTGCAACATCATGTGAGAATAGGAGTCATGTGATCACAGATTTAGTCTCCTGAATCTTGATTTGGTTCCCATTATGGACATTTTTAGCTGTAACCGGCTTATAAATTATTCACGGTGTTTGAATTTCCTTAGATGGCTTTCATGCCCACAAGGAGTTCGGCACTGCTATGTATCTTATTTTCTTGAAGATGCCTCGCATCTCAAAAATAAAAGAAATCAAGCCGAACACATAATAACATGGAAGTATCAAATACCTCAATTGCTATTGAGCATAAGGGTTTCAAAAACCACTTTTATAAAATATCACTGCTATATCTTATTAAAACTGAATTTTTATACAAAATTCAAACACTTTGTATATAGGTACAAACGAGGCATAACTCTACTTCCAGTTAATTGCACATTGACCCACACACACACGTAGATTCATATAATATTTTAATTAAAAAGTTGCGGTCACCGTGGTAACACAGATGTCGAGTGGTGCCTAACACCTTCCCTCCGCATAATCAAGCCCTCGAACCCTAACGAATCTTGGTTTCACATACCTATTAAGCAGTGTTAAATCACTAAGTCAATGTGCAAACCTTTTCTCGGTTGAGTTGGTGCAACCATTTTAAAATACCAGCTGACGACTCTTACAGTCCAATCATCGACATATACATGTTGGACCTTTTCATAACTTGTTTTTTCAAATAAATCTCACCTAACATGAGAACACCAAAAGATAAGAACAGAAAAGGGACAATAAAAATCCGGACGTCAACAGACATAAGCTTTAAAAAAAAATTGGCCCCCCTCAATTATGGGCCCTGGGCGGTAGCCCTGTTAACCCTTGCCCAGGGCTGGCTCTTGTAAACTTATTGCAAAAAATTTGGTCCAGTTGATATTTAGGGAACATGTTGACTTAGGAAGAACTACCCGTAACAAAATAATTTTGAATTCACAAGAAGATGTTGTATTTTTTGTTAAATAAAATATTACAAAGTTAATAAAATATACATATTAATTTATAAAGATTTGTAATTGGTCAATATATATTAATTACCTATTATTGAGATATTAATGTTATGACTATTGGAAATTTTTTTCTCGTTGTAATATATATATATATATATATATATATATATATATTCTTGTTGCCTTCTATTGCTATATTAAAGGAGAGGAAAGGCATCATATATATCATATCATCTTTAGTATATTATTTGCTTTTCTCACATATATATATCATTTGTCAGCAGCAAAAAGTGTGAAGAGATACTTTCATATATATATATATATATGTGTGTGTGTGTGTGTGGGGGGAAATCTATATATATATATATATATCAGATTTCCCATATATATATATATATATATATGGTACAATTTTTGAGTTTGAGTAAGTAAAATTATAAGTTGTTCCTAGGTCATTCAACTATTTTAAGTGCAGATTAGTTGGGTGAAGAGCTGTTGAATCCTGGGGTAGGATTTTGTCAGTGACATTAGCACCGAGAAAAGTTCTCCGAGGGATAAAATTTCTACTTAAGGACAGTGCACTGCATGCCTCAGCTCAACATAATTCACTCTAATTCGATAAGTCAAATTTCTGCCCTTTTTCTATTTTATAGTTGAATCCTATATTTTATTCATGTTTCACCACCAATCTTAAGTAGAAATTTTGGATTATGCTATGCTTATCATGTTGTTGGTCGTTATCTTTTGGTTGAGCTGACTCATAATCCCCCTCCAATAACTGAGCCTTATTCACTACATCTGAATACAAACACAGTTTGTGAGAAATGAGGTATTGACGTATTTCAGGTTTTAAACCTCGCAAAAACATTCGCGTCATTCTCTCCTCATTATCTACTAAATGAGATGCAAACCGAGATAGCTCCGTAAATTTAGCTTTGTACTATGACATGGTCAAATTATTTTGCTCCAACTTGATGAACTCTACCTCCTTCATGTGACGAATACTTTCGGGAAAGTACTTATCGTTGAACAATTCATGGAACTTCTCCCAAGATATCTTGAGTGCGGCAAGCCGAGTACGCTTTACGGATTCCCACCATTAATCTTCCTCTCCTCACAACATGAAGGTGGCAAAGGGAACCTTTTGTTCCTCAGAGCATCCCAAGACATCAAATATCTTAGTGATATGCTTTATCCACGTCTCTATTGTAAGTGGTTTTGGCTTTCCAAAAATAATCTGGTGGTTCCAGCTCCTTGAACTGCTTAGTGGTGATCATCTGTGAGTTGTCAGTGTTTCCACCTGTTTTTTTCATAGAAGTCTCTCTCGTTTGGTTTTGCATGAATTTTAGAAAGTTCCTAAACATACCATCATTCGTTATTTGGTCGGTGTTGTTGTTTAAAGGAGGAATATTGTCTTCCTGATGCACATTATCCTAGGTATTGATAATCGGTGATTCAACTATCTCATGTGCTCCATTCCTCATCTCAAAATTTTCAGATGCCATTCTCAAATACTACAATAAAATAAGGGTTAATTAAACAAATTAATATATCACACTATTCACCCTATGCTCTGACTGACCCATTAAATACCAAATAAGCTTATGTAGGACACACTAGCAAAGGATTTACTCGTCTCACCCCTCCTAGTTCTAATCCCAGATCTCCGCCATAGACCATATCCCTAAGCTCTGATACCAACTGTGATGCCCCCAAAATAGGTCCACATAACCCATTCTTAGTCGTCAAATACATGGTACAGAAAATAACTACAACTTCATTATTACAATTGTCGTGCAAAATACAACAACACATATGTTGTGAGTTTTAATACAAATATTATCTTCTAGATAATATCCAAACTCAAATAAATACTCATTACAATTATTGATACACTATTTTACAAAATAGTGAGAACTGTTAAAGTAACTGTCTTGAACCAACACTCCATACCCTGACTAGTTCCCGCTATATTCTCACCTCCTGAGAAGAAAAATGGAACAAAAAGGAAAAGGATGAGATCAACTAGCCCAGTAAAGAATATTATGACTAAGATAATGAAAAACAAATTATTGTTAGCCTTCAATGAATCAGATAAAATAAAATGGACAACAAGTTTAGATCAATATTCGCAGCGAAAATAATAATTTATTAGAAGAGTAAAGTAGAGAATGAAGTCTACAATCTTCAATGATTTAAAAATCCATCATCAATATTTTATCCCTGTGACATCAATCAATATACATCTTGAACCAAATATACATCTTTGTACTATGGGCCAAAGATATTCATTTGTATCACCAGTTGGTCATGTTCATCTCAACACCTGTCCATCTTTGCAGTACGGGCCAAAGATATTCATTAGGTAATCATTCATATAGACAACTTGAAAAAAGAAAATAAAATTTAATTTTTCTATGAATAGTGTCGTATACGTGAATAGTAACTCTGACACGAAAAGGTAAAATTTTTATAATAAAATTCATATCAATATTTTGGTATAATGATATTAAAATAAATAATATCATTTATGAAAAAAATAACATCCCCTACCTCAAAAGAAAAGTACTCTGGCAGAAATATGGGATATAATGTTGAAGGAAACTTGCACTGTATAGCAACACTCAAAGTATCTAAATACTCACAAAAATACGCTCGATATTATAGAGAGAGAAAACTTATGATTCTGGTGTAATTTTCAATTCTAACTTAAGCATCATATTTATAGGAAAATGCTTAGAATACCAAAGCAAAAAATTTCATAAAATATTTTTTTAAAAAAAATTATGGCCACACTTCAAAATCAGATTTCGGCACACCAGTAGGGCCCACCAACATAAAAAAATGTTTTTCATAAAAAAAATATTTATAACCCCAAAATCAATTCAGACCCAATATTCCAGAACTTCAATAATTCTTAATAAATTTCCCTTTATCATAAAAATACGAATTTTATGTCCATTCCATAGGAAATTTAATTCTCTACAACTTTGTAGAAGAAAATTTTTCTAAATTCTAAACGGAAAATGACCGATATTCATATACGGATAATCTTACAGGCTATAATCAAATTTTAGTCAAAAATGGGGCCCACCAACATATTTAACATGTTTTTAGCATTTATTGTAACTAAAATACTCCGAACCCAATTTGCTCACTTCCTCCTCATTTATTCATATATCGTGCATTCATTGTAAAAATATCACCGTTATTATATTATTATATTATTACATCATACACTTATAATGTAATATTACAATAATATATCTGAATGAATTATTTTATCGAAGAAGATAAAATATCAACTCTTAATAATTGTCTCTTTAAAAATTTATCCATTAAATAAATATTTTCTTATCATTTTTATCAATAATTAATTATTCACAAATAATATTATAAAATCACAATAATGACAACCAGGTCGTTCCCAGGAAATAGTGGACTTTGTGATAAGGATTTCTCCTTACTGACGCGCAATTAGGTGACCAAACCCCTTTCCTAGACAAAACTTCCTTAGACATTGTCAATAATGCTATCTAATAATATTATTCAAATAATATGAATTATTGATCTGATAATGGAAAATACTGTGCAGTGACAATTATTGAATCAACAATATAAAATATCAACGTAGTAATTATTGAATCAATAAAATAAAATATTGAAGAGTAATTACTGTAACAATTATTGAGTAGTGACTTCTTACGTAAGAATCAATAATTTGTGCAACACTGCGTATTACTATATTTTAACCACTGGGTACTCCAACAGTGTTAAAGGTAACAACTACGCCGTTATTTATAAAAAACTCATACTTGTTGTTTTTATTATCCGACAGTTTTCCGTTATGGGGCCAACAAATGGTTGCACCGTCGTACGAATATTCCACGACCAAACGAATATTCTCCGACAACAATGAATATTTTATAACCACTTGCTTATTTAAAATATTTGTACATTTTACCCATAACTAACCACATTAATCGAATCAACCCCTTACAATTAAAAAATAATAAATAGAGGAAATTCTATTTTATTAAAAAAAAATTGGGGTCTTACAACCTCCCCTCCTTATGAAATTTCGTCCTCGAAATTGACGTGCGTATCTAGTGTTTCAAAAAGGTTAGGATACCTCGCTTTTATTTTTGATTCCAACTCTGAGGTAATTTCCTCAATAGCATGGTTCCTCCACAAAACTTTGACTTGTGGTATAACTTTTATGCATAGGACATGCTCCTTCTTATCCAAGATCTTGACTGGTACCTTCTCGTATGTTAAATCTTCGGCTATCTCATCTGGTTCTAATTCATTAATGTGGTTCGGGGCTTTCACATATTTACGTAGCATGGATATAAGGAAAACGTTATGAACATAAGACATACTTTGCGGTAAAGTGAGTCTTTATGCCGTAGTTCCTAATCAATCGAGGATTTCAAATGGACCAATAAATTGAGATCGACTCTTACTTCTAGAATAACACATTCTTGTACTTTCTTCTTCATATTCATCAGCTCCAAGTATATGGCTTGAGCAGCCTTAACTTTATCGATTAAAGTTGGTTCTACGCGTATATTTGACATCATCATGTGGGTCCCTAGAGTCTTTAACTCTATCTCTATCATTTTTAAATTATACCAAATGGGTCTTTGTGTTCGACAATATCGCACTCGTACTCGCATACGATCTTGTACTCAATGTGTCAGCTACCACGTTCGCTTTTTCAAGATGGAATGGTCAGAACAAGTGCCAAAATGAGTCTCCTCTTGAGTTATTGGAAGATCTTCTCACATTCCTCACTCCATTCGAATTTTGTATCTTGTCAAGTCAGCTGAGTTAATGGAGTAGCGATTCGAGAAAATTCTTCAACGAATCTTCGATAATAACTAGCTAAGCCTAGAAAGCTATGTATTTTGAATACTGTCTTATGTTGCTCTCAATTGTGACTTATATCCCAATCTTGGATAACACATCACAATAACACCTATCAGTTTACCACTGAACGAATATGGCATCCCCTATAGAGAGTCCGGCTTCGGTGTATTCCTCAAAGGAAGTCACCAAATAGAGGCTTGGGTACCAACTCCTGTAGTTGGGTTTTTAACTCTTGAAGTTCTATAGGAGCCATTCGATATGGGGTTTTGGAAATGGGTTTTGTACCGGGTTCAAGGTCAATAAAAATTTTGACTTCACGCTCTCGGGATAGGCCAGGAAGTTCTTCAGGAAATACGTCAGGAAATTCATTAACAACAGAAATATTATTCAAACCTGACGTATTTTTGTTCAAGTCCATGACATGGGCTAAGGAAGCTTGACATCCATTTTTCAATAAATGAATGACATTATGGTTTGATATGACAATGATTGACTTTAGTGGTTTGGTTGCTCAAATTCGCATAATAGGTTGGTTAGGAATATAAAAACTAACAACCTTATGAAAACAATCAATTTTAGTATGCCTAATAGTTAACTAGTAGATTCCTAAAATAACATCAAAGGCAAGTATCTTTAAAGAGATATGATCAACAGGTAATGCGATGGTGCCAATTTGAATCAAGTAAGATTTATAAACTGTAGATGTAACAAAGGTTGCACCCAATGGAATTTCAACAGATAAGTTAAAGTCTAATTTCTCAGGGGTCAAGTTCAAACGTTGAGCACAAACAAGAGAAATAAAAGAATGTGTAGAACTAGTATCTAATAAGGTATTGATTTCACATGAATTTATGATTAACTAACCCGTGATAACTTTGTTTAGGTCATTCATATTTTGAGAAGTCACGAAAAATGCTCCGTGATAACCACCGACTTTGTTTTGTCTGTATTCGCCTTTAGTGCATCCGTCCCAGCTGGACTTGATTTCGCTATAGGATAAAATCGAGCTATGTGATCATTTTTTCCACAACTAAAACATACCTTGGAAGGATGTTAACAGTTTGGACTTATGTGTCCTTCCTCTCCGTATCTGTAGCATCTAACTGGCGGTCTTTCTCCTCCCCTTGAATTTGTTGCCGGTGCTGGTGCTGGTGTTGGTGTCGATGTCTTCCCGTCATCGTTAAATCTTCTCTTCTTGAAATTTCCACTTGAATCATTTCTTCTATTATCTTGGCCATGATTACCACCGAAGTGGTTACAATTTCTTGCATAATAATTTCCTCCGTGATGGTTATCATTGTTTCGATGACCGTTGCCACCAGTATGATTATTATCGTGTTGTTGGTCATTTTCTTTTGGTTGAGCTGACTCATAATCTCGCTCCAATAACTGAGCTCTATTAACTACATCTGAATAGAAACATAGTTTATGAGAAATGAGGTATTGGCATTTTTGGTTTTCAAACCTCGCAGAAACATTCGCGTCATTCTCTCCTCGTTATCTACTAAATGAGATGCAAACCGAGATAGCTTCGCAAACTTAGCTTCGTACTGCGACATGGTCATATTGTTTTACTCCAACTTGATGAACTCTACCTCCTTCATGTGACGAATACTTCCGGGAAAGTACTTGTCATTGAACAATTCTTGGAACTTCTCCCAAGACATCTTGAGTGCGGCAAGCAGAGTACGCTTTACGGATTCCCACCAGTAATCTGCCTCTCCTCGCAACATGAAGGTGGCAAAGGGAACCTTTTGCTCCTTAGAGAATTCCAAGACATCAAATATCTTGGTGATCTGCTTTATCCACGTCTCTGCCGTAAGTGGTTCTGGCTTTCCCAAAAACTCTGGTGGTCCCAACTCCTTAAAATGCTTATCGGTGACCATCCGTGAGTTTCCAGTGTTTCCACCCGCATTTTACATAGTAGTTTCTCTCGTTTGGTTTTACATAAATTCTAGAAAGTTCCTAAGCATACCATCGTTCGTTATTTGGTTGGTGTTGTTTTTTACATGAGGATTATTATCTTCCCGATGCACATTATCTTGGGTATTGATCAGTGGTGATTCAACAGTCTTATATGCTCCATTGCTCATCTCAAAATTTTCAGATGTCATTCTCAAATATTTCCATAAAACAAGGGTTATTCAAAAAAATTAACATATCACACTATTAACCCTATGCTCTAACTTACCCATTAAAAACCAAATAAGCTTAGGTAGGACACACGAGCGAAGCATTTACTCGTCTCTCCCTTCCTAGTTCTAATCCCAAATCTCCTCCAGAGACCATATCCCTAAGCTCTAATACCAATTGTGACGCCCCAAAAATAGGTCCACACAACCCATTCCGAGTTGCCAAATACATGGTACAGAAAACAAATACAACTAAATTATTACAATTTCCGTGTAAAATATGACACCACATATGATGTGAGTTTTAATATAAAAACAAATACAACTAAATTATTATAAAATAGTTTTCGTCTTGTAAAATATGACACCACATATGATGTGATTTTTTAATATAAATATTATCTTCAAAGTATGCAAGTTGTTATAAAATATCCAAACTCAAATAAATCCTCATTACAATTATTGATACACTATTTTATAAAATAGTGAGGACTACGATAATTCTTGCATCATATCTCTAAAACAACTGTCTTGAACCATCACTCCATACCATCATCTCGACTAGTTCCGTAATTACCCTTGTGAATATATACCTTTGCATCCCGAGAAGAAAAAATATTTTCACGTCATTCAGCTATAGAGAGAGTATACAAAAATGAAAAAAGGATGAGCTCAACTAGCCTAGCGCCGAACCACTGTGTCGTTTCACATTACTGCGGCGTCAAACCGATTCGTCGAGCCACTTGCCTTTTCACAGCGGGCGGTGCTAAGCTAGAAATCTTCTATAAATAGAGGCCTAGGCTTCATTGGAATTCATCACATAAAGATAATTCAAAATGTAAGGGGTGTTATTCTTTCTTATTCATGAAGAGAAGCTGTTGTTATAAATTATCGTTAGCATGTGTTTTACAGGAGGACTGTTTAAATCTTTATTATTACTGTTGGAACATCACATGCATTGTGTTTTACGGGGATGGTTCCGTCTTTATTATTATCTCGTTGGAATATCCTATCGTGTGTTCCATAGGACTTTAAAGTCTTTATTAATAAACATTGGAACATCACAGCCGATTGTGAATTTCACGACACAGTTTCGTTATTTATTAATACATTGGAATAACTTTCATGCATAGCGCGATTCTATCGCATGCATGGTGATTTCTTTTGTTATTCCATTCTTTATTATACTCGGGTTGGTTAAAACTTTGACTTCTATACTCCATGAAATTAGTGGAATATCCTTGATATTTGCGTTTCATCGATATCTTTTCATGGAAATATTCTTACGATCATTCTTGAATTTTACTCTACAAAATGATTATCGTGTTGACAATTTGGGCGTTAATAATTCTGGATAAAATAATTCTTGAACTTGTTTTATTGAATTCTTATATCATTGTCATCATCCTCATATTTATATTTTTTTGAAAGTCATACGTGGCTGTAGTGCATAGATGGACTTGGTGTGATTATGACCGAGAGACTATTCGATTGTAATCATGGCCAGTAATATTACAAATGATGTGATAAAAAATATAGTAGTGCATTGATGGACGATTGTTGGCATGATCATGAGTGCGTGAATAATTGTGGTCGTGATACTTAAAGAATATCCATGGCTAGTAGTGTGCAAGGGTGATTCGATGATGTGAAATATTTAAGTTAAGCGATGATGAAAAACCTTTTAAAACCTAAAAGATAGTAGACTTTATTTTCTACTTGACTCTTTTAATGGATTGCATATTCATTGCAGATTAAAGCGGTTTGTCTATTGTATTTTATCGGTTTAACATTATTGAAGACTATTGATAATTTATTACGCATTATCTTAGTCATAATATTTCTTCTTGGGCTAGTTGAGCTCACCCTTTCTTTTTGTTCTCTTGAGGAAATGATAATATAAATTTGGGACGAGTCGGAAGCAGTGATGGTCACGAAGATAGCATTAGTAGTCCTCACTAATACGTAAAATAGTGTGATAATAAGCTATAATGAAGACTTTTTGTTTGAGTTTGTATAATATCTAGTAGGCGATATTTGTATTTAAACTCACGATTTATATATCGTATTGTACCACGGCAGATTATGTTAATAAATTGTATTTAAATTACGTACCATGTAAGTGGCGACTCAAGATGGGTGATGTATACCTAATTTTGGGGGTCGCCACACCAACAATTTATATATTCTTGACGAGAAGAAAAATAGAACAAAAATGAAAAGGATTAGCCTAGTAAAGAATATTATGGTTAAGATAATAAAAAACAAATTATCGTTAGCCTTGATATAATCGAGATAAAATATAATGGACAACAAGTTTAGATCAATATTCGCAGCGGAAATAACAATTTATTAGAAGAGTTAAGTAGAGAATGAAGTTTACTATCTTCTATGATTTATAAGTCCATCATCAATATTTTATCCCTGTGACATCAATCAATATACATCTTGAATCAAATATTCATCTTTGCACTATGGGTCAAAGATATTCATTTGTATCACCAGTTGATCATATTTTCATCTCAACACCTGTCCATCTTTGCAGTACGGGCCAAAGATATTCATCAGGTAATCACTCATTTTTGCACTACAGGCCAAATATATTCAGTTATATCACCATTTAGGACTGAGGATGATAACAATATTTTGAAGAAAACGAATCCAGTGAGATAAAAGAATAAGATTAGGGATTCGTACTTTAGTTTATCCAAGTTCAAAAATACTCCATAATAAACAATTGTGGAGCAAAATTCAAGAATAAAAATTAAAAAATGGATACAATCAAATATAGTAACCATAATAGACAACTTGGAAAAAGAAAAGAAAATTTAATTTTTCTATGAATAATGTTGTATTCGTGAATAGTGTCGTATACGTGAATAGTAACCCTGACACGAAAAGGTAAAATTTTCACAATAAAATTCATATCAATAATTCGGTATAATGATATTAATAGAAATAATATCATTTATAAAAAAAATCACATCCCTCACCTCAAAAGAATAGTACTTCTGGCTTAAATATGGGATATAATGCTGAAGAAAACTTGCACTGTATAGCAACACTCAAAGTATCAAAATACTCACAAAAATACGCTCGATATTATAGAGAGAGAAAACTTATGATTCTGGTGTAATTTTCAATTCTAACTTAAGCACCATATTTATAATAAAATACTTAGAACACCGAAGCAAAAAATTTAATAAAATAATACTTTATAAAAAAAATCACGCCCACCCTTGAAAATCAGATTTCAGCACAGCAGTAGGGCCCACCAACATAAAAATTGTTTTTTATAAAAAAATATTTATAAGCCCAAAATCAATTCAGACCCAATATTCCAGAACTTCAATAATTCTTAATAAATTGCCCTTTATAATAAAAATACGAATTTTATGTCCATTCAATCGGAAATTTAATTCTCTACAACTTTATAGAAGAATGTTTTTCTAAATTTTAAACGGAAAATGACTGAAATCCACATACAGATAATATTACAGGCTATAATCAAATTTTAGTCAAAAATGGGGCTCTCCAACATATTTAACATGTTTTTAGCATTTATTATAACAAAAATACTCCGGACCCAATTTGCTCACTTCCTCCTCATTTATTCATATATCGTGCATTCATTGTAAAAATATCACCGTTATTATTATATTATTACATCATACACTTATAATGTAATATTATAATAATTTATTTGAATGAATTATTTTATCGAAGAAGATAAAATATCAACTCTTAATAATTGTCTCTTTAAAAATTTATCCATTAAATAAATATTTTCTTATCATTTTTATCAATAATTAATTATTCACAAATAATATTATAGAATCACAATAATGACAACCAGGTCGTTCCTAGGAAAGAGGAGGCTTTCTGATAAGGATTTCACCTTGCTGGCGCTCAATTAGATGACCAAACCCCTTTCCTAGATAGAACTTCCATAGACACTGCTAATAATGTTATCTAATAATATTATTCAAATAATATGAATTATTGATCTGATAATGGGAAATATTGTGCAGTGACAATTATTGAATCAACAATATAAAATATCAACGTAAGAATTATTAAATCAATAAAATAATATATTGAAGAGTAATTAATGTAGCAATTATTTAGTAGTGACTTTTTACGTAAGAATCGATAATTTGTGCAATACCGTGTGCAACTGTGCTACACCGCGTATTACTATATTTTAACCACCGGGTATTCCAACAGTGTTAACGATAACAATTACGCCGTTATTTATAAAAAAACTCTTACATGTCATTTTCTTCATCCGACAATTTTCCGTTATGGGGAACCACAATGGCATTTCTGGCAAGCAAATACGAATATTCCAAACAATAAGAATATTCCACGACCAAACAAATATTCCCCGATAATAATGAATATTTTATAACCACTTGCTTATTTAAAATACTTGCACATTTTACCCATAACTAACCACATTAATCTAGTCAACCCCTTATTATTTCAAAATAATAAATAGATGAAATTTCATTTTATTCAAAAAAAAATCGGGGACTTATAGGTTTTAGTTTTGAAATATGTTGTGGAAGATGCTAGAGTCAAGAAGTATGCAATTGGAAATTTTCTTAATTTTTACATGACCGATGATAAAGATGTCTCTTCCCAAATTCATGTTTTTCATCTTGTCATAGCCGAATGTCGACGTCAAGATTTTTACTGTCCCTTTTCTGTTATTGTCTTTTGGTGTTCTCATGTTAGGTGAGATTTGTTTGAAAAAAAATTGTGAAAATGTCCAACATGTATATGTCAACGATTGGACATTGACCTAGTGACACTGCTTAATAATTTTGTGAAACCAAGATTCATTAGGGTCTGAGGCTTGATTATGCGGATGGAAGGTGTTAGGCACCCCCCGACATCCGTGTTACCACGGTGATCGCCACTTTTCAATTAAACTGTTATATGAATGTGTGTGTATGTGTGGATTAATGTGCAGTTATCTGGAAGTAGTGCTATGCCTCAATTGCACCTATTTACAAAGGGTTTGAATTTTATATAAAAGTTCAATTTTAACAAGATATAGCAGTGACGTTTTGTAAAAGAGGTTTTTCAAACCCTTATGCTCAATAGTAATTGAGGCCATTGATACTTCCATTTTATTATATGTTTGGCTTGATTGTTTTTATTTTCGAGATGCGAGGC
The DNA here is from genome assembly GCA_020205615.1 of Panax quinquefolius. Taxonomy (NCBI): domain Eukaryota; kingdom Viridiplantae; phylum Streptophyta; class Magnoliopsida; order Apiales; family Araliaceae; genus Panax; species Panax quinquefolius. The sequence continues at coordinate 62,750,515 of CM035155.1, forward strand.
ATCTTCGAGAAAATAATATACATAGCAGTGCCAAACTCCTTGTGGGCATGAGAGCCAGCTAAGGAAATTCAAACACGATAAATAACGTACAAGCTGATTACAGTCGAAAATGTCCATCACGGGAATCGAATCTAGATTTAGGAGACTAAATCTGTGATCACATGATTCCTAGGCTCATCACCATTTCAAACTCAGGCATAGAGAGAATCAAATTGAGCAGCAAGGCGCCTCCACCTTTGAGCATAATCTCTAAAAGACTCATTGCCTTATTTCTTGACCTTGGTAATTTGGTGCAGGTGCAGAGTCATCGAGGACCGAAAAGCTGATCTTTGCCGAGGAATACATGAGCCAGCTCTTCCCAACTATGAATCTTGGAGTTGTCTAATCTGGTATACCACGATCGGGCTTCTCTAGTCCGACTTTTCTGGAATAGCTTCATTCTGAGCTTCTCATCCTCGGCATAAGATCCGAGTTCTCCAATGAATACCTTCAAAATGTGTAAGGATCTCCCAATCCATCATACTTTTCAAAGTTAGGGGTCTTAAACTTCTCTGGATAATGAACACCAGGGAATATACAAAGGTCAGCATATGAAACACTCATGTGTGCTCCATTCTCTTTAATAGATCGAATGGTCTCTTCCATTTAAAGGACTTTCTTCCTGATATCACCGGTGTTTAGATCTCCTCTAAGATGGGTAATTGAGACTCATATGCTACCATTTCTTTGTCAGGACCCTGAGTTCCTCCATGTACAGAGGATTTTGTATGTATGGGTATTCATGGACCCTGAGTGGACTGGTGTAGTTCTTTAAGCAGAATAACCAAATTTGTAATTTGTTTGCTTAATCAGTCAAACTCCTCACGAGAGACAGGAGTAGGATTAGACTGGTCAGATGAAGATATAATTAGTTGTAGACTTGTTACCTTTTTGGACTTTGAACGGGTAACTGGCCCAATTGTTTCCCTACACAAAACTTATGTAGTTTAGTCTTTGAGAATGTATAAATGTTACATGCTATATGATGTGTCCGTTTTTAGGAGTATTATCCTGACAAACGAAGGTTAGTTGTTTATAAGATAGCATGGTAAAAAGGGAATGCATGTGCACATATTCCTTTATATTTCCATTATATTGAGATTGACATGGAATGTAATTACAAGTAATTGAATTTACAAGTACTTGAAATGGGAAAGTATGAAGAGACTTCCCTCCACGTTTGGTTTATCAGAGGCTGACCTATCTTAGGTTACTCTCGCGGCTTTTTGGCATGAAGGCTCCCAGATCATCGCAATTTACTCGACGGGGAGTTAATCCGGTCTATCAAATAGAGCGAATCTAGGTGGTGCCTTTCTTGAGCCTCGTTAGAATTAGTCTCCCTACAAGTCCAGTAATCAATCACCGACAGGATAGCCTCCTGATGGAGGGACCACAAAACATACATTCACATACAACGTGTCTCACAGTTATGGAAATGATGACATGTACGAAGCACTCTAACATCACAAGTAGATATAGTCCGAAGCATTAAGTGCAGTAAGTAAATGCATTTGAACAAATTGATTCAAATGTAAATGCAACATCCACACACAAGCATATAACAGTTTTGAAAAGTTTGTAGCAGCGGCTTAAGCCCTCTCACTGGATGTTCCCTAGCATAGTTGCCACCTGTCGACGTCAGGATTTTTACTGTCCTTTTGTAATCTTATCTTTTGGTGTTCTCATGTTAGGTGAGATTTGTTTGAAAAAATAAATTGTGAAAAGTTTCGACATGTATATGTCGATGATTAGACTGCAAGAGTCGCCAGTTGATATTTTTAAATGGTTGCACTAACTCAACCGAGAAAAGGTTTGCACATTAACCCAGTGACACTGCTCAACAGGTCTGTGAAAACCGAGATTCATTAGGTCCGGGGGCTTGATTATGTGGAGGAAAGGTGTTAGGCACCCCCCAACATCCGTGTTACCACGGTGACCGCTACTTTTCAATTAAACTATTATATGAATGTGTGTGTGTATGGGTGGGTGGGTCAATGTGTAGTTATTTGGAAGTAGTGTTATGCCTCGTTTGCACCTATATACAAAGGGTTTGAATTTTGTATAAATGTTCAGTTTTAACAAGATATAGCTGTGACGTTTTGTAAAAGAGGTTTTTCAAACCCTTATGATCAATAATAAGTGAGGCCTTTGATACTTTCATTTTATTATATGTTTGGCTTGATTGTTTCTATTTTCGAGATGCGAGGCATCTTCGAGAAAATAATATACCTAGCAATGCCGAACTCCTTGTGGGCATGAGAGCCATCTAAGGAAATTCAAACACCATAAATAATGTACAAGCTGATTACAGCCGAAAATGTCCATCATGGGAACCGAATCTAGATTCAGGAGTCTGAAGATGTGATCACATGATTCCTAAGCTCACATGATGTAGCAGTTTGTATTAAAGTTGTAACCAGTTATATATATAAAAGCTATATATATATATATATATATACACACACAAAAATGATCGACCACCACGAAGCAACTTCATGGGAGATTGAAAATGTAAATATATAAAAGTTATAAATATATATAGAGAGATGATCAACCGCCATGAAGTAAACTCCAGGCGGGACAAAATGTAAATAAAGCAGTAAAAACGATCAACCGCCACGAAGTAAACTCCAAAAACTTGTTGATCGATTTCACAATCAATGAATACGTGCATGTATACATGGTCAACAAGTAATAAAGTGAAAGTAGAGTATCCTTCCCACGAGAAATTATTTAATAAAAATTACCAAATACTAACTCTTAACCAAATCAATTTTATTTAAACAACTGTAAATTGTGATTTTTGTAATTAAGAAAACTAAATTAACAATTAAAAGAAATTATTCTAAAATAAATCAAATAAACAAAACTAAGATTTGAATGAATTCAGATAACTAAGGATTAAAACTTCAATATCCCCAATTATGAACTCTAAATCAATTATCCAATTATCCCAATATTTATGCCTAATGAATTGCTAACAGGAATTCTCAAATGCCAAAAGTCCTTTTCCAAGTGATCAATTGCCTTCTATTTAATCCAAATTAATCTTGCTATATTCCTACGCAAAATAATTGAATTAAACTCTTTTCAATCCCAATTCCTTATGTGTTACATGCGGTGAACAGATATTTTCATTCAATTCACAAACCTAATTATTCACTTTGTAAATAATTAAGTCACATGATATCATGCCCAGTTCTAACCCTAGAATTCGTCTTTCAATTCCTTTTAGAGTAACAAGTTAATTACTGATCAGATAATTATCAATAAGCATAAGGCAAGATAAACAACTCACTTTGACATAAATAATTGGAATAAATTGAATAACTAATTTATAGACATAAAAGATTCAATTGGAATCTTAATAAAAGAGTTAGTTCATAATTAATGAATTAAAACCAAGAATCCACAACTGAATAGACATTAAAAGATAAAAGTATGATAAGAGAAGAGAAGAGAATAGAATCTGTTGTTAACAAATCTGATGCTCCCCTCTTGCTCTTGCTCTTGATCTCCAATGTTCTTCAATTTGCTTCAATCTCTAATGGTTAATTAAGAACTAGGGTTTATATTATAATCTAATGGAGTGTTTTATCTAGTCTAATCTATCTAATCTCTCTTTATTTTATGCCTTACATCATGTATTTATAGGTTACAAGTTTAATTTTTAGCTTAAGAACAAATCCAATCCAATTTGGAGTCAAAAAGGTGTCAAAATTCGCCCCAAAACGCGTCCAAGCCTCACCAGACTCTTCCCCAGCGCCCCAGCACTGGACACGGCGCTGCAAGACTGCTCCCTAGCGCCCCGACGCTCAAATTAGCCTTGGTTTGGGCGCCCTGGCGCTGTCCCCATTTTCTGACATTTTCTCCTCCGACGTTCTTTGGGAAAACGACCATAACGTCTTCTTCCGAACTCCGATTTCGATGATTCAAGATGTTTCAAAAAGAGGAGACGTAGATCTACAACTTTCATTCTTTAAGGTTTTCGAAATAATGTCCGGAGCAATACTCAAATTGGCTCTGAAGTGACTGTTGTGTAAATGGCAAGCCGAAAATGCGAATCTAGCCAGCCCTAACGTCGATCCAAGTAACTTTTGTCCCAATTCCTATGAAACAACATAAAACATGCATGAATAGACACAAACACTTAAAATCAACCAAAAGATTAAGCTCAAACACATTCAATTATGAGTATAAAACTCAATCATTAGCGAGGATAAATGTAAAGAAAGCAGTAAAAGGCCACGAAGTAAACTCCAGGCCTGACAAAAATGTAAATATATATATATAAGCATTAAACGCACCAAATATTATATCCAGGCTCAATCAAAAAGTGTTTGATGGTAATAATATATATATAAGTATTTATATATATAAAAGTAGTAAATGCATCGGATACAAAATCCAGGCTCATCAAACAGAGTTCGACAACAATTTATATATATATAAGCAATAAATGCTCCAGATATAAAATCCAGGCTCATCGAACAAAGTTCGACAATAGTTTATATAGAAGTATATATATATATATATATATATATATATAAAAGCAATGAACGCTACGGACATAAGTCCAGGCTCAATCGATGCATAACTGAATAATATTAGTATATATATATAATAGAAATAAAAAGCCACGGACCGAAGTCCAGGCATACGCACACAACACGACTCTTAACGTGAATAACTGTGTGTGTAGAACGTAAAGAAAAGGCTTTAAGAAAGGTAAGAAGGCTTACAGTGGACTGCCAAAGAAAACTTCAATAGCTTTAAAGAGATGAACACTCAGTTCCCACCGGTAATATATGGCAAAATATAAGCTCACAAGTGTTTAAAATGAGAAATCACTCAATTTATAGTGTGTATAGAGCAAATTGGACAGGGCTTCCTCGCCTTTTCTTCTTTCAAAATGGCCACCCCAAGCCCTCTATTTATAGAGGGGGGGGGGAGCCACATGTGTACTTGCAACTGCCCGGGGTGCCCCGGGCATCGCGGGTCCTACCGTCTCGAAATACGTGCATGCATGCAACGTGATGTTCGCTTGAACTTTCAGACCTTCAATCGGGCATCCGATTGAGGTGTATAAGACCTTTTTCGGAATGCTTTTGTCGAGAGTTATACAAATGACATGGGATTAGAGGGTGTACAAAGTAAGGAACATAGGACCATGCCCAGGTCTTCAGTCTTCAAATTATATCCGGTGTGCTGACTTATGTAATAGTCACTCTGGATTGGAGCTCTGATACTTGTAGGGCATTGATGTGTAGAATGTATGTTGAAATGTTTTTGAGATGTGGCAATGTGGGATTGAGGTGGAAAAATGATGATTTTGCCCTTCATTGAGGTTATCTCCGGATTGGGTTGATGTAGCAGTCGTTGCTCAAGGTTATCTCTGAGATTGGGTTGTTGTGACTACTGAAGGTTCATAGGGTTGTCTTTGAGGTGTGTCTGACCTTCTAGGGTTGTTTCCGGGGTTGGAACTGAGTGCCTCGGGGTTACCTCCAAGGTTGAAGCTGGTTGCAAGGGTTGAAATGAGTTTTTTCTGGGTTATCTCCGGAACTACAACCGCACTCCTCGAGGTTATCTTTGGGACTGAGTATCTCAAGGTTATCTCCGAGATGGAAAATTGATGATTCTGGGGTTATCTCCGAAACTAGAAATGCACTCCTCAGGGTTGTTTCCGAGGTTAAAACTGAAACTTCCGGGGTTGTCTCCGAGAATGGAACTAGGTATCTTGGGGTTGTCTCTGAGATGGTAAGACTGATAATTCTGGGGTTGTCTCCAGAATTGCAACTTCATTGTCCTCCAGGGTTATCTCTGAAAGATGATTCTGCCCTCCTGCAATGTTAGTAACAGGAATGAAAAATTTTGAGTGTCTACAAATGCCCCTCTTTATGATATTCATGCAATGTAATGGCATTGATAAGATAAAGAATACTAGACACTTGAAATGTGATAAGATAATCATGATGCAATGTACTGCAGCATGATTTGTATGCATGATGTATGTGATTTGTTGGATTATTTTCCAACGTGATGTGATGCATGTTCCCATGGCTTCTGATGGTGATCTGAGTTATCACTTATGACTCCGATGAACTGCTTGGATGTGTGATCCAAAGCTTCTAGGATGTTGACATTGGGGTTATCACCAAAGTTCTTAATCCTTAGTATAGACTTTCCACTGAAGGTGTATCTCTCATGTACAAGAGACCTATGGGGGTGTGTTTTGTTTAAGGAGACCTTGTATAACATATTCCATCATCGACCCTCCCCGATGAGGATGGTCTTCCCTAGTTTGTATCACCAAATCTTTCCACTACTCTATTGGAGTTACTGCCAACAGTTTGGGTTGTCAGGGCTGCCTAACCCTCGCTGAAATGTACATCAACAAAAGGAGATCCTTGTTGTGGATGATGTCAAGGCTACTTGACCTTCGGATGACATTATCGAATGGTTTCCAATGCTTTACTGGATTTACTTGCCAGCGGCTGAATGTAGTCAAGGCTGTTTAACCTTCATTGACGTGTGCATCAACGAATGAAATGGATAAAACCCCCGCTGGGGGTATGTTTTGGATTTATGACCCCGAATTGATGGCATCAGACCATCGCGAGGTATTGTCGAGTGTAGTTTAAAGCAATTGTGATCATCGGTATAGTAACCCCTATGTCTAGGCGAATACCAATGAGTGATATGTAGAACTGCAGTTTGGTCTCTAAAAACCAGGATTCCAGGCTTTTCCGCTTAATCGCGTAGCATATTTTTTCCTAATTTAACTTTTTCAACTTATGAAACCTCCTTTGTAACTCATATTAGACTGAGCCGGAGGGGTGGGCCCCACCCAGGGGAGCTACAGGTACACCTGCGGCCAGCCATGGGTGGCTTTAAGGAACTTGGTGCTTTACACAAGTCATTTTTATATTGCACCACACATGAAATCCGAGAGTTTTTCTTTAGATCTGCTGAGTTCGGTTGTCTTTTTGCAAATTTTATCACTGTACAAGTGTTTTACACTGTCCTGGTAACGTATGTATGTCTTCTTTTCTAGTTTTTATCTGTTAGAAAATGAGTTATCACATGAAATGCTTCTAAACACATAGTAGTGAATATGCATATTCATATGACTTGATAAAAAATATTCAACATAGTAAATGTTAGTATTTAACCATGCTGAATATAATGATGTGAAAAAATTTAACTTTTGAAACAGTCAAATTAACACCTTTTTTCTGCTATTTCTTATCCTATTTGAGGACAAATGAGAAAAGGTGGTAAATCAAAGTAATCTTTGTAATTAGGCTACCCTTACGAATTATGTCTTTGATAGTGTTATGCATATAGAATGTTTGTGACTATGGGTAGGTGTGCTATTGAATGGCCACCTAGTTATGCCTACTTGCATGTGGATAGTCTTGTGTACAAAGGAAACTATGGTAAAATTTTCCAAAATGTAGGCATTAGGTAGTCATGCATTTTTTAAATCTATTGTAGGCGTATGTTAAAGTAATGCATGCATGTATATAGTCATAAAATACATTTTGAAAAGCTCCAGGTTAGAGTTTACCACACCCTTTTTGAGGTGATTTGGAGACTTGTGTCTAGATATATATGGATCAGGATCGGCCGAGTAGTTCCCATAGGACCACTTCAGGTTATACGGAGGAGGGCTTCTGATGTGCCTCGACCTCATTCAGTTAGACATCATCATCGTCTGGTGGAGGCGTTGATACATCATGTCGGGTAGAGGTACCGGATGTGGAGAATTAGGAAGAGGATGTACCGGTTGCGGACCCTACTTCTGCTGCTCATGTTCCCCATAGGGATTTTCTAGGCATTCAAGTGATGAGAGCTTCTGGGTGATTTGAGTCGACACCCCTCAGTTTACTTGCATGCAAACGAGGTAAAAGCTATATTTGATCTTCCTTTTTCCTATTGATGAGGAGCAAGGATTCTAATGTTGATCTACTATATGATGTAGGTTCCTGGCTTTATGCAACCTCGAGGGAACTGGTTCAACATTCACTCTACATATTAGGATCTGCATCCCGATTATCGAGCGATAGTGCATGGTTGGGGCTTTGATGAGTGAGATTTATACACGCGAATCGGATAATTTATGACTTAAATAGTTGCCTGAATTCATAGATTTTATATAGTTTTATATGATTATAGTGTTATTATACTTAATCGATGCAATGCAAGGCTTATTAGATGTTTTCTAGCATCTGAGGGCAAAGCAATTAATTTATTTATGTGTGGCCATGCCGCTAAAGCCAACATGAAGCCCGCATCATGGCAGCGCCACCTCTCGATCCTTCACGCCGCGTCGACCAGTCAGTGTGATGCCACTACTCCTTTATTGGCTCGTATTTGCGATGCGAGCTCTAGTTTCTTTATTAATGACATGGCACAATGGCATGACTCTGACTTAGTGGCGTGCGTGCACGCGCCACCTCCGGTGCCTAGGCAGAGAGGTCTTGGGTTTAACCTAGAAAAAGGGGAGAGGCACTTATATAAGAAGAGGGGAAGCTCTGCATATGATATACTCAATATATCTGAGACTAGAAAATAGCTTAAATTAGTTATATTCTATAATTTCTCTTTCTTTCTCTTAGATAAATGTTTGTCAATATAGATTAGCTAGATTAGGGAGAAGTTTGGATTTTCTTTGGAGCATCAAGAAGCAGGGAGCTACATGGACTGGAGTACTTGATTTGTGCAGAATGCTTAGAGATTGAAGGGCTTTGACAGAGTTTCTTCTTATCTATTTATTGTCTCTGATTTTGTAATCCATAAATGTTATCTTTATTGCTACTTATATTTTTTTCAATAGCTATGAAATGAATATTTGCTCTAAGGTTATAATGAAATCATTTGTTATTTAAATTGACTGTCTTATCTCTTTGGTTGGCAACATATGATTTGGTTCGATATATTTATGCTTAATGATTCTCGCTAAGACATTAGTGATGATTTTGGTAATTTACATAATATCGACAGAAGGATTATAGATCTACACCTAAATATATTGGCATGTGATTATGGGTTTCGACTGCATAAGTTGTGCGTAGAATAGATATATATCTATGCGCTACGTGCGACCTATTTGAGAAATTATGCTTAAATGCTCGTTATGATCAACTCACATAGACATATGTAGGATTGTATCTGGCTTGGGCATTTTTTTCTGTTCTATTCCCTAACGGGTGGATCTGGAAAGGATATGTTTGTGCATACCTCGACAGGGGTGTATGAGCACTTGTGTGTTCTCAATCGACAAATTTCCATGACCATTAAGACCAGAGAGAGAAGGGTAAGTAGTTTGATGAAGCATAACACAGCAGGTGTTCGACAGAATGCCTTAGTGGGGTGAAGTTGTAACCTTATCTTATAATTCCTTAGTTTACCATTCGCTATCCATTTACTTTCTTTGATAATTAGTATGGTTAGATTAATCACACTTTCATTTTCTGTTGTTCGAAAAAGACTTTAGTGATGCAAAGTCGCCACTTGGTGAATATTAGTGATAGTTCCTCGTGGGTACGACATTCTACTTATCATTGTATTACTTGTTAGACCGCGTAGACTTGCACGTGTTTAGTGATCGGTTTTCCGACCAATAAGTTTTTGGCGCCTTTGCCGGGGAATTGTTATTCTAATATTGTATATATATATATATATATATATATATATATTTCCTTTATTTGTTTGATCTTCCTTTTTGTTTTTAAGTTTACAGATTATGGACGATCAATGTTATCAATAGCCTTATGAAGGGACGACGCAATAAAGCTTAGAAGAAGGACTCGAGCAATTGCATTTCCAAATTGCAAATGCCTTGAGGTTTTCTGACAATCTTGAGTGTCAATCCACTCAGAATGCTTACAGTCAGGAATGAGCTGACATCGAATCGATCTCCTATCATCCAAACTGTCAGGGTTATCCAAACTCTTGGGACTACAGTCAAGAGCAATATCAAGATCCGAATTACTCCAATCAAAATCAGTTTAACAACCAATCTCTGCCGCAATATGAGGTTACGTCTCGATCCAATGAGAACTTGTCTAAGTCCTCAACACGAGAAGAAGAGAACCGGCTTAAAGAGCTTTTTTCCAACTTTATTGAGAGAAATTAGGTTCAGAAGGCAACCCAAGAAGCCGTATTGCACAGCCTTGAGAATCAATTGGGGCGACTCATCAATGCCATCAAAAATCCACCGCAAGGAAATCTTCCGGTCTCAATTGATCTCGACGATGAATTAGTAGAGCATTGCACGGCGGATACGCAAGGAAAATGCGATGAATCTCGCACAGTTGTTGAGGGAGACGTCATAGTGAAAACTAGCCAACTGATGGAGTCTGAAGTTGGAGACAAATGGATAAACAGTGGTTGTATAGTCATTACTGATCTATAATCAAAAACCACGCTACCGACTGTGAAAACCATGGAGGGCCCGACAGAGAATGAATAATGCTTTCAATTTAATGAATATAGGCGAATTAGTGGATAATTCCAGCAGCAAAAGATTCTTTGTGCCAAAGGATGAGTGTATGGACAAAGGAATGGAGGTTGGCCAAGCATCTATGTCGGCCAAAAATTTAAAGGAATTAACAAACAGGCGGCATGAGATGGTTATTTTTGCCTATGGCATTGAGCGGCATCGGTATAGTCAAGCCGACGGCTTTAAAACAAGCGCTTGATGGGGAGGTACCCCCATCTCAGTATAAATTTTATCTGTTTTTCTTTACTTATGTCTAGTTTACTTTGTGTCTATTCACTTTAGTTGATAACATAGCTGTCAGATTGTGCATTAATGTTTTTGTCTCTATTATCTGCAGGCAGCATATTTTTTTTTATGATGTATTGTATATTAATCTCAGAGCTACAGTTGTGTTTTTGAGGTTTTTAATAATAGATGTTTGCCTTTGTAGTATAGTTTTTATTCTCGTCTTGGCATGTGCAGATAACAGACAGGAAAACTCAAAAATTAGTACTCACGCCGTGGCACCAACAAATGCACTGCAACTCGTGCCACGACGCCATGGTTATTTCTTAAAATTCACATTCCACGCTGCAACGCCATATATCAATAGCAAGTCGTCATTGCATTGCCATACTTGACTTGACTCTATCGCTAACTTTCATGCATGTGGCCACTACAGAAAATTCGACTCATTGTTAAGTCTACGGTTACCGAATAGTGATATTTTGTTTTTAAAAACTGTTATTAGCAGCAGTTCTCCAACATTGCTCCCAATTCTATCATCATCTCTCAGCAGCAAGAACTCAGCGCCACGAGTAAACAACCGTCTATCTTCTCATAAACCCCCCACCCCCTACAAGTTTAACTGATTCGGACATCAACCAACATCGTTCAGACCAACCTCAATTCTAGCGTGAATCCAAAAACAGATCAGCAGCAACAAGGTTTTATCCCCTTCAAGGTATTTCATTTGGATTTTAGTCATTCACTTGGATTTTGATCGAATTGTGGGCTGGTGCTTGGTAATTTTTTTCTTATTGTGTGTTTGAGGTGATTTCCATTGCTAGAAATCTGGTTTAAGTATTCATAAACTAAGGGTTGTCAGAGTTTGGTTTTCATAACGCACGCAAGGTGTTTGTTAATTTGCCTAAGAGAGAAAACTTGACTTTTTTGGGGCTATTGATATTGGCAATTGTTGGGTCTACTTGGCCTAAGTTTGGGGGCATTTTGGCACTGCTTAGGGACTACTTTTGCATCAAATCTACTAAGATTTCTGGCATGGCTCCCAAAAGGCAATGACTCAGTGTCGGAGGGTCTTCTTTGTCCGCCGCTCCACCACCAACGGCTTGGGACAAAGCCAAGTTTATCAATGAGGAGGCTTAGAAATGGTACAAAAGTTCATTCAATGCGAGAAATCTGATTCTTGAGCGGGGGTTGAGGCCCGACAAGAAAGATGGTGAGCTAACCACCAGGATACAAGAACGTAATTGGATCAACTTCACAAAATCGCCTGTGTCAGCCATGGTACCAATGGTTCGGGAGTTTTATGCCAATGCCAACCCCGAGGGTCCTACTGTTGTTCAAGTCAGGGGGCGATCCGTGGCATTTAACAGTCAAGCCATCAATGCACTGTTCGCGAGACCAAACTATGCGGGCAATGATTATATACAGCCAAAAATCCGTAGTTATGATCTTGAGGATATCATCAGAAGGCTCTGCAAGCCCGGAACGACATGGAATAAAAATGACTGTACGGGTGAAAAGACCAGTTTCCCGGTTTCGCACTTAGTCTCTATGGGAAGGCGTGGTTCAGCTTCATATGTGCAAACATAATCCCGACCCAGCATCTGAGCGACGTGACGAAGGATAGGGTGATTCTGCTATTCGCCATTGTCATGGGTATTAATATGGATATTGGAGTGCTTATTCACAACTCCATTGTGAAGGCAATCAAGAGCAACATCGTTGCAGGACTCCCTCATCAATCGTTGATCACCCGGCTGTGAAATCAAGTAGGCATTCAGTGGGGGCTAGAAGAGATAGCCTCTCCACCCATGACAGTCATTGATCACTTGACCATCAAGCGCTACTATGAGTTGGACGGGGCAGAGGCGAGGGATACGGGCCACCCACAGTGCCACCTCCTATCACGGAGGCCAAGCCCTCACAACCTCCAGACGCCGCTCCAGACGCAGTCCCAGCTAGCCGGGGACCACTGGCCGACATCATGGCGTCTCTCACCCTGCTGCATCAGAAACATGACACCGAGGTGTAGAGGCAGCGGAGGAACATAACAGTAGTGGCTCAGAGGCAGGAAATTACGATGCAGTACCAGGCTAAGCTGGTGAACACTCTGCCGAGCATCTACACTGACTATTTTGGTGAGAATGCTGAGTTCACGCCATACCAGTTCCCAGAGCCTCCTATCATTAGAAACAAAATCCTAATCAAGATTAGTGAAGATTAAAGCCTAATTAAGCTACTAAACAAACCTAACTAGCTCACAAGTAGGTTAGGAGTCACCATTGTAAGTTCTTAGGCTGCACATGACATGCTTGTAACTCCCAAGCATGACAATAATCATCAAATCAGAAATTTGAAGAGGCAAGTTGCACAAAAATGACCAAAAAGCCAAGTTGAAGAATTCTATAAATAGGAACCTTAGAGCTAAGCAAACTCACGAAATTCCAAAGCTTAGATACACTTATAAACTTACCAAATCAAGTCTGGGTAATAGCAGCAACAATATCAGAAGCTAGAATCGAAAATCATTCAAGAAAAGGTACAAACCCTAGTTCATAATTAGCTCCATGATCCTATATTAGATTTGTTGTTTAGATGTTTAGAATCATGTATTAGTATGTTAGAAAGTATGTTAGATTGGTAGAACACATTTTCATAACATCTAGATGCCTTAATTAAGTGTTTTAAGAAATCAGGGAAATTTTGAAAACTATGTCTGACAATCGAATGTCAGGGCCTATAGATTCATATGTGTTTATGTTTTGGTCTGTTAATTGTTTGGTATTTGTAGCCTGTTAGTAGGCCTTTATTCTGGAAAAGAAAATAGGTTCATTTGAACCATAGATTTCAAGTTATAAGCAGTCAAAGTGGGTTGACCGTTCACGGATTGTAGTTTTCTGGGTTACCCAGAAAACTCAAGAACAGTCGAACGGCTACTTTGACCAACCTGTTTAATCGTCTTTTGTTTGTGATTTTTGTAAGTTTTTGTTATAGATTAATACTCTGTTATATATACTACCTATCTATGATCTTAATTTGAACAAACAACGTATAGGTTTACTGGAATTAATGGTCAAAATCCATTGACCGAGCTTGACCAAGTTTTACGGGTTTTCGAAAAGCGAAGAACACTGAAGAACAGTGTTTGGCTGTACTTTAACCAGCATAATTAGAGACCTTAGAGTTATGCTTTGTTCATGTTAATGTTATATATATGTACCCTGACATATATACTACATATTACAACAAATACAACACACATCTAATACACAGAATCGAAGATATTTAAGCCAAAAATAGTTGATGGCCATGACTATTGTTTCGGGTTACCTAGAAACTCAAGAACGCCTCGATAAATGACTTTGAGCCTCTATAACTTCTTGTTATATGTAGGTTAAAGCCTAAAATTTGTTTCATGTTATACTACTGTATTAGTGCTAGAACATCAACTCTTGAACAAACCAAGAATCATCATCAGTAGCATTTTTAATTAGTGGTCAAACTAGTCACTCGACCTGACCAAGCAAACTGGCCGCCTTGAAAACTCAAGAACACCTACTGATACACTTTACATCATAGAAGGGCTTTAGCGACAGACATAAATTATTTTTCTAAAAATAAATTATAAAAATTAGAAATAATTAATAAATAAATATAAAAATAGTTTTAAAAATTATATTGAATTATTATAAATAAATTCTAATATTTTTACATAAATTTAATAATTATTTTATATTATTTTGATATTATTAATAATTAACTTATCAATAAAGAAATTAGAATAAATTATTTATAAATACTAAATAATTAGAGAAAATATTAATGTTGATATAAAATTATAATAAATAAATATAAATTATTTAATAATAATAATCAATATTTTTGTAAAATTTTAAGTAAATATTAATTACTTATAAATAGAAATAAATTATTTAAAAATCATTTAAAAGGTAAATAAATGTTTTAAAATACTTTAAAATATTATTAAGGATAATTAAATTTTTCTTAAATAAAACTTAGTCCATTTATCAAAGGTATTAAACACCAAACCCTATTAATCTAACAAGATATTATATAAATGTTATAATTGAGTATTATTATCAATACTAACGTGTTAGATTTATATATATGAACATCGTAGGTATTTATTAACGATTGAATAGCATAACTTGATTGATCTACGCCAAGGCAAGTTCTTCTTAACCCTTAAACTACTTATGCAAATTTCTTAAACCTATTTATTCATTAAACAAGATTTTTATCTTGACATGCTGTTGATATAAAATGCTACACCTACAATTGAATTAGCTTTTTATCGTACAGCTATTGCTACACCTACTAAAAAAATGAATTTTTTTATTCATATGATATTGTTTATTGAGCATAAACTGTCGTGTTAAACCAAATTGTTTTGGTAAGACATCTTATACTGATGTTGGGTATCCCGTAAGGGATTGAAATTTAGTCAATAGTATATTGACATTGAGTGTATTTTGAGCACTGGTAGGATGATATGCATACTCCTAAGATGTTGAATGGGTTGATTCCCTATCTCACATCTAAACAAAATTTCTATGTTTGTGTGACTGACAGAAATAAAGAAAAATTCCAGAAATGGTTGAAATAAATAGAAATCCAGAAATGGTAACAACTATCAGTCGAAATTTGAATTGTTATATTTCTTCAAATCGTATATTATTATAAATACAAAACTTACTGAGCATGTCATAGCTCACCCTTGCAAATTATTCCCTTTGCAGTTTTAGATGGTAATCATGGAACATCTGGAGTAGATAAAGGGAAGCGTCCCTACATAGATTAGATTATATTCTTGTCTGTTTGAATACCTTGTAATAAGAAGTCATTATGAGAATCATGTAATCGAATCTTAATATTTTGATATATATATAACATCTTTTATTTTCGCAACCGTGTTTTTTTACATATATAGATGTAAAATTAGACTTCTTCGAATCTAGTTGAGATCGTTTGGAACTATTTATCTGAGTGAAGGTATTAATAGCATGGACTGTTCATGTTGTTTTTGATACTCTGGATTTCGGATAGATAGTTACTATCGATACGATAGTATAAATTCGTTTGGCATAGACTATACATCTGGGTGAGGGTATTAGTAATATGGACTATTCATGTTATTACTGATACTCTTAATTTCTGATAAATAAAATCTATTCGTAGACACAGTTCATATATCCAAGTGAGGGTATCCAAACACAGTAATAGTTCTCTTGAGAATTTACATACATTATGGGATCTTTGTGAATTTTGGATCTATGGGAATTATATCTGATAGTCCCTCTATTTAATGTAATCTTATAATCAGATACCATGGGTGTATAGATTTAAATGCATTATATTGATTCCTAGTAAGCACCATATCAGATACTGTGGGAGTATAGATATGGGGGTGTTACAGTTTTACATTCTTATCTTCTTCTTATAACTTCTCTAGGACTCAGCACATATCATTTCTCTGCTAGTAGTCCATATGGTATTCTGAGTGGTTTCCCACAAACAACCAACAAATAAGTTCCCGTCTCATCTACACTACCCATAACAGTGAGTTAGATCGGTTGCTAGTTTTGTATATACATTCGCTCTCTGAAGGAATTGTTTAGCCCTGCTCCCATATGTCAACCATCAAAGGTTATGATTGTACCACAACCTAAACTTATCGTAACTTATCTTAACCATTAATTATAACGTTTTTTAAGTTAATTTCTTATTCCTTATGGCTTTCTAGCAACTAAATATCATACCTCAGGATTTATTCATATACGACTCACCTTCGGCTTTCATTAATCTTATTAACGTTCATTGTGGCTTTCTTAAAACCATTCGTATCTTAATTAATACTTTCGTTATCCCTTACTTGAACCCCATGTTCATTAGTCATTCTTATTGTCCAAGCTATATCGTTCGCTATATGCTAAGACCGCTCGTTTATCACAACAGCGTTGCGAATACAACGTCTATACGCTTCACACTTATCTCTCCTTCTCATGATATAATATCAAAATGTTATTCATTACCCTCGTCACTCAACGTCTAAGGAATCACAACCATAGCAATCATCCACGTTCGTTTATCGTAACTACGGTCCCCAGATATCGGTTCCGTAATCTACCGCTTAAATTCTCTATCTTTTAATCTTGATTAATCTTTCTGTTCAACCTTCATTAAAGGTTTAATACACTTGATTAAGGGTTACATTAGATGAACATTATGTTCTTTATCATTCCTTACGTTTACCCTAAGAGTTAAGCAGTTAAAAGCTCTTCTCTGGCTTTTTCCCTACATTGGCGCTACGGCGCCACTCTCAATTCTATCTCTCTTACTTGCATGACTCTAGTTTCGATGCGGCTCCACAGTGCAGCTGCAGAAGACCACATTACAAGGCATGGCTTGCACCGCGGCACCAAGCCCTAACCCTAGAAAATTTCTCTAAGTGTTAAATCCAATTTGAGGCGCTTACTTCCCGCTTTCAAAACTTATTCGTTATAATTCAGAACGAGGTCGTTCCAAAGCCATTCTCTTCCTTATCTTATGTACTTCAATACCCCCTAGACAGAACTTCGTTCTAAATCGGTTAGCGTGCCATTCAATTGTCTTAATCTTCACCCTTCGTTTATTTTACATTTTTAACGCTCTTTGTTTGTTCGGTCATCCAAACTCAGAATTCGTTTGTTCTTGAGTTCATGACTAACATTTTCTACATTCTATTACATTCTTATGAAACTCTACACATTCGGGTTCATTTACTAACTTTCTAATTCTTGTTTGTCTTTTATAAATTTTTTGCCATAACTCCGTTATAGCTAAGTTTTAATCCATTCTTCATGAACGTTTCTACCATTCCTAACCAAGTAATATGCATCTAACTTATGTGCGATGTTTTTAAACTTGTCCATCAACAACAATTATTATACGATGGTTTTAAATTTGTCCATCAACAACGTTCTTCGTGTTCTTCGCATGTTCATCGTGTTCTTCGTTCGTTCTTAATTTTTAATCGATATTTTGGATTACGATTTCACTTTTTATTGGAATTTGATGTTATAGATCATCATTCCTTACTTATTTCACCTACTTATTTATATAATCCACTCGGATCGTTCTAATTCATTACGAATCTTATACTTCCTTAAGAAATTTATAAACTAAACTTTTAATTCTTATTTCTTCATTTCTCATGATTTCAACCATATGAAATCATCCCTAACATCATATACTTCTTATTCTCATTAAGTTATGTTTTAAACATATAAAACTTAAAGAAAATCTAACATAGAAGTTAGGTTTTAATACCTTTCTTCTTTATTTTTCTTCCGCTAGATAAAATCGGCGATTCACAAGCTTTTCTATTTCACGCTCACCTTCGATTTGATCATTCATGCTCACTCTCTTCCTTCTCCTCTCTTCATTCGAACCCTCTCTCTCTAAGGTGTAGGATTTTTCAAAATCCCATTTAAATTAAATAAGCTTACTATTTATAGAATTTCCAAGCTAAGGGTATTTTAGTCATTTTACCCCCCTAACCTCCTTACTATTAATGGCTTAAGGACTAAGTTAACTTACTCCTTAAGTTTACTTAACACTTAAGTCTACTTAGCCTTTAAGTTTGCTTAACACTTAAGTTTACTTAACACTTAAGTTTACTACTTCCACCTCCTTAGTTAACCTCCTTACTATTCACGAAACTTAGCCTGTAAGTTTCGTGGTTCCATCTTTTGAGTTTCGTTCGACAGTTTTAAAAACTGCGATTCTCGGAATCCAAATATTTTTGGATATTTCGTCTTTCCTTTACCGATTAACTTTTACGTATTCTTCGAATTTCCGAAAAACATAATAACACTTTTTGGTGTTAAGCATTTTCCTTCACGTTTTCACCTAACGTAGCTAAAAGAATGAAAAGTACATAACAATACTTTTCGTCGTTTTTATTTAGTCCGATTTCTGTATGTTTTTCGAGAAAAACTTTTATCGGCTTACTTAACTTTTCAAGATATATTATCATCAAATCTTTTGACGGAATGTCATTTTGACATACCGAACTCTTAGAAAGGCTTAGGTTATTCAAACCCTAACCCTTAAGTTTTGTCGGGTAAATAGTGCCTATTTCGTCTTTTTCCCTGGAAATATTTTTGTTCCCGGAAAATTTTCATTTTTCTCTTGAAAATTATTACTCGTTCAGTCTAGCTCGTAGCCAGAATCCTCATAACTTATTATCATCATAGGTTCTAGAACGATTAATAAAAACATAACACATAATATTATTAATAACTAATTCTTTTTATTAATAACTAATTCTTTAAACTTAAATTCTGGACGATCTGAATTTCTGGGTCGTTACAGAGAGCTCTCAGGGAGGGTCATACCATTGTGCCGATGATTGTGATAGAGACGTTGAGATCCTCCACATAATGTCATACCTATCCCCCAGGGGTATTCATAGGCAGCTCGGTCATGTTGTATGTGTGGTTCATGTCACACCTGAGACCGATTGGCACCTTCCGATGGCATGGGTATTATTTTACCAAAGAGATAGCCATCTATTACTCCTTTTAGTCAGCGGAGTGTACAGATGCTACATCCTTGTCGGTGTTTTTGGCAGGGATCGGGGATCCATTTGACATTTTATCGTGTACAGGGCTCAGTTCACCCTACAGCTTCATTACTCATGCCCCTGGCATGGATTATCTTCCTCTAGCTAGTTTGAGGGGTATGACCACTTACCACCCACGGGCTGTGATGTCACAGTTCGACCAGTTTTATAACTTCCATCCTTTTGAGGGGGCATTGGGTCGTGACTTGGCTGCTTCGCCACTTGTCGATGAAGGGGGCAGATCCGGGGTGTATACTGTTGGAATCAACGTGAGCTAGCTGAGTTTTTTGTTAGCCATCCGGGTTGTTGGATAGAGACAGAGACCACATTCGGCTGCGGTAGTATCCACAGATCTGGGGATTGATTAGGAGGTTGGAGAGCCCGTAGAGGACATTAATTTTCCCACCAAGGAGGAGCATTTTGTTAAGTTGCCAGCAGCTGTGATGGATTCTCCCAGTGTGCCCACTACTATAACCCCGCATTCAACAGAGTATTTAGAGAAAAGTCTCCATCTAATGACTTTTGAGAAAGATCAGGGTAGGGCCTTGATGTTGATAGCTTATGCTGGGAGAGATGTCGCTCTATTAAAGAGAGAGGATGCCTTAGCTCATAGAGACACCGTTATTGCTGAGCGGGATGAGGCTAGATCATCTAGAGATGCATTGATTATTGAGTGGGATGGTGCCATATTTTCCCAGGATCTAGCTGTTACAGATAGTATTACAGTGAGATCCCTTACCACTAGAATTATTGTCTAGATGAGCGCATATATTGATGAGCACCATGTCACCATGCAGTTAGCTATGGATCTATTGGCTCGTATAGATACCCTTGGGCAGGAGCTCACAGCGTTACCTCCTTGTTCAGAGAGAAATGCCATATTGGACTTGATAGCTCACATATACACTGATTTGTAGATGGGCTTGTATGTTCCTACATAGAGTAGCTTAGCCATTTTATCATGTATAGTACATGTTATATATATCAAACAGTATTATATATGGTAGGGAAATATATTTTGATTCACTTCCCTTTTAGTTATGCCTTGTTACTTGCTTGATATTTGTCTGCTTCTTCAGGACTTGTGATCTTAATGTATTCTGAACTCATCCTTGATGGGTGGACATTGAGATGTCTCAGGATCTTTAAGAATAGATCGTTGATCTGTGTGTATCCTACCCTTTGGTGTCTTGGGACTAGTTTCTGTATGTAGATGTGGAGAGGATTATGGCTTTCCTCTCAGACGTTGACTGCACCACAGATGGTCACCAGTACTCCTTTGTATGGGGGAGCCCAAGTAGTTCCATCTCTTATGGGTTGGTGTTTCTCTTTAAGGATTCAACCGCATCTTAGATGGTCGCCAATTCTCCCATTTGTGTGGGGAGATCAATTAGTTCCATCCCTTTGGTCTGAAGCTGATGAAATGTGGTGGATTGAAGGTTAATCTTAGTACCATGTGACACTTTTTTGTGTTTTGGTATGAGGTAAGACCGAACCATAAATGGCTACCTACGTACTCTTATTGAAGAGGAGATCAGGTCTGTGTAGATCGAACCTGGTGTAAGAGGTTTAACACTATATGTGAAAGGGTGTAGAAAGGTGTAGAAGTGTGTTTCTATTTTTATTTTGTTTTTTGTTTTTTTTTATTGTGATCGGGCCATTAAAAAATGGGTTTTTACATACTCCCATGTATTGGGGAGATCAGGTCGACGTAGTTCGCCCCATTTGCAGGATAGATTGCAACAAAAAAGTTTAATCCCATGTTCAGGACAAACTGTAGATGAAAAGTTTGATCCCATGTACAGGGCAAACTGCAGGTGTGAAAAGTTTTATCCCTGGTGGGACAAAACTGCAGGTTTGAAGGTTTAATCCCTGATGGGATAACCTAAATGGTTTAAAATGAAGTGGAGTGAAAGAATTGATGATTCAAAAACCAGGCTGCTGGTTTGAAAAGGGTGTTTGTCCCTAATGGGGCAGATGGGTATGAAGAAGGATTATATGTAGTGAAGGGTTAGAAAACCTGAAGTGACTGGTGATCTGGTGATCCAAAACTAGGATGTTTTCTTGATGGTAACCTCAGACATAGTACCATTTCACGGTGTTTGAGTTGATGAACTGTGAAAATTCATCGACGTCCATTTCCTGTAATCTGAGAGCACCTCCTGTCAATACCTCCTTGACAACAAACGGGCCTTCCCAGTTTGGGGCAAATTTTCCTTTAGATTGATCTTGGCTGTCAATGATCTTCTTCAAAACCAAGTCACGTTGTTTAAACTGCCGTAGCCGGACTTTCCTATTGTAGGATCTGGCGACCCTTTGTTCGTATAACTGACCATGGAAGATAGCACTGGTTCGCCTTTCGTCTATTAGAGATAGTTGGTGATACCTATCTTGTAACCATTGGTCTTCATCCAGCTGAGCATCTATCAACACTCTAAGGGATTCCATTTCCACCTCTATGGGGAGCGCTACTTCCATCCCATAGGTTAATGAGTAGGGGGTTTCCCCAATGGAAGTATGTATTGAAGTTCTGTAGGCTAATAGAGTCAGAGGCAAGAGGTCAGACCATCCTTTGTGATTGGCGGACATCTTTTGCATGATCTTCTTGATGTTCTTATTAGCCGCTTCAATAGCACCATTCATCTTTGGACGATAGATGACAGAGTTGAGGTGTTTGATGTGGAATTGACTGCATAACTCCTTCATCATTTTGTTGTTGAGGTTCTAAGCATTGTCCGAAACAATTACCTCTGGCTGTCTATATCGACAAATGATATTATTTCTGATGAAACCAATGATGACTTCTTTGGTAACCCTGGGGAAGGAGGCTACGTCTACCCATTTGATAAAGTAGTCAATCTTGGTGAAGATAAACCGATGCCCATTACTGGCTTTGGGCTCGATGGGCCCGATCACATCCATTCCCCACATTGAGAATGGCCACGGTGAACTCATATTATGGAGATCCCTTGGAGGGGCATGAATAGCATTCCCATGAATTTGACATTGATAACATCTCTTGACGTGATCCTCACAGTCAGCCTTGAGAGAGAACTAGTAATGCCCTGTTCTGAGGATCTTTTTGACAAGTAGAGGGCCACG
Organism: Panax quinquefolius; assembly: GCA_020205615.1. Lineage (NCBI taxonomy): Eukaryota > Viridiplantae > Streptophyta > Magnoliopsida > Apiales > Araliaceae > Panax > Panax quinquefolius. The sequence goes on from CM035155.1 coordinate 62,773,014, forward strand.
TACTCCACCATGGATTTCATCCCTAAGCTTCTGAGCTTGGTCCTTGTCCAGACATCTGAGGAGACCTAGTCCTGCATCTCATTTGTAGAGTGCATCTCTGCTCAGGTAAAATTTCATAGCCATTCGATGGATCCGCTTTTTCTCAACAGAACTCACTTCAGCGAGTGTAGATCCATCTCGTAGATACTCCTTGATGTGATGATACCAAGGGTGCTAGATGGGAGGTAGCTCATCTGATACTTCTTCGATGTAATTCCTATAGGTTAGAGCCTTTTACAGGGAAAATGTGATGCTTGGCATATTTTCCTTGTCAAGTATGTTGATCAAGGATGCCAAAGTTGCTAGCGCATCCCCAAAGTCATTCCTATTCCGAGGAATGTGGAGGAAGGTTATTTCTTCAAACTTCAAAGCCATATGGATAACTTGTCGATGGTAAGGCAGCAAATGTAGTTCGTTGGTGTGATAGATTCTCATGCTTTGTCTGATTACCAATTCAGAATCCACAAAGACAGTTAACCGTCTGATTCCCATTGATTGGGCAAGTTTTAGCCCCATGATATAGCCTTCATACTCAACTATTTTGTTGGTACTGACAAACTACAATTTGACGGCAACGGGATATTTCTCCCCCGTAATGGCTACTAGAACTTCCCCAGCCCTAGAACCTTCAATATTTACAGCTCCATCAAATTACATCTTCCATGACTGGTGTGTATTGTACTGATGGTGTTGCTGATATGTTATTACCCCTTCATCGGGAAAATATATTTCTAAGGGTTTGAAATCCCCTGAAGGTGCGGCGGCCAGTTGATCCGCAATTCCTTAACCTTTTACAGACTTTTGCATCACGTAGACGATGTCAAATTGCTGTAGGATCAACTACCATTTGGACAAACGACAATTTAACATGGGTTTACTAAACACGTACTTTAGAGGATCCACGCGGGATATGAGATTGGTCCTGTGACCATGGAGGTAATGTGGTAACCTCATGGAATCCCATGCTAAAGCACAACAAGTCTTCTCAATCAGAGTATACTTATGTTCACTACTGCTGAATCTTTTGCTGAGGTAGTAGATAGCTCGCTCTTGGCCTCTATCATCTTTCTGTCCCAACATGCAGCCCATGGCATTGTCATTAATGGACAGGTACATGAACAGGGGAACACCATCCCTGGGAGGTACCAAAATAAAAGCTTTGACTAACTGCTCTTTGATTGTAAGGAAGGCTTTCTGACACTCATCATTCCATTTCATGGAGGAGTTCTTCCTTAATAGCTTAAAGATAGGCTCACAGGTTGCTATGAGTTGGGAGATGAATCGACAAATGAAGTTGATTCTTCCCAAAAATCCCTATAGTTCCTTCTCTATCTGAGGAATGGATATTTTCGTGATGGCCTGGATTTTGGTGGGGGCCAGCTCAATCTCTTTGTGGCTGACTAGGAAACCTAGCAATTACCTGATTTAACACCAAAGGCGCACTTGGCTGGATTTAACTTCAAGTTATACTTACGCAACCTATTGAAGATCTTTCTGAGATGGCCTATGTGGTCTTCTTCCCTTCGGGACTTGACAATGATGTCATCAACATATATTTATATCTCTTTGTGCATTAAGTAGTGAAAAAGAGCCATTATAGCTCACTGATAGGTAGCTCCGGCATTGATGAGGCTGAATGACAACCATCTATAGTAAAAGGTTCCCCAAGGCGTGATGAATATAGTTTTCTCACAATCCTCTTCAGCAACCATGATTTGATGGTACCCCGCAAAATAATCTGCAAAGGACTAAATGTCGTATTGAGCAGTATTGTCAATGAGAATGTGGATAAATGGAATGGGAAAGCTATCCTTAAGTCAAGCTTTATTCAAATCCTGGTAATCCACACAAACTCGCACCTTTCCTCCTAGTTTAGGCATGGGGACTATGTTGGATAGCCATTCAGGGTATGTGGACACCATGATGATGTCAGCTTGAAATTGTTTCACAATTTCTTCTTTGACTTTTAAACTCCACTCAGGTTTTAATCGCCTGAGCTTTTGCCTGACTGGCTTGAATACCTCTTTAATGGGGATGTGATGAATGACAATGTCAGTGGACAAACCCACCATGCCTTCATGAGACCATGCAAACACATCCTAGAATTGGGTTAATAGTGTAACCATGTCATTCCTTTGGTTTAGAGTGAGGTCCGTACCAATCTGGATTAGGTTAAAGTTTCCTAAGGTTCCGAGGTTGAAAGAGGAGGTTTGATCAAGATTTGGTTTGGGTTTTTCCTCGACCCATTCTTTGATCTCCTGAGGTATCTCATAGTCCTCTTGTAATTTATAGTCCTTGTGTAGAATAGGCACCTCATCAGCAAGTTCAAGCACATCTAAATTTAGAGTCCTAAAACAAAAATGCTTTCACTTATTATATGCAACTGTTCAATCATACAAAGTGTCAGCATGTAATGACAAAACAACTGCTCATACTATACAGAAAAGTAAGCAGTTATTGCTATCTACAGTGTGACGCCCCCAAAATTAGGTATACGTCACCCATCTTGGGTCGCCACTTACATGGTACATAAATTCAAATACAAACTTAATTATACATCTGTCGTGTAACATACGACAATACATAAACTGAGAGTTCTAATAGGAATATTGTCATTTACACAATATCAATACTCAAGGAGTCCTCATTACATTTATTGTCACACTATTTAATGAATAGTGAGGACTACTAATGCTATCTTTGGGACCATCACTCTTTTCCCAGACTCGTCCCCACTATATTCTCATTTCTCAAGAGAACAATGAAAAGAAAGGGTGAGCTCAACTAGCCCGAGAAGAAATATTATAACTAAGATAATGCGAATAAATTATCAATAGTCTTCAACAATGTTAAAGCGATAAAATACAATAGACAACCGGTTTAGCTGCAGGTGAATATCTGATCCATTAAAAAGAGTCAAGTAGAAAATAAAGTCTACTATCTTTTAGGTTTTAAAAGGTTTTCATCAATTTTTATCACTAAGACTCGGTTTAATGAATAAACCAAAATATCTAATCATCCCCTGTACCACGGTCAAGGATTTTCATCAAATTATCAATGGTCATGACTATCTTAGAATCACCCCGGTCATAATCATACCAAAAACTATCCATCAACGCATGCATTCTGAGCCACCGAGGACTTTTGTCACATCATTTATATCAAGCCATGATTATTCTAAGAATGATCTCTCGGTCATAATCATACTAAGTTCATCTATGCACGTAAGCCAAAGATAACATAATATAACATGAGGATGATGACAATGACATAATAATTCACTAAAACAAGTTCACGAATTAATTTATTCAGAACTAATAACGTCAAATTGTCAACATGATACTACTTTGTAGAGTAAAATTCAAGAATGATCGGAAGAATATTTCCATGAAAAGATCTTTGGATGAAACGCAAATATCAAGAATATTCTACTAATTTCATGGAGTATAGAAGCCAAAGTTTTAACTTATTTGGGTATAATAAAGAATGGAATAACAAAGGAAATCACCGTGCATGCGGTGCCATGCAGAGATAAAAGTTATTCCACGAGAATAATAATAACGGAACCGGTCGGTGAAATTCACATGCAAGCAGGATGTTCCAACAGAATAATAAAGATGGAACCGGATCCGGTGTAAAACACACGATAGGATATTCCAGCGAGAATGATAAAGAAGCGGAACCAGTCGGTGTAAAAAACACTGTGACGAGGATGTTCCAACAGAATAATAAAGGCGGAACTAGGTAAATTGTAAAACACATGATGAGGATGTTCCAATGAATAATAGAAGAATGTCACCAAGTATAGGGTAAACCACGATATCTGATTATGTATAGGGTATGTCTGGCGATATCTGAGTTATTCCAACAGAATAATTAAAAATGGAATAACAGAGGGATTTCACCAAGTATAGGGTATGCCACTTATACAGGTTATTCCAACAGAATAATAAAGAATGGAATAACAGAAGTTCTCTTCATGAATAAGAAAGAATAACACCCCTTACGGGTACAAAAAATAATATCCCTTACCTTAAAAGAACTGAATATTGGGAAAGTGAAGTAGCAGAATACTTTTCTTCTTTCTCTCTATAGTTTCTCTCTCTAGAGTTTCAATGAATTCGTAAGAAATAATGAAGGAATGAGCTTTCTATTTATAGAAAAAGCGAGGGTGGCTCTTGAGTCTTAACGAAGGGTCAAAATGACTCTTGGTAATATTGAAGAGACAACTCTTATATTTATGAAGGGGTAATTAAACCTTGGAACACCGAAGTTGCGAGTTAACTCTTGGTAATATTGAAGGGACAACTACTATTTTTGCGAGGGGTAATTACTATTGACGAAGGTAATTATTATTGAAGAAGGTAATTACTATCGATGTGAAGGTAAATACTATTGACGAAGGTAATTACTATTCACAAAGGTAATTACTATTCACAAAGGTAATTACTATTAATGAAGGTAAATACTATCGACGAAGGTAAATACTATTGACGAAGGTAATTACTATTTACAAAGGTAATTACTATTCACAAAGGTAATTACTATCGACGAAGGTAAATACTATTGACAAAGGTAATTACTATTCACAAAGGTAATTACTATTCACAAAGGTAAATACTATTGGACGAATAGACTCTTAGATGATGACATATGGGCCCCCATAAAATAATCAAACTTACCACAAACGTCTCATAATGACTCTTTATATACATCAAGGATTGAATAAATATTACCACAAATCATTTTATTTTTAATCAACACATATTTAATCTTTCAACAATTATTAATCATTTATAACTTGTCGTCTCAATTAATAATATAACATATTATCTGAGGATGATCTTGTGTGACAATAATTGAATCAATAATATAAGAGATATGATGCAAAGACAATCTTTAGAGTAATAATTGAGCATAGCTGAGTGACTTCTCACGTAAGCATCAATAATCAATATCGTGTGCTACTATACAACTATGCGTATTACTGTACTTTTACTACCGGGTAGTTCAACAGTTTTAACGGTAAAACCTCTGCTGTTATTTTTATAGAAAGATAATTTTGTCGTTTTCTAACTACGACAATACTTTCGTTGTGGGGTCCACCACTGATTGAGTCGTCGTACGAATATTCCCCGATAAAAAGAATATTCCCCGACCAAACGAATATTTTATAACAACTTGCTTACTTTGCAAAATTTATAAATATTACCCACAACTATAACATTATATCAAATTTATTCCATAATATTCAAAAATAATATTTATAAAAAAATTCATCTTTATTTATAAAAGTTGGGGTCTTACAACCTCCCCTTCTTATGAAATTTTGCCCTCGAAATTAGGGTACGTACCTGATATGATAAAGAGGTGAGGATACCTTGAATACCTTTATCGTTAAAATATTAAATTCATCTTCGTAATCCGCCAAAGATATTCATTAACAATTCATCTTTTGCACTACAAAGCTAAAGATATACAACAGTAAAACCAATAATCTTTGAGACGCGACTTAATAGTATCACGACCACGAATTATCTATGCACCACTGGCCAAGGATATTCGTGTTTTCAATTACGATCATGATTATACCGAATAATCCTTGGTCATAATCATACCAAGTCTATTAATGCACTACGACCAAAGATAACTTTTACCACATCCATGAATTAATATTTCATTGCTGAGACTCAGCTCAATAATTAATCCATATCATTGAATCATCCCTGCACTACAGGCCAAGGATATTCATTAGTATCACGACCACGAATTATCCATGCACTACGGCCAAAGATAATCATGTATTCATTAGTATCACGACCACAAATTATCCATGCACTACGGCCAAAGATAATCATGTATTCATTAGTATCACGACCACAAATTATCCATGCACTACTACCAAAGATAATCGTGTTTTCAATTACGGTTATGATTATCCGAACAATCCTCGGTCATAATCATACCAAGTCCATCTATGCACTACTGTGCCACGAGATGACTTTCAACATAATATAAGCATGAGGATAATGATATAAAGAATCAATCAAATGAGATAAAGGATAAATATTAAACATTTATAATATAATTTATCCAGGATTCAAGAATATCCCCATGTTATCAATCACTTAATAATCTCATAATCTAATATCATTAATATTATAACAATATTTTAATCACTTCTTAAATTTATAAACAATTTATCTCAATTGTTTACGCTTTACCATATAATGCATTTAATCATTCAAAATGCCATACTCATAAGATATCATCACCAATTATCAAATCCCTCAAAAAAATATGCATATACTCTATATAGGATTCTCTAGCCATAAAATCCTATTTTCAACTTTGTTACTTCACATAACATATTTAACTCATATGTTCGTAACTAAACTATTTTCATGAAAAATACCAAATCAGTCCCAAACATATTTCTTTTCTGGGATTTAGCATAATATAGTCCCATAATGAAAATATATTTTTCTCAGAATTTTTAAAATTCATTTACTATTTTTCAAAATCAATTTCTAATTAATTTCTTAAGAAATTAGCTACCTCAAGTTTAACTCCAAAAATTCCCAAATCTTGGCAGGACCTTACACATGTTAATGTGAGCCTCCAGTTTAAATTTCATGGTCATCGGAGTTATAGAACTCCAGTTATAGTATTTTTCATCAAAAAAACCTAAATATTGAAATGGTCATAACTTGCTCATTTTAAGTCGGAATGAGCTCATTTTTGGACACGATGTTCTTTATACCATATACTTTTATGTCCCAAAAGGCTTGAATTTTTCTCACTAATTAAGTGGCCAAAACAGCCCTTACAAAAATGTGGCAGCAACTTTTTGGACATTTTGAAGTTTTGACTCCTTTGCTAAAATCAGTCCACACGAAAATCTACAGCACCTTTTTCATTGATTCCACTTGGATTAGTTAGGTAACTCATAAATCTAACTCTAGGACTTAACCACACTCAAAAATTCAAAATATAATAAGAGATTTGGTCAATTGAATTTCATGTTACGTTTTTCACCAAAATCTGGTTTTTAACTCCTTTTGATTTTTAAGAAACTTTTTTGTTTTCACATACTAACCAACATAACTCATCATAACACTTACTAATACCATGTATACCCATGATTTTCATTAGTCCAATGCTTTTATTATGACTTTCATCATAAACCACGTAAATTGTTCATTTTAGTTGAAGAAATATTTGAGGGTTTAAGAAATGGGTTTTATACTGGGGTCAATACGAAATTCGATTTCACGCTCTAAGTAGGCTAAGAAGTCTTCAAGAATACGCCAGGAAATTTATTAATAATAGAAATATCATTCAAAACTGTGACTCTCATCCAAGACTTGGATAGTACGTCACATTGATACCAACTGTGACTTCTATCCCTTAACCTAGATAGCACCTCACAATGATACCTATAAACCGCCATCTTCATTCACGATGTCGCTAAAGAAAGTAAAGCGGTGCATTCCACACAAGGAAGTCAACAACGAAAGGTTCGGGACTCTTTACTTATGGCTTGATATGACAATAATTGACTTTAGTAGTTTGGTTACTTGAATTCGCACAACAAGATGGTTATGAATATAAAAGCTAACAACCTTACGAAAAGCAACCAATTGATTCCTAAAATCACATCAAAGGTAAATATTTTCAAAAAGATAAGATCGACAGGTAACGTGAAAATGTTTATTTAAATCAAACAAGATTTAAAAATAGTAGCGGTAACGAAGGCTCCTACTAACGAAGTTTCAACCAATAAGTCAAAGTTTAACTTCTTCGGAGTTAAATTTAAACGTTGAACACAACTAGGTGAAATAAAAGAGTGGGTAGAACTGGTATCTAACACGGTATAAACTTCGCAAGAGCTTATGATTAACTTACCCGTGATAATTTTATTCAGGTTCCTCGTCACTAGAAAAAAAAAACGCTCTCTTAAACTCTAGGCTTTGGTTTGTTTGGGGATGACCTTTGGTGCCTCCATCCTAGTTGAATTTGTCTTGATGGCGACAAAATTGAGCTAAGTGACCTTCTCTTCCACAATTATAACATCTCTTGGACGGCGCATTTGCGATTCGGATGATGTGTCCCTCTCCTCGCATTTGAAGCATATGATAGGTGATCTTTCTCCTTCCTTAACAACGCAGGTCTTTGGTCCGACGTCTTTCCATCATTGTTGAATCTCCTTTTCTTGAAATGTCCATTCTTATTGCTTTGACCCTGATTACCAACGAAGTGGTTACCATATCTGGCTTGTTGATTCCATCCACGCTTGTTGTCACCGCTTTGATGACTACTCTCGCTGGTATTATAATTTTGTCGGATGCTCTCTTTTAGTTGCGTTGACTCGTTATCGCGCTCCACTAACTGAGCCCTATTTACAACATCTGAATACAAACATAGTTTATGAGAAATAAGATGTTGACGTATCTCCGACTTCAAACCTCTTAAAAACATTCGCGCCATTTCTCTTCATTATCCACCAAGTGGGGCCTTGAATCGTGATAACTCGCAAATTTTGCCTCGTCTTGCACGACACGGTCATATTGTTTTGTTCCAACTTGATAAACTCCACCTCCTTCATGTGGCGAATACTTTCAGGAAAGTATTTTCTCGTTGAACAGCTCCTGGAACTTCTCCCAAGATATCTTTAATCTGACAAAGAGAGTTGAGTACGTTTCTACCGATTCCCACCCGATGTCTGCCTCCGCGCAACATTAAAAAGCGTAAAGGAACCTTTGCTCCTCGGAGCATCCCAAGACATCAAATATCTTGGTAATCTTCTTTATCCATGCTTCCGCTTGAAGTGGTTTTGGCTCTCCCTTAAACTCCGGTGGTCCCAACTCCTTGAATTGTTTAGCGGTGACCTTGGAGATAGTTTTCCGTGTTTCCACCTATGTTTTGGGATGTAAGTCGCTTTACCGATGTTACATGAATTCTAAAAACCTCTTAAGCGTCTTCGTCGTTAAATCAATTGATTAGTGTTGTTGTTTACAGGAGGATTATCGCCATCCTATCGCACATTATCCTGATTATTGATCTGTGGTGAATCAACGATCGCCTGTGCTCCATTGCTATTCTCAACATTCTCAGATGTCATTTTCAGACACTGCCACAACACAAGGGTTAATTAATATATCAAATATTATCCCTATACTCTGACCGACCAATTAAATAACAAATAAACTTAGGTAGGTCATACTAGCGAAGGAATTCCCTATCTCTCCCCTCCTAGTTCTAGTCTCACATCTTAGCCAGGGATCATATCCCTAAGCTCTGATACCAACTATGACTCCCCCAAAATTAGGTATACGTCACCCATCTTGGGTCGCCACTTACATGGTACATAAATTCAAATACAAACTTAATTATACATCTGTCGTGTAACATACGACAATACATAAAGCGAGAGTTCTAATAGGAATATTGTCATTTAGACAATATCCATACTCAAGAATCCTCATTACATTTATTGTCACACTATTTAATAGAATAGTGAGGACTACTAATGCTATCTTGGGACCATCACTCTTTTCCCCGACTCGTCCCAAATTTATATTCTCATTTCAAGAGAAAAAGTGAAAGAAAGGGTGAGCTCAACTAGCCCGATAAGAAATATTATAACTAAGATAATGCGAATAAATTATCAATAGTCTTCAACAATGTTAAACCGATAAAATACAATAGACAACCGGTTTAAGCTGCAATGAATATGCAATCCATTAAAAGAGTTAAGTAGAAAATAAAAGTCTACTATCTTTTAGGTTTTAAAAGGTTTTCATCAATTTTTATCACTAAGACTCGGTTTAATGAATAAACCACAATATCTAATCATCCTGCATACCACGGTCAAGGATTTTCATCAAATTATCAATGGTCATGACTATCTAGAATCACCCCTGGTCATAATCATACCAAAAACTATCCATCAACATTTGCATTACACAGCCATCGAGGACTTTTGTCACATCATTTATATCAAGCCGTGATTATTAAGAATGATCTCTCGGTCATAATCATACTAAGTTCATCTATGCACGTAAGCCAAAAGATAACATAATATAACATGAGGATGATGACAATGACATAATAATTCACTAAAACAAGTTCACGAATTAATTTATTAGGGAACTAATAACGTCCAAATTGTCGACATGATCTTTGCTTTGTAGAGTAAAATTCAAGAATGATCGGAAGAATATTTCCATGAAAGATCTTTGGATGAAATGCAAATATCAAGAATATTCTACTAATTTCATGGAGTATAGAAGTCAAAGTTTTAACCATTTGGGTATAATAAAGAATGGAATAACAAAGGAAATCACCATGCATGCGGTGCCGCGCCAGGCAAAGTTATTCCACCGGAATAATAATAACGGAACGTGTCGGGTGAAATTCACAAAGCGGGATGTTCCAACAGAATAATAAAGATGGAACGGATCCGGTGTAAAACACACGAGATAGGATATTCCAACGAGAATGATAAAGAGCGGAACCGGTCCGGTGTAAAAACACATGATGAGGATGTTCCAGCAGAATAATAAAGAGCGGAACCGAAGTAGATGTAAAACACATGCATGACGGGATGTTCCAATAGAATAATAGAAGAATGTCACCAAGTATAGGGTAAACCACGTTATCTGATTATGTATAGGGTATGTCAGCGATATCTGAGTTATTCAACGAGAATAATAAAAAATGGAATAACAGAGGATTTCACCAAGTATAGGTATGCTGGCGTATCTGAGTTATTCCAACAGAATAATAAAGAATGGAATAACAAAAGTTCTGTTCATGAATAAGAAAGAATAACACTCCTTACGGGTACAAAAAATAATATCCCTTACCTTAAAAGAACTGAATATTGGAAAGGTGAAGTAGCAGAATACTTTTCTTCTTTCTCTCTATAGTTTCTCTCTCTAGTTTTAATGAATTAAGTAAGAAATAATAAAGGAATGAGCTTTCTATTTATAGAAAAAGCGAGGGTGGCTCTTGGTCTTACTTATGAAGGGTCAAAATGACTCTTGGTAATATTGAAGAGACAACTACTATTTGCGAATGGGTAATTAACCCTTGGTACAATCAAGAGGCGAGTTAACTCTTGGTAATATTGAAGGGACAACTACTATTTACGAAGGGTAATTACTATTGATTGAAGGTAATTATTATTGAAGAAGGTAATTACTATCGATTGAAGGTAAATACTATTGACGAAGGTAATTACTATTCACAAAGGTAATTACTATTCACAAAGATAATTACTATTGATGAAGGTAAATACTATTGACGAAGGTAAATACTATCGACGAAGGTATTATTACTATTTACAAAGGTAATTACTATTCACAAAGGTAATTACTATTGACGAAGGTAAATACTACTATTGACGAAGGTAATTACTATTCACAAAGGTAATTACTATTCACAAAGGTAAATACTATATTTGAATAGACTCTTAGATGATGACATATGGGCCCCCATAAAATAATCAAACTTACCACAAACGTCTCATATGAGACTCTTTATATACATCAAAGATTGAATAAATATTACCACAAATCATTTTATTTTTAATCAACACATATTTAATCTTTCAACAATTATTAATCATTTATAACTTGTCATCTCAATTAATAATATAACATATTATCTGAGATGATCTTGTGACAATAATTGAATCAAAAATATAAGAGATATGATGCAAAGAATTCTTGTAGCAATAATTGAGCATAAATGAGTGACTTCTCACGTAAGCATCAATAATCAATATCGTGTGCTACTATATCAACTACGCCGTATCTTTGTACTTTTACTACTAGGGTAGTTCAACAGTTTTAACAGTAACACCTCTGTAGATTATTTTATAGAAAGATAATTTTGTCGTTTTCTAACTACGATAATACTTCCGTTGTGGGGCCCGCCACTGATTGAGCCGTCGTACGAATATTCCCCGACAAAAAGAATATTCCCCGACCAAACGAATATTTTATAACAACTTGCTTACTTTGCAAAATTTATAAATATTACCCACAACTATAACATTATATCAAATTTATTCCATAATATTCAAAAATAATATTTATAAAAAAAATTCATCTTTATTTATAAAAGTTGGGGTCTTACATACAGGGCAGAGGGATTTTCTGCCCGTTTTACCCTTGTCGGCAAATGTATGGAATGCTACTCCAATTGCCAAGGGTGAAGTCCGATTGGATAGTAGTGATGAAAGGGCTATCATCATCCTCCTTCTCCCGAATGATGACCATGATATCTGCACAATCATCGTCTAGGATGTCTCTATTCATGCCCTCAGTATGGACAATGATGCGTATGTTTGACAACCGACTAGCGATGTCTTGTTTACATCTTCGCTCCCTTTCTTCAACTTCAGGATCTGGAATCAAGATATCTTTTTCTTTGATTGGTATCAGTTGGGGAAATAACATAGCCATTACATGGGCAGACACCTTTACCGGAGACTGTATAGGCTCAGGATCTGTAGGTTGAGATAATCGCCATGTGGCTGAAGCTGAAGGAATCTGTTTGTGCTTATGAAGATTCCTTTGACTGGAGCTGGCAGAATATCCTAGTCCAGCTGTCCCGATTTGACTGAGAATTTGAATTGGGTGCTTAATGCCCTGATGATCTTTGCCCAACCTTTGTCCAAGTTGATGATCAAATGACATCATCTCTTGAGTTGCCGACATTACCTCGGCAGAAATCTTGGGTATCAGAGGTGGGTCCCCGATAGGATGATAGTGAGTGTTGTTCACCTCTAGGGCATAAAAATTGGTCGGTTCAACTTCTGCATTGAAGCTGATGAGTGGTATGTCACCTTGTTTAGGATATTTTAGCTCAGCATTGACTGTGACTAGGTTGTTGTTAATGATGTATTTAAGTTGCTGATGAAGGGTGGAATGGACGGCTCTAGCTATATGAATCCACGGTCTCCCAAAAAGTAGGTTGTATCTTGTAAGCTATTTTGAGAACGTGAAAGGTTATGTAAAAAGTATGTGGACTAATCTCCATAGGCAGTTCAATCTCTCCGACAGCATTACGTCGGGATCCATCAAAAGCTTTGATAACTGTATGGCTGCTTTTGATCCTCTTGAGATTGATGTCCAGCTTCTCCAAAGTGGCATAAGGAGAGATGTTTAAAGATGACCCTCCATCTATCAAAACTTCTCCCACCATATATTTGGAGGACAGAAACGCTATGTGCAAGGGTTTGCAATGACCAGTCCCTTCGGGAGGTATGTCGTCATCAGTGAAAAATATCACATAGTTGTTAAAATGTGATCAATCAAATGCTGGAATTTTTTGACATCCACTGATTTCAGCAAATGGGCTTCCTCCAAAACCTTTACAAAGACTTTCCTATGATCTTCGGAAGAGAAAACCAAGTCTAGTGTGGAAATTTGTTGTGGAGCTTCTCTCAAGCTTAAAACCACCTTGGCTTCATTATGGCCCATAGTACGGAGGAACTCTTCAATATTCTCCATGGGAACTTTCCCATTTGATCTGATGGAGGGTGTGACTCAAAAAAATCAACTATAATGATTAAGATTTTAAGGTATTTTCCAAGTACACATCGGCTATAAAGATTGTACATGTCTTCAAGAACAGCTGAACGTATGAGTTGGCATGAAAAATATCTATGTAAAGATGGAGAACTAAATCATCCCGCAGATGGGCAAGCTTGGAAATATTTCAACTTATCACATCATGGGTTTGCATTGGAACCTAGAAAGCTCACTCTTGCACAAAACAATGCAAATGAAGTTAAGAAGTTTGAAGAGCTTTATACAAGCAAGGGCAAGGACAAAGTGCTTTATTAGATGTCAATGTTTAGTTTATCTTTTATTTATGAAGCTTATGTAATAGATTTAATTATGATCATGTTTTAAATTTTCACTGATGATTGTAATAAAGGTTAGATGACATGGGATTTATTTTAGATTATGTAACCCTTTAATGGGAGATTGATTGTTTAAACTTTTGAGTTTAATTATATCCTTTGTCTATGGGTAGTTAGTTATGATTTAATTGGACAGTGAACACTAAATCTGTGGGATTGAGGTGCCCGGATTTGGGGGTGTCACAACTTATGCAGTCGAAACCCACAATCACATTGTGACGCCCCCAAAATAGGTATACATCACCCATCTTGAGTCGCCAAATACATTGTACAAAATTCAAATACAAACTAATAATACTGCAGTCGTGTAAAATACGAGAACACATATGCTGTGAGTTTAAATACAAATATTGTATTCTAGACAGTATCCATTCTCAGAATAAGTCCTCATTACATTTATTATCACACTATTTAACAGAATAGTGAGGACTACTAGCTAATACTATCATATCAGGACCATCACTCCATTCCCAGGCTCATCCGGCTACGTTCTCATTTCACAAAAGAAAAAGTGAAAGAAAGGGTGAGCTCAACTAGCCCAAAGAAGAAATATTATGACTAAGATAATGCAAAATAAATTATCATTAGCCTCCAACAATGTTAAAGCGATAAAATACAATAGACATCAAGTTTAAGCTGCGGTGGATCAAGTAATCCATTAAAAGAGTTAAGTAGAGAATAAAATCTACTATCTTTTATGTTTTAAAGGTTTTTCATCTTTTTTATCATTTGAGACTCGACAATAAATAATCCATCATCATCCTGCACTATGGCCGAGGATATTCATTAGGGTCGCGACCACAAATTCCATGCACTACGGGCCGAGGACATTTGTGTATTCATCAATGGTCATGATCATGCCAACAATTGTCCAATCGATGCACTACGGGCCAATGAGGACTTTTATCACATCTTTTGTAACATTACGGTCATGATTGATTACCGAATAATCCACAGTCATAATCATACCAAGTCCATCATACTCTACGGGCCATAGATGACTTTCAAAAAAAAAAATATAAACATGAGGATGATGACGATGATATAAGAATTGATAAAACAAGTTCACGAATTAATTTATTCGGGACTAATAACGTCCAAATTGTCAACATGATCTTGCTTTGTAAAGTAAAATTCAAGAATGCTCGGAAGAATATTTCCTTGAAAATCTTTGGATGAAGCGCAAATATCGAGGATATTCCACTAATTTCATGGAGTATTAAAGTCAAAATTTTAACTTATTTGAGAATAATAAGGAATGGAATAACAACAGAAATCACCGTAAATGCAGTACTTAGCATGACAAAAGTTATTCAACGAGAATAATAATAACGGAACCGGTCGGTGAAAATCACTGCAAACAAGATGTTCCAACAGAATAATAAAGAATGGAATAACAACGAAATCACCATGCATGCGGTACTTCACATAGACAAGAGTTATTCAACAGATTAATAAACGAGAATAATAAAAAGAGCGGAACCGGTTAGGTGTAAAAAAACATGATAGGATATTCCATGAGAATAATAAAGAGAGAATAATAAAGGCGGAACTAGGTCAGGCGTAAAAGCACTGAACATGATATTCAATGGAATAATAAAGATAGAATAATAAAAGCGGAACCGGTCCATCGTAAAAGCACAAACAAGGATGTTCAGCGAAATAATAAAGGCAGAATAATAGAAGAATGTCACCAAGTATATAGGGTATTAGCGTATCTGAGTTATTCCAGCGAGAATAATAAGGAATGGAATAACATAAGTTCTCTTCATGAATACAAAAGAATAATATCCCTTACCATAAAAAAAAGCTGGATATAAGAGTAGGAAGTAGCGGAATATTTTTCTATAGTTTCTCTATAATTTCTCTCTCGGAGTTTCAAATTGAATTTGTAATAAATAATGAAGGAATGAGCTTACTATTTATAGAAGAATGGAAGAAGTCTTGTGCAAGGATGAATTAATATACTTATCAAGGTTTTGATATCACCAATGCAAAAAGTCGATTAACTAACTTGATAATATTACACAAAAATTAAAATATAATTATATATATATAAACACATGTTTTCAACTTATATATATCAATATTATATATACACCATTTAATTTTTCTCCCCCATAACCAACATCAATCCCCCACCCACCCAATAATCAAATTCACTACACTCTTACACATCACTATCACACTACCACTTTTCCACCATTTTCCACTCATACACACATCACACACCTATCACTTTCATATATCACTTTCTCCCACCATATACTCAATACATACATATACTTCCATACTTATACTCTTCCATTTCCAAAATCATTTTCCCAACACATATGGGCCCCACATGTGGCCCCCACACGTGGGCCCCACCTTTAAAATAATTTTCTACCGATTATTTTGAAAATGGGTAAATAAGTGTCCATAAAATAAGCAAAACTTCATAAAAATCACCTTAATAATTTTAACAACATTTATCATCTTTATTACAATTCTGATATTAATCGACCGGTCGTTTCCGAGGAAATAGGGGTTTTTCCAATAAAGATCTCCCTCTAGTGGCGCACGATTAGTTGACCAAACCTCTCCTTGGCAGAACTTCTAGACATCGTTAATATTGCAATTTATAATATTAAAAAGTCTGTCATTTCAATTATTGATTTAATAATATAAAAAATATCGACAATAATTGAATCAAATAACGTGAGATACTATGCAACAATTATTATAGCAATAATTGAACAAAACTGAGTGACTTCTCACGTAAGTGTTAATAATCTATACCATGTGCTACTATGCAACCACGCGTATTACTGTACTTTTACTACCGAGTAGTTCAACAGTATTAACGGTAAAACTTCCGTCGTTATTTTCAATAAAATATTTTTGTCGTTTTCTCAATCCGACAATAATTCCGTTGTGGGGTCCACTAATGATTGTACCGTCGTACGAATATTTCCCGACACAAAGAATATTCCCCGACCAATCGAATATTATATGACAACTTGCATACTTTGCAAAATTTTCAAATACTACCAACAGCTATAACAATATATCAAATCCACACCATAATATTAAAAAAAATATTTCGAAAAAAATTAAATATTTATTCATAAAATCTGGGGTCTCACAATCTCCCCTCCTTATGAAATTTCGTCCTCGAAATTTACATACGTACTTGATATGCCGAACAGATGAGGATACTTCGTCATATTCTAACTCTTAAGGTATAACCTTTAAGCGTAGAATATATTCCAGGATTTTAACAGGTACATGTTCATACGTTAAATTATCCGCTATCTCGTCCGGTTCTAACTCAATAATGTGGTTGAATTCGTCCACATATTTACGTAACATCGATCGTTAAAAGCGTTATGAACACGCATAACATACTTGGTGGTAAAAGCGAGTCTATAGGCCACGGTTCCTACTCGATCAAGGATTTCAAATGGGCGATAAAATCGAGGGTTGAGATAACGCCTTCTTGAACCTTCTTCTTCACATTCATCAAATTCGGGTGTGTAGCTTGAGCAGATTTAACTTTATCGATTAAAGTCGGTTCTACTCGTATATTCGTTATCTTCATGTGGGTCCCTAGAGTCTTTAACTCTATCTTCATCATTTTTAAGTTGTACAAAATGAGTCTTTGTGTTAACAACATCGTACTCGTAAACGCATACGATCTTCTACTCAACACGTCAGCTACCACGTTTGCTTTTCCACGATGATATTGAATGGTACGATCGTAATCTTCAATAGCTCGGGCCAACGTCTTTGGCGCATGATACGTTCGTTTTAAGTAAAGAAATATTTGAGGGTTTAAGAAATGGGTTTTGAACTGGGGTCAATACAAAATTTGATTTCACGCTCTAGGGGTAGGCCAGGAAGTTTTCAAGAATACGTCAGGAACTTTATTAACGATAGAATATCATTCAAAACTGTGACCCTCATTCAAGACTTGGATAGCACGTCACATTGATACTTATCAACTTGCCATCTTCATTAACGATGTCGCCTACAGAAAGTCTGTCTTCGGTGCATTCCACATAAAGAAGTCAACAATTAAAGGATCGGGTCTCTTTACTTATGGCTTGATATGACAATGATTGACTTTAGTGGTTTGGTTACTTGAATTCGCATAACAGGTTAGTTATAAATATAAAAGCTAACAACCTTACGAAAAAGCATGATGAGTAGTTAACCAATTGATTCCTAAAATCACATCAAAGACAAGTATTTTCAAAGAGATAAGATCGATAGGTAACGTGAAAGTGTTTATTTGAATCAAACAAGATTCAAAAACAATAGACGTAACGAAGGCTCCTACTAACGAAGTTTCAACCAATAAGTCAAAGTCTAACTTCTCCGGAGTCAAATTTAAACATTGAACGCAAGCAAGAGAGATAAAATAATGGGTAGAACCGGTATCTTATAAAGTATAGACTTCACAATTTATAATTAACTAACCCGTGTCAACTTCGTTCGGGTTACTCACTTTTTGAGAAGTCAAAAAAAACGATCTCCCTTACACTACCGGTTTTGTCTTTTCTGGAACGGTCTTTGGTGCCTCCATCCTAGCTGAACTTGTATTCGGTGAATGACAAAATCGGGCTAGGTGACCTTCTTTTCCACAACAATAACATGCTTTGGACGACATCGCGCAGTTTGGACTGATATGTCCCTCCCCTCCGCATTTGAAACATATGATAGGTGGTCGTTCTCCTTCCTTAGCAACGGGTGTTGATGCTGACGTCTTTCCATCATTGTTGAATTTCCTCTTCTTAAAATTTTCACTTCTATTATCTTGGCCATGATTACCACCAAAGTGGTTAACATTCTTGGCATGATAATTTCCCCCACGATGGTTATCATTTTTTCGATGATCGTTGCCACCGATATGATTATTATCGTGTTGTTGATCGTTTCCTTTTAGTTGTGCTGACTCATTATCGCGCTCCAATAACTGAGCCCTATTCACAACATCTGAATATAAACAAAGTTTGTGAGAAATAAGAAATTGACGTATCTCGGGTTTCAAACCTCGCAGAAACATTCGCGTCATTCACTCCTCATTATCGACCAAATGGGATGCAAATCGGGATAACTCCACAAACTTAGCCTCGTACTGCGACACGGTCATATTGTTTTTTCTCCAGCTTGATGAACTCCACCTCCTTCATGTGACGAATACTTTCAAGAAAGTACTTATCGTTGAACAATTCTTGAAATTTCTCCCAAGACATCTTGAGTGCGTCAAGCTGGGTACGTTTTACAAATTCCCACCAATGATCTGCTTCTTCACGCAACATAAAGGTGGCAAAAGGAACCTTTTGCTCCTCGGAGCATCCCAAGACATCAAATATCTTGGTGATCTGCTTTAACCACGTCTCCGCCTTAAGTGGTTCGGGTTTTCCCAAAAACTCCGGTGGTCCCAGCTCCTTGAACTACTTAGCGGTGACCAACCGTGGGTTGCCATTGTTTCCTCCTGCATTATGAAAAGGAGCCACCTTCGCCTGATGTTGCATGAATTCTAAAAAGTTTCTAAATGTACCGTCGTTCATCAACTGATCAATGTTGTTGTTTACAGGAGGATTATCGCCATCCTGTTGCACATTATCCTGGTTATTAATAACCGGTGACTCAACAGTCTCATGTGCTCCATTGCTTACCTCAACATTTTCAGATGCCATTATCAAATACTGCCACAAAACAAGGGTTAATTAACAAATCACATATTATCCCTATACTACGTGACCAATTAAATAACAAGTAAACTTAGGTAGGTCATACTAGCGAAGAATTCCCGTCTCTCCCTCCTAGTTCTTGTCTCACACCTTAGCGAGGATCATATCCCTAAGCTTTGATACCAATTGTGACGCCCCCAAAATAGGTATACATCACCCATCTTGAGTGCATGAATACATGGTACAAAATTCAAATACAAACTAATAATACAGCAGTAGTGTAAAATACGACAACACATATGCTGTGAGTATAAATACAAATATTATCTTCTAGACAATATCCATTCTCAGAATAAGTCCTCATTATATTTATTATCACACTATTTAACAGAATAGTGAGGACTACTAGCTAATACTATCATATCCGGACCATCACTCCATTCCACGACTCGTCCCGGCTACGTTCTCATTTCCTGAAGAGAACAGTGAAAGAAAGGGTGAGCTCAACTAGCCCAGCAAGAAATATTATGACTAAGATAATGCAAAATAAATTATCATTAGCCTCCAACAATGTTAAACTGATAAAATACAATAGACATCAAGTTTAAGCTGCGGTAGATCAAGCAATCCATTAAAAGTGTCAAGTAGAGAATAAAATCTACTATCTTTTATCTTTTTAAAAGGTTTTCAACACTTTTATCATTTGAGACTCGACTTAATAAATAATCCACATAATCCACCTTTCTGACGAGGATAATCATTAGGGTCACGACCACAAATTCCATGCACTACGGGCGAGGACATTTGTGTATTCATCAATGGTCATGATCATGCCAACAAGCTGTCCAACAATGCACTCACGGGCCAATGAGGACTTTTATCACATCTTTTGTAACATTACGGTCATGATTACAAGAATAATCCTGATCATAATCATACAAAGTCCATCCATGCACTCTGAGGCCATAGATGACTTTCAAAAAAAAATATAAACATGAGGATGATGACGATGATATAAGAATTCAATAAAACAAGTTCACGAATTAATTTATTTAGGAACTAATAACGTCCAAATTGTCAACATGATACTTGCTTTGTAAAGTAAAATTCAAGAATGCTCGGAAGAATATTTCCATGAAAAATCTTTGGATGAAGCGCAAATATCGAGGATATTCCACTAATTTCATGGAGTATAGAAGTCAAAATTTTAACCATTTGAGAATAATAAGGAATGGAATAACAACGAAATCACCGTGCATGCGGTACTTTGCATGATGAGTTATTCAACGAGAATAATAATAACGGAACCGGTCGGTGAAAATCACTGCCGACAAGATGTTCCAACAGAATAATAAAGAATGGAATAATAAAGAGAAATCACCATGCATGCGGTACTTCACATGACGAGTTATTCCAAGCAGATTAATAAATACTGGAATAATAAAGAGCGGAACGAGTTAGGTGTAAAACACACAGATAGGATATTCCAACAGAATAATAAAGACAGAATAATAAAGATGGAACTAGGTCCAGCGTAAAGCACAGACATGATATTCCAATGGAATAATAAAGACAGAATAATAAAGACGGAACCAGGTCCATCGTAAAGCACAGACAGGATGTTCCAATGAAATAATAAAGACAGAATAATAGAAGAATGTCACCAAGTATAGGGTATTCCGCGTATATAGGTTATTCCAACAGAATAATAAGGGATGGAATAACAGAAGTTCTCTTCATGAATACAAAAGAATAATATCCCTTACCATAAAAGAAACTGGATATAAGAGTAGGGAAGTAGCAGAATATTTTTCTATAGTTTCTCTATAATTTCTCTCTCAGAAGTTTCAGTGAATTTGTAATAAATAATGAAGGAATGAGCTTCTATTTATAGAAGAATGGAAGGGTACTGTGCAAGGATGAATTAATATACTTATCAAGGTTTTGATATCAGCAATGCAAAAAGTCAATTAACTAACCAATAATATTACAACAAAAATTAAAATATAATACATATATATATAAACACATGTTTTCAACTTATATATATCAATATTATATATACACCATTTAATTTTTCTCCCCCATAACCAATGTAACGCCCCCAAAATAGGTCCATTCCATCCAACCCATTCTGAGTCGCCAAATATATGATACGAAAAACAACTACAACTTTATTACAACAATTGTCGTGCAAAATACAACAACACATATGTTGTGAGTTTGGATACAAATATATACCAACTGTAGCACGTCACAATGACACCTTACATAAAGGTATAGTCAAAAACTGTTTTAGAAATTAGAATCTTTGGGAAGTGCTCAATGAAACCTTCGTACATGGGAGGCCATGCTTTTAGGTTATGGTAGATATCATATGGCCACAGAATTATCCTTGGTTGACCCAATAGACCCCAAAGAAAAACGAGAAGATTACTATCATATTCTTCCCAATGGTGAGTCTTTTCTTGACATATCATTATCTCCACTGTCTCTAATTGGGTATTATACTCCAAACAAACACTAAGATTATATAGGTAGTGCTTGTAAATATACTCAGCAAGTGGATGTGCACAACCTTGTCTTATGATAACACGAGTTTGTATGTCATTAGACATCTTGTATGATAGTGGCAAAACACCCTTCCAAAGTTAAATTCACCTCACCCTCAACATCTATAGACCACCACTTTATTCCCTCGCTATCCCCCGCTCGACCCAGCTACACTTTTATTACCTGAAAGGAATTGTGAAACAAAAGGGTGAGCACAACTAGCTCAGTAAAGAATATTATGACTAAGGATAAATAAATTATCAATAGTCTTCATCAGTAATAAATCAGAGATTTAGAACATATGGTAGATGATAAAACTTTTCAACCATAGTTGCGGTGAACGAAGCGATCCATTAGAAAAGTCAAATAAACCATAAAATCTATTATCTTCTCCATGTTAAAAGTCCACCAACAATGTTTTATCCCTGTAACATCAATCAACAATTCTCATCCACAATCACGTGTATAACTTCATAATCGTAATTGTAGTTCTAAATTCCTTTCCTCATCCAAGACAAAGATAATTTTCATCACTTGTCTTTTACGAAACATCAAAGATCATGGTTATACCAAATCACGGTTCATGTTCATAATCATACTAATAAATTCATCTTTGCACCACTGACCAAAGATATTCATTAATGATTCATCTTTACACTACAAAGCTAAAGATATTCATCAACAGTCGTCATCTTTGCATTACGAGCCAAAGATATTCATCAATAATTCATCTTTGCACTACAAAGCTAAAGATATTCAACAACAGTCATCTTTGCATTACGAGCAAAAAGATATTCATCAATAATTCATCTTTGCACTATGTGCTAAGATATTCATCAACAAGTCATCTTTGCAGACTACGAGCCAATGATATTCATATATCAAAGAAATACATAATCATTTGAAGTTATATAACAATAATTATAACCATGTTGATCAATTCACCTTTGCACTTAAGCTAAAATATTCAATTGTAAATTCAATGGTCATGATCATACGATCAACAATTCAACTTTTGCACCTCTTGGCGAAGAGAACCTATGGTCACGATCATACCAATAATCTACCCATCTTTACACTCAAGTCAAAGAGAAATATTATCATTAGGGTTATAAGAATGTTATATAAAAACAATATAATCAAAACATAGTTTTAATTTCAAGAGTAAGATTCATAAATCAACGATAATTTGGTCGGAGAAGAAACCAATTTGTCGTGAATAGTACCAGATTATTAATAGTACCGTGAAATGGTATATCGTGCATAGTAACCTCTCGACACGAAAAGATAAAGTTTCATAATAAAATTCATATCCATATTTATAACACCTTAATCCAAATGTTATAAATCACTTAGAAATCTCATAATCTAATATTATTAATATTATAATAATATTTTAATCATTTCTTAAACTTATAAACAATTTAATTAAATTGTTTACACTTTACTAATTAATGCATTTAATCATCATAAAATGCCAAACTCATAAGATTTCATCACCAATAACCAAAACCCTCATCAAAAATCTGCATATACCTCATATATGATTCTCAAGCCATAAAATCATATTTTCCAATTTTCTTAGTTCACATAACATATTTAATTCATTTACTCATAACTAGAATATTTTTATGAAAAATACCAAATCAGTTCCAAAAATATTTCTTTTCTGGAATTTAGCATAACATAGCTCCATATTGAACATATATTTTTATCTAAATTTTAAAAATTCATTTACTATTTTTCAAATGGCCAAAACCAATAGAATATTTAAATATTTATCATAAATTATACTTTTATCCAAAAATTCTGAAATTTACACGGTATTCTGATATTATATAGATGTACTTCCAATAAAAATTTCATCAATTTTGGAGTTAATCACAAGGAGTTATAAGCGAGTTACTTTTAAAATAGTCTTTTCTCATAAAATCCATAACTCCTAATCTATACATCCAAAAATCACCATTTTGGACACAATCTCTAAAACTCATCAAAATATCATTTCAAATTTTTCCAGAATTTTTGAAGGTCCGGAAAAAATACAAAACTGAAAAACATAATCACCCTTAAAAATCCCTTTACTATCCTTTACCTCAAAAGAAGCAAAGACTTACATTTGGAATATATTTGAACGAACTTGCAAGTATAGAAATACTCAAAGTATACTCAAAATACTCACAAAAATATGCTCGATAATATAGAGAGAAAACTTGAGTTTCGGTGTGATTTTCAATTCTAACCTAAGCACCCTATTTATAGGAAAATACTTAGAACACCAAATCAGAAAATTTAATAAAATATTAATATATATTATTTTTATTCCAAAGCACACTTATTTTGCTTCAAAACCTCAGCCACCAAACAGCCCACCTCACAAGACTTGCACAAAAAACGTTTTTGTTATTTAAATTATTTTAAACTTCCAAAATCAATTATTTCAGAGCTTCAGAACTTCAATAATTCATAATAAATAGCCCTTTTATCAAAAAATTCGAATCTCGCGAGTTTTTATAGAAAATTCAATTCTCTACAACTTTGCAGAAGAAAGTTATTCCAAATTCCAAACAGAAATTGACCGAAATCCACAAACGGACGATTTTACGATTACATAATCAAATTTCGATTCAAGAAATGGGGTCCACAGACATGTTTAACATGTTTTAAACATTTATTGTAACAAAAATATTCTTCCTCCTCATATACTCATATATTCCACATTCACTGTAAAATATCACCATTATTATATTATTAAAATAATATATTTAAATGAATTATTTTATCAGAAAAATATAAAATATTAATTTTCAACAATTATCACTTTAAAAATTTTCTCCATCTATATCCACATAAAATAAATATTTTCTCATCATAAAAATCAATAATTAATTATTCACAAATAATATTACATAATCACAATATTAACAACCAGTAGCGGTTCAGAAAGAGGGCTTTCCAATAAGGATCTCTCCTCTTCTTGGCGGCAGCAATTAGGTGACCAAACCTCTCCTTAATGCAGAACTTTCTAGACATTGCCAATAATGTTATCCAATAATATTATTAGAGATAATATGAATTATTGCTCTCAGATAATGGAAAATTTGTCTGTAGTGACAATTATTGAAACAACAATAATATAAAATATCAGCGTAGCAATTATTGAATCAATAAAATAAAATATTGAGCGATAATTCTTTGTAACAATTATTGAGTAATGCCTTCTTACGAAAAAAAAATTATCATGCTTCATGAATAGTACTCATGAATAGTAACTTCGTGAATAGTAACTCATGAATAGTAACTTCGTGAATAAGAACTCATGAATAGTAACTCATGAATAGTAACTCATGAATAGTAATTAAAAAAAATTGAATACTTTTATTTCATAAAATTCGGGGTCTTACAACCAACATCAATCCCCCACCCACCCAATAATCAAATTCACTACACTCTTACACATCACTATCACACTACCACTTTTCCACCATTTTCCATTCATACACACATCACACACCTATCACTTTCATATATCACTTTCTCCCACCATATACTCAATACATACATATACTTCCATACTTATACTCTTCCATTTCCAAAATCATTTTCCCAACACATATGGGCCCCACATGTGGCCCCCACACGTGGGCCCCACCTTTAAAATAATTTTCTACCGATTATTTTGAAAATGGGTAAATAGGTGTCCATAAAATAAGCAAAACTTCATAAAAATCACCTTAATAATTTTAACAACATTTATCATCTTTATTACAATTCACAATATTAATCGACCAGGTCGTTCCCAGGAAAGAGGGGCTTTTCCAATAAAGATTTCTCCTATCATGCCGCATTAGGTGACCAAACCTCTCCTTGCGCGAACTTCTAGACATCGTTAATATTGTAATTTATAATATTAATAAGTCATCATTTCAATTATTGATTTAATAATATATAAAATATCGATAATAATTGAATCAAATAACGTGAGATACTTATGCAACAATTATTATAGTAATAATTGAACAAAATTGAGTGACTTCTCACGTGACGCATTAATAATCAATACCGTGTGCTCTTATGCAACCACGCAGTATTCTTGTACTTTACAACCGAGTAGTTCAACAAGATTAACGGTAAAACTTCCGCCGTTATTTTCAATAAAATATTTTTGTCGTTTTCTTAATCCAAATAATAATTACATTAATGGGGTCCACTAATGATTGTCTCAGTAAATACGGATATTTCCCGACACAAAGAATATTCCCCGACCAATTGAATATTATATGACAACTTGCATACTTTGCAAAATTTTCAAATACTACCCACAACTATAACAATATATCAAATCTACACCATAATATAAAAAAATTATTTCGAAAAAAATTAAATATTTATTCATAAAATCTGGGGTCTCACACAAATGCCAATATATTTAGGTGTAAATCTACAATCCTTCTGTCGATATCATGTAAATTACCAAAATCATCACTAATGTCTTAGCGAGAATCATTAAACATAAATACATTAAACCAAATCATGTGCCAACCAAAGAGATAAGATAGCCGATTTAAATAACAAAGGGTTCCATTATAACCTTAGAGCAAATACTCAGTTCATAGCTATTGACCAAAATATAAGTAGCAAGAAAGGCAACATTTATGGATTACAAAATTAGAAGGAATAAATGGAGAAGAATAAACTGTGTCAAGGCCCGTCAGTCTCCAACCATTCCGCTCAAATCAAGCTTTCCCAATCCGTGTAGCTCACTGCTCATATCGCTCCAAGGAAAACCTAAACTTCTCGCTAATCTATATTTATATATATTAACTAACAGCTAGAAAGAGAAAATAAAGAAGAAAAAATTAACTAAGCTATTCTCTGATATGAGATATCAGATATTGGATCTGTGAGAGATATTTATGCAGAGGCTTGCCCTTCCTTTAATATCTCTGTCTCTTTCCTTTGCTAGGTCAAACCAAGGACTTTTCTATCTGGGCACCAGAGGCGGCGCCACGGCGCGAACAAATAACATGTGGTTGGCGGTGCAGTGCCACATTAGTATGAAAGACACGGAGATCGTGCTACAGCGGGAGTCAAAGAGGCATCAGTGGTCTTTATGGGCATCATCTTGACGTCAGTCGACAGTGGACCGACATCGACAACGCGAAAGCACAAGGCTTAGTTTTGGCGCCATGGTGCGGGTACCTGTAAAATAACTGTTTCGCCCCTAAAAGTAAGGAAAAGACATAATAAGCCCTGCATTGCATCAGTTAAGCGTAATAACACTATAATCATATAAAACTATATAAAATCTACGAATTCAGGCAATTATTTAAGTCATAAAGTATCTAATTCGTGGGTATAAATCCCACTCATCAGTTGTTAGTGTTGACAAACTAATATTTGATGGCCACGAGATACTGTTCTCCCACAATAGATACCAGAACTGCCCCTGCTCCAACACCTTCCATATTTACAGCTCCGTCAAAATATAATTTCGAAGATCACACTGTATTTTCTGATGGATTTTTTGAATTATCATTATTCCTTCATCCGGGAAATACATTTCCAAGGGTTTAAAATTCCTTAATGGTGCTTCGGCCAATTGATCCACAATTCCTTGACCTTTGATAGACTTTGTGTCACGTAGATTATGTCAAATTGTTGGCGGATCAACTTCCATTTAGACAGTCGATAATTTAACATGGGTTTATTGAATTCGTACTTCAGAGGATCCACCCGGGATATGAGATAGGTTCTGTACCCATGAAGATAATGTTGTAACCTCATGGCAGCCTATGCTAATGCACAACAGGTTTTTTCAATTTAAGTGTACTTCTACTCACTATTATTGAATCTTTTGCTGAGGTAATAGATAGCTCTTTCCTTGTCTCTATTATCTTTTTATCCCAACATGCAGCCCATAGCATTATCATTAACTGATAGGTACATAAATATAGGAACATTGTCCCTTGGAGGTACCAAGACGGAAGCTTTGACTAATTGCTTTTTGATGGAAAGGAAGGCTTTTTGACACTCTGCATTCCACTTTATGGAGGAATTTTTCCTTAATACCTTAAAGTTAGGCTCACACATTGCTGTGAGTTAAGAGATGAATCTGCTTATGAAATTGATTCTCCCAAAAAATCCCCATATTTCTTTTTTTGTTCAGGGCACGGGCATCTCGATGATTGCTTTAATTTTGGCGGGATCTAGTTCATGCCTCCGTGGCTTACTAGAAATCCCAGTAACTTGCCTGATTTGACACCAAAGGCACACTTGGCCGAATTCAGCTTCAAGTTGTATTTGCACAATTGGTTGAAAAGCTTTTTGAGATGGTTGATATGGTTATCTTCTTTCTAAGATTTGATGATGATGTCATCCAAATAGACCTCTATTTCTTTGTGCATAAAATCATTGAAAAGGGCCATCATGGCTCGCTGATAGGTGGCACCGGCATTGATAAAGCCGAAAGATAAACATTTGTAACAAAATGTTCCCCAGGGAGTGATGAAGGCTGTTTTCTCCTTGTCCTCTTCAGCAAACATTATTTGATGATACCCATCAAAGTAGTCAACAAAAGAATACATGCCATATTTAGCCGTGTTGTCTATTAGTATGTGGATAAAAGGTACTGGGAAATTATCTTTGAGACATGCTTTGTTCAAATCCCTGTAATCCATGCACACTCGTACCTTCCCTCTGGGCTTAGGCACAAGAACTATATTAGACAGCCACTTAGGGTAGGTTGATACCATGATGATGTTGGCTTCGAATTGTTTAACAATTTCTTCTTTGACCTTCAGACTCCACTCGGGTTTTAATCGCTTGAGCTTCTGTTTGATTGTCTTGAATTATTCCTTAATGGGCAGAAGATGGATGACAATATTAGTAGATAAACTGATCATGTCTTTATGTGACCATGCAAACATATCCTAGAAGTGAATTAGTATTGTAATTAGGTCTTTTCTTTGGCTTGGGGTAAGGTCCATGTCTACCTGGATTTCTTTAGGGGTTTCTGAGGTTCCGATATTAATTGAGGTGGTTTGATTGAGGTTTAGTTTGGGTTTGTCTTTAACCCATTATTTGATCTCCTCATCCACCTCACAGTCCTCTTCTTGCTCAATCTCCATCAAGTCAAAGTCTAACTCTATATCAAAGTTGTAGTCATTGTGAAGATTTGGCATTTCATTAGCAAAGCTAGACAGATCCAACTCTGGAGTCCTGAAAACAAAATTCTTTCACTTAATATATGAGATTGTTTGATCATACAAAGCGTTAACAAAAGCATGACAAAAGTTACTGCTAGTACTGTGCAATAAAAGTAAGTAGTTAATAATATCTAAAATACAGGGCAGCTAAATTTTTTTGCCTTTTTTTACCCTTTTTGGCAGATGCAAGGAGTGTTGCTCCAATTGCCTAGTGTTAAATCCTCATTGACTGGGAGGATAAAGGGATTGTTGTTGTCTGTCTCCTCCTTGATGATGACTAAGACATCATTCTCATCAGGGTTGACATCATCCTTTGAACCACTCCATTCAGCTCCATCCGAGCTAGGGATTTTGAATTAATATTCTTCATAATCATCCTCAGGGATATCATTGTTCATTCCCTCAGTATGTACCACAAAGTAAATATTTGATAATCAGTTTTGTACTTCTTGTTTGAGTCTCTAATTCCTTTCATCATTTTCGTTATCAAGAATTAGGGTTTTGTACTTCTTTTCTTTATAGGCTTTACAAATCCTGTATCTTTAAGATTAGGTAAAAGAATGGTAAAGGAAAGAATCAGTGGATGCTTGTGAGGGTTCCAATGGTTTGATCCAGAGGAATAGCCCAATATAACCTTTTTTAACTGGCTACGAATTTAAACTAAACTTCTAATTCCTTGTTGACTCTTCCTTAACCCTTGTACATGCTGGAAACCCAAGGATATCAGTTCTTGACTAGCCGATAATACTTCGGTGGAAACTCTGGGCTTCAAAGTTGGGGCCCCGATAGGTTGGTACCGAGTGTTGCTCACCTCAAGGGTTTGAAAACTGACAAGCTCAACTCTTTAATCGAGATTAATTACATACATATCACTTTGTGTATGAACAGAATATTCTGGCTCGACATTGATAGTTACCAGATTACAGTTGATGATGTATTTGACCTATTGATTAAGGGTGGTTGGAATCGCGCGGGCTGTCTATCTTAGATATTGATTTAGTTGATCTTGTGTTATTCTGAGCATGTATTGTTAGTTAGATTATGCATGTAAATGACCCTAACATATGGATAGATGTTGTTTTGGACATAGTAAGTTATTTTAGCTTGGTTTAGTATGTATTCAAAGAAAACTTCAAGATTTGGAAAACTAAAATTGGTGGACATTGTGTAATGTATATTCCAACCTTAGGTACCAACATATTAAGCTTTGTTATGCCTTATCATGTGACTAATATGCATCAAGGCAGTTGAAGGATTATGATAAAGTTTACACTACTCATGATCTGGAACTGGCTACAATAGTTTTTGCCTTAAACATATGGAGACATTATCTTTACGGATAAAAATGTGAGATATACACGGACCATAAGAGTCTAAAATATATCTTCACATAAAAGCCAATGTAGTTGCCGATACCTTAAGTAGGAAGGATCGGGAGAAGTTATTTATGTTAACAGCTCAAACTGAGTTAATAATAGAGATGGCTAGGATGGAAATAAAAGTAAATTTCCAAGTGAATTGGGGCAGATATTGTTTGCGACAAAGATTCAACCTACTATCGTAGAAAGAGTCAAAGGGGTGTAGCTCAAAACTGATGAGTGTGACTGGATAAAGGAGCGGCTAACCAATGAAAAAGATACTAAGTACAATCTTGATAATGACGGATTATTAAGATTTGAAGGAAGAATTTGGGTTCCGAATGAGACAAAATTAAAGGAGCAGGTATTACAAGAGGCTCATAGTTCGAGGATTTCGATTCATCCTGGGAGTACTAATATGTATCAAGACCATCGACAAAGTTTTTGGTGGTCAAACATGAAGAGAGAAATAGTTGAGTATGTGAGTAGGTGCTTGACTTGCCAGAAAGTTAAGGCCAAACGTCAACGACCAAGTGGCTTGTTACAGTCGTTGGAAATTTTGGAGTGGAAGTGGGAGCATATCATGATGGACTTTGTGGTGGGACTTCCGACTACAATGAAAGGGTATGATGCAATTTTGGTAATAGTGGACCGGTTGACAAAGTCGGCTCACTTTTTTCCAATTAGGGTCAAGTATAACTTGGACCAGTTAGCTAAACTTTACGTTAAGGAAATAATTTCTAGACATGGAGTACCAGTTTCGATTGTGTCAGATCGTGATCCATGATTTACATCGAACTTTTGGAGTAGTCTACAAGAGCAGTTGGGAACACAGTTAAAGCTAAATATGGCGTATCATCCACAAACTGATGGACAAAGCGAGAGAACAATTCAGACGTTAGAAGATATGTTAAGATCTTGCATCATAGATTTCAAGGGTAGTTGGGATGATCATCTACCGTTAGTAGAGTTTGCGTATAACAATAGTTATCATGAAGGCATAGGTATGCCACCTTACGAAGCTTTGTATGGAAGGAAGTGCAGAACACCATTGTATTGGGATAAAGTGGGAGAACGCCGAATGTTAGCTCTAGAATTGGTGCAGCAAACAACGGATATGGTGAAGTTAATACGAATGCATCTCATAGCAGCTCAAAACAGACAAAAGAAGTACGTGAACTTGCATCGAAAAAAATAGAGAATTTGAAGTAGGCTCCTATGTATTTCTAAAGGTATCTCCCTAGAAAGGAAAGATACACTTTGGAAAGAAAATAAAGTTAAGTCCAAGGTTTATAGGACCTTTTGAAGTGTTAAAACCAGTAGGTGAGGTAGCTTATATGGTAGTGTTACCTCCAGACCTAGAACGATTACATAACGTGTTTCATGTATCGATATTACGTCCTTATAAGTCGGATTATAAACACGTAATAGAGTCTGAGCCTATTCATGTTGAAAAGGATTTAACGTATGAAGAGACGCCAATTCAAATTGTCGATAGAAAAAAAATAAGTTTCTGAGAACAAAGTTATACCTTCCGTGAAAGTGTTATAGAAGAACCATGATGCAGAAGAAGCAATGTGGGAATTGGAAGAAAAGATAAGGAAGGTTTACCCTCAATTGTTTGCGTAATGTGAGATGAGATTCTGGGGACAGAATCTTTATAAGGGGGGAAGAATGTAACGATCGAGAAATTCGGATCTTTTGTAAAATAATTTTATTTAATAAAATAATGAATAAAATTATATTATTTGTTATTATTATGTGTTAGTAAGAAGAATGTCGTTCTATAACCTAGAAACATCGGAACATCGTAGTATTTTAACTACGTGAAGGAATTAAAGTGTTTGAGTTTTCAAAATGAAAATAAAAGTTTTCTGAGTAATTTTTTGAAAAACATTATTCATCGATTTCCGCTCGTGAATTATTTTTGAATTTCTGAGAAATACGTAACGTTATAATATTAAGGTGAGATGGATTATGTAATAATAATTTATGTACGGAAAACGTAATATTTTGCTTACATGCTTAATTTGAGAACGTTATATATTAAAGTCTCATGAAAAGGAATGGTGGATCTTGTAGGAAGTACAAGTCCAATAAGAATTAAGGTGCAAGCCAACTGTAAATTAATGCAAGCCCAAAATGAATAAGCTAAGTTAATTAAACTTAAACCTAGATAATGGTCCAATGGGTTAAGCTTAATCCATGGAGAAACCCAGGTTGATGTGGTTTAATCTTGGTGACCAAGAACTTTAAGTAATGACCAAGATATTAATGTGGTGGCCAAGTAATATGAGTGGTTAGCAAGTTTACTTAAGGATTAAGTATGGAATAGTAAGGAGGTGTGTAAAGGAGGTGGATGTTCTAATGACCAATATGCCCTAACTTTAGAAAGTCTATAAATAGCAAGTTGGATTTCATTATCTGGTTGTTCAAATTATCCAACAACTTTCCTTTATAAAGCAACTTAAGTGTTAAAGAGAATAAGCACTTTTAAGTTAAATTAACTTCCATTATTAGATTTTCAAGAAGAAGAAAGCTAGTCATCAAAGGTAAATGATCCTATGCCACTAGTCTTCCATCTCTCCCATAATAGCTTGATAGAGAAGTGATGGTCATGTATTTTAAGAACACATAAGAATTGAATAATCAATGGACT
This sequence comes from Panax quinquefolius, assembly GCA_020205615.1. Taxonomy (NCBI): domain Eukaryota; kingdom Viridiplantae; phylum Streptophyta; class Magnoliopsida; order Apiales; family Araliaceae; genus Panax; species Panax quinquefolius. The sequence continues at coordinate 62,806,454 of CM035155.1, forward strand.
TAAGCCGAATACGTTATGAATAAGTATGATTGATAAGATGTAAGAATATTGCTTAAAGGTCTTAAACCAATAATAAGTCATAAGGAAAGAAATCTTGTAGTTTATAATTTGTTAAGTTATGAACTTATGAAGAATAAACCAAAACATAACTTAAAAATAAGTTGTTGTAATATGTAGGTTGAGATGTCTAGTTAATGAATTCAATCCATTTGGATTGTTGAACAAATCGTTAGTAACGAAGTTTTGCCAGAATTCACACGATTGGACGATAAACGTCAAATTCGTGAAATTCTCGAAATGGAAGTCAGATTTTGTGTTTGAACTCGAAAAGTTGGTTTTTGATGGAGACAAGTCTTATTTGGCATTATAGAGTTGCGGACTCGAGAATGACTGAATTCTAATTTAGAACGAAGAAACGAGTGTTGAACGTTTATCGTTTTCGTTAAAAATGAACCAATAGGTGAATTTTGAGTTAACGAAGTCAAATAAATAAAATTCTTACATGAACATGTAGAGAATTTGATTTTTGAGCTAATGGCTTTTGAACGAGCCAATTCGGACTTAAAATGATCAAATTTGGGGTCCAGGAAGTTCGTTATAAAATCAAAGTTTGATCGATTATGCAGTGCAGAGTCGGCACCGCGACGCCTTGATTCAAGGCATATTGATGGCGATGCAAAGGCTTGGGATCAAATGCACAAATATATCTAGAGTCAATGCAACAAGCTGCTAAGAGAGTTAAGAGTTGCACCGCAACACCGGACTCGACCTTCAGCTACTAAAAACTCGCGCCACAGCACGAGTTGTATAAGGATGATTGGCGCTGCATCACCAGCCTTATGGAATGTATAGTAAGGAAGGTATATAAGTATGAAATGAATGGTAACTGATTAGTAAAGAAGTGAAGCTTAATTATTATATTGTTAAAGCTTTATTAAACCTTAGGTATGAGACATAAAGGTTGAAGATAAGTAATCAAACATGAACGTAAGAACAATGCAAACTATATCGGAAAGCCAAAACCAATAAATAACAAATCTAAATCATGTTTAGATTCAGAAAAAGGGTAAGATTCGTTAGAATTTATGTATATTCATTCATAACCTAATGTGTTATGTGATGTGATTATCTACTGTAGAGAGTTAAGGATTTAAAGTGCACGTGTTATAACTGTAGCAGACGCTGAAGGAAAGTATTCTAACCCTTGTTTCAGTTTAATCTGGACAAGCTTTGTGATTCATGTATTCTTACGCTTGAATTATTTTATGATGAAGTCAAAGCCAATTCTTTCGCCTAGACTTATGATATGTTGGATTTCTTACAATCTATCAATGTATGGTCAATGTTGTATACCAAGTTATATTGGTGTGGTTTTCAAATGAAGACTGAGTATGCTAAAATGTTTTGTCGTCAAATGATAGGCACGTGAGGTTGCCACAACTTAAACGTACATACGTTTAATGAATGTAGTGTTGATCAACATAGAGTACTATAGGCTGATCACCTAGACGTGCTCGTAAGAAATGTCGGACTTACGGACTTAGTGATGGGATGTCCTTTTTAAATAAAGTATGAAATGCTCAAGGTCTTGGATCAGAAATGATGTTTTACTGAATATTGTTGTTGTAAAACGTTTTGAATGAAAAGAAGTGTTATTTTGAATATCGATAGTACTTCGTAACTATTGTTTAGTTATTGAAGATATATGAATCCTATGTTTCAAGCATGCTATGACAACCAAGATTTTGTAATTTAATTTTAATATTTATTGGATTGAATAAATATTTTTGATGAATTAATTATTAGATTAAATAATTAATTGATGAAGTCGCATGTAGATTAATTTAATTATATGTGTTATAGTTATTAAATTAATGTGGAGAATTTTATTATTCAAGTATGTGATTATGAAAGCTTATTGTATTAAAAGAAATATTTAATAAGCTTAATGTAATTTCTTTTAATTAATTTAATAATTAACTAGAGATTTTAAAATTTGACATAATTAATAAATGAGAAATTTAATTACGTGACTATGTGAATTAATGAGAAATTAGTATATTTTATTTAAACTAAAATTAAATAAGATATTGATTTATTTTTATAAAGGGGTGTGACATTATTAAACCATAATATAAAAGATTTATTAAATTAATTGGGTTTAAGCCTTTTTTAAGGCACTAAGGGAGGTTGCAAACACGGCACTAAGAGAGGTTGGGAGAGAAAGAGATTACCATTCATGACCTAAAGGTAACTAATAAACTCCATAAATTATATTACATCGAGTTCTTTGTAACCCGTTAGTTTGTTCTTGTCATAATATCAAATATATTTCACCTTTATTATTATTATCTAAGGTTCGTCTTTGCGCCTTTGTCCTCTTTTAAGTCTATGGTTCAAACAATTAAAGAATTGGCTTTAGACTTCATCATTATCTTTAACTGAACAATAATTACGAAATACTTATCGATAAAAGAATCCTTCAAATTTAATTAGAATAACAATTATGGCTAAGCATATTCAAGTTCTTTTGAAACCGAATCGACAACAAGTAAAGTCCGGTTAAGGGTTAGAATACTTGCCTTTAGAGTACATTCATTAAGCGTGTATGCGATTAACACACATTACACTTTAAGTCTCTATGATTCTTGGTAACATTAATACATAATCATATAATCATCATTAAAAACTTAATGCGAAAAGAATACATTAGGTATTATACAATCAAGTATGTATACTATTATATCTTACCCTTCATATCTTACCCTTCATCTGAATGTAAATCCTAACTTAGATTAGTTATTTAGGGTTTCGGCTTTCATTATGTCATTCATATTCGCTTCATCTTTGATTGATTATTAACTCTTAATCAACATGCATTAGTGTCTTTACAAGTACCTTACAATGTCTTAACCATGTTATGATTACATCTTAATTCATTACTAACAAGTTCTCTTTTCTTCTACACTTGAAACTATTCTTCACTATCAAATTTCTTTCGGTAGCCATGGCCAAGAATTACTTCTGTGTCTCGTGACCGTGGGCTGAAAGTTAGCAAGTGGTAAGGGTTTAGCCTCATGTATTTGTTGCTGGGCCTTTTAGGGCTTGAGTCGCATGCGCCATGGCATTTCTGTGCCTCTCGCACAATTTATGCAGTTTTTAAATTTTTACGAACTTCCCGGACGCATAACTTCTTCGTTTTAAGTCCGAATTGGTCCATTCAAAAGCCTACGGTTCACAAATTTCATAATCTACGCATTCATACAAGAATTTTATCAATTTGACTTCGTTTGCTAAAATTTCACCTATGAGTTCATTTTTATCGAATACGATAAACGTTCGTGAACGTTCAGCGCTTGTTTCTTTGTTTCAAGTCAGAATCTGGTCATTTTCGAGTCCACAACTCTATAATGACCAATATGACTTGTCTCCATCGAAAACCAATGTTTCCGACTTCAAACACAACATACGACTTCCATTCCGAGAATTTCACGAATTCGACGATAATCGTCCAATCGTGTGAAGTCCGTCAAATCTTCATTACTAAGCGTTCTAAATGGATTTTATCCAACATATAATTAATACAAGTTACTTATTAACCAACTTTTAATCAAAGTAGGTTTTGACTCATTCTCATAAGTCATTAACTTATTCAACTTATGAACTATAAATCTTCATGCTCATGACTTATTAACAACTTATAAAACACATAACATGTTGATTAGTACATAATACACAATAGTATAAGCACAAATCATATTTAATTTATTTAGGATTAATTTTTATCTTTTAAATCTTTCTGTACTGAGTTTTCTTAATACCTTATTAATTCATTTGACTCGAATTCCAGTCTTCAGACTTTACCTTCCTTACGAGGTTATTAGCCTAAGGTTCTTCCCCCCTTAAGTTTTATAACCTAATGCTTTGATACCAACCTGTGACGCCCCCAAATTTGAGTATCTTCTAACCCGACATATGGTGCTACACGGTACTCATAACTATATAATCATTTAATTGAAAACACAACATAATGAATGTAATTACTATCTTCTTATTACAATCAAAGTGAAATCCTTTCCCAGGTTCATAAACCGATTACATCATTCGTTGTTCTTAAGTATAATACATACAATCATATTAATCTATTACAAGATGGTTAACTATCCATCTTAGCCTTGCCCTTATTTCTCTTAGCATTCTCAGTATGCTCGGCTTTAACTGCAATCATATAATTTACGCAAGAAGTGAGCATAAAAAGCTTAGCAAGTTTAACAAAGAATAATATCAATACCACATTCGTGAATTATATGACAATCCTACATAACTGAACAATTAGTTATGAAGTATTATGAAAAATTAATATTTAACAATTCATAACATCAATTCCCAAAGTATATAATAGTTTAGGAATTTTGAGCCGGTCAAAAGACCATGAACAGTATCTTTCTGTTTTCATACTTGAAAAGGACATCATAGCACTAAGGTTGTACATCCGGCATTACTTACGAGCACTTCTAGGTGATCAGCCTATAGTACTCTATGTTGATCAACATTCTTCCATTAAACATATTTATGTTTAATTTTTGGCAAACTCGTGTGCCCATCGAATAATTGATGAAAAATACTTTTGTTTGTTCATAGACAAACCTTACCTTTGAATCCGTACCAAATACTTGGCATAGGATAGCATTATCATTTCTATATAGAGAGATATGTATACAAATCAATCTATATCTTACAAATAGTCTAGCCGAGTTAAAACTGGCATTGACCCTTTTTCTAAAATCATTCACGCAACTCAGTAGAATGAATCACAGAAAACTCGACTAACACAAATGTTAGACAAGCATTAAGAAAACTTGCCTTCAAGCGTCTTCAAAGAATTTAATCGACTATTATCAGCCTTTACAAAATCTACATGATATATTCACATAGCACACTGTAATTAGCTTCCAAAAAATTAATCACATTGTTTCTACCAACTTCTTTCTCTTCTATGTCATAGTTGACTTTATTTAATTAATAAATTCAATTCGACTTACTACCCTTCATCCCAGCTTGTTAACGATTTTATGTTATTAACCAGACTCTATCATCACTAGCAAAGTACCAATGTTGATTACCGTTCACGGTTTACTTCCTTATACACCACGTTCTTAGTTTAGTTCTCACTAAATCGTTCTTAATTTCCTGACATTATCACTTAATAAGTGATTTAAGAATGAGCGTTTAATTGTATATTAAGTATGTCTATATTCTACTTATTCATTACCAATCAATTATAATTATAAAACTAACTTGGTCAAATTTTGAATACAACCGGCGTTGTGGAGCGGTCCTTATATATAACATTTGGCTGGCCAGTGATTGCCGGTCTCATGAGAGCTAAGTCGGTTCCGGTATTGCATACATTAAACTCCTTTATATGAAGGGTGCTACAATGCCACTCTTCAGTAGGTCATTACTCTGTTCCAGCGCTGCGGTGCAGAACATTAAGCCTTGTATGGCGTTGCGGCGCAGACCTCAACACCAGAAAATTTTTATAGATAAAAATTTTAGTGAACTTCCCAGCTTCATAACTTCTTTGTTATAAGTCCGATTTGGTCCGTTCAAAAGCCTACAACTCATAAATTACATACTCTACGCGCTCATATAAGAATTTTACAATTCCAAATCTGTTAATTCGAAATTCACTTATAAGTTCATTTTCGAGCGTTCGTTAAACGCTTTCGAGCATTCAATACTCGTTTTCTTCATTTTAAGTCAGAATTCGACGATTCTTGATCCCACGACTCTTAAATACCCTATCTCACATGTCGACATTGAAAACCAATATTTTCAAGTCCCACAACAACTTTCGACTACTAATCCAGAATTTCTATGTTTTCGACGTTTAACGTCTAATTCTGTAAAATTCTCCGTAACTTCGTTACTAGTGTTCTATATGCCAAATCAAATGGAACACTCCATTGATTTCATATCTATATCCTAACCAAGCAAGATGCACATATATTAAGAGTGATGGTGTTCAATTGTTCATCAACAATCAAATTGATCAAATGATATTTTCTACGGTTTTAACTTACGTAAACCCTTACGATTTTTCATTTACGCATGGCTTATAATGGTTTTATATGTTACAAGCTATCCTTATTCCTCCATAAGAGACATGCTCCATCATTTTATGATTCTTTATAACAAAGAAATCAAAAGGGATGGAAAACTATTATTAAGGAATATTACCTTTACGATCTTGGTGTTCTTGTTAAAAACTCTAATGAAAAGCTTCAAAGTGAGATGATTGATTAAGTTTAGCTCTTTCTATCTCTCAATATAAGTTGGATGATATCTTGGAAACCACCGAATGACCACTTATGCCTTTTATTTATTGGAAACTCAAACGGAGGGCAAAATGGTCCTTCTCCCCACCTCATTACTATTCACTACTTCATCACCAAGTAAAATACTTGGTGATCAAGTAGTTCCATTTACTTGGCCATCAAGTGGTCGGCCCATATGCCCATGGCTCATCCCCATGGGTTGCCCCATGGGTTTTACCCATTCAATAACCCACTGGTTTGACCCACGGTTTGATTTCTTGGATCGGGCTTAATTAATTCTAACATTGGGCTTAGACATGGGATTAAACACATAATTCATTGGGCTTGATTACTTAATTAATTGGGCTTGATATAATCCAAACCCAATTGGATTATACTAAGTCTTAACTCTAAGTCCATTACACCAATCTTATTCCATACGTATAATTCACGTATTTGCTTCGTATAATACTCGTATAATATTCGTATTATACGTCGTATTAAATCGTCATATAATACTCGTATACTAAATTGTATCATACTCGTATACTAAATAGTATCATACTCGTATAACGTACGCATAATCATTATCGTAATTCATTACACGAAGCTCATTTCGTTCTCGAAAATCATTCTTCTCAACCCTTAGGTTTTAAGTCCGCAGGCGAAAACTTCTTTTGCCATAAATGAAATATTGTTTGATATTCTATCACGTCTTTATATTCTATCATTACGCATTTAACGAAATTTCAAACTTAATTCCCGAGCATAAACGGATGAATAGTGTTTTTACGGAAATTTCTCGGAAAAACTTTTATTTTCGTCTTAGAAATTCAAAATAATTAATTCTAGCACATAGCCTGAATACTAACCACATTCGCACATTCTAGGTCATAGAACGACTTTCACATAGCTTACTCACATAAATAATCAATTAAATTCATTTAATAAATATAATCAAATAAAAATTTAATTCTCATATAAATTTGATTTTCTCAGGCGTTACATATAGTCAAGTCGACGACTTTAAAACAAGCGTTTGGTGGGGAGGAACCCCCATCTAAGTATCAAATTTTTTCTATTTTTCTTACTTATGCCTACTTTACATTCAGTCTTTTTGCTTTAGTTTGTTAACATTGCTGCTAGTTATTGTACTACCAAGCTGTATCTGAGGTGTATGTTGTGCATGTTTTTGTATTACACGATGCAGGCGGCATGTTATTTAGTATGTTGATTAGTATGTTGTTTAGCATGGTGTTTAGTATCTAGTGGCTAATACATGGCTTCTGTAAAAGAATTCTCAGATACAAGGCTCGCGCCGTAGAGCCAATATATATACTGTACTTCGCACCACGGCGCCACATTTATTATCCATGACTCAACTTTGTGCTTGCGCATGTACCAAGAAAAAGGGGACTCTCGTGGCCATGCATGGCCACCAAATGGCGATAGAGTTATCGCTAACTCGTCTTCCAAAGACCAACCAACAAACGGTAGGTTGCGCTGTGGCGCCACTAGTGAGCCTAACATACTACTAATTCGAGTCGCAGCGCCAATTAAAAAAGGCAATCTTGCGCCTCGGCACCGACATCATGTTTTGGGTTTTAAAAACTAATTTTTAGCCTGCATTTAGGCCACTATCTCCCAATTCTCTCGACACAATTTGGCAGCACGAGCAACCAACCATCCTTTTTCTCCACAGAACCCCCCACCATTTACAAAGCATAACAGATTCACACATTATTCACATAATCAGACCAACCTCGAGTCAGGCGTTAATCCAAAAAAAAATCAACAGCAACAAGGGTTTTTCCCCTTCGAGGTATTTCAATTAGATTTCAGTCATTCACTTAGTTTGTGATCGAATTATGGGTTGGTGCTTGGTATTTTTCTTATTGTGTTTTTGGGGTGATTTCCAGTGCTAGAAATCTGGTTAGAGTATTCACAAAGAAAGGGCTATCAATTTTTGGTTCTCATAGAGCGCACACCACGTGTTCGATAATTTGCCCAAGAGAAAAGTTGGACTGTTTTGGCTTAAATTCACTGGGATTGCATTATGGATTTTTTGTGTTTGCCTGAAGGGTAGTTTTTATAGAATTTTGGCACTGCTTAGGGACTGTTTTTGTGTCAATCCAACTGAGGTTTTGACATGGAATAAAAGAGGCAACGCTTTAGTATGGGAGGATAGTCGTCCGTAGCACCACCAACGGCTTGGGACAACACCAAGTTTATCAATGAGAAGCCCTGGAAAAGGTACAAAAGCTCATTTGGCGCACGAAATCTGATTCCTGAGTGGGGGTTCAGGCTGGACAAGAAAGATGGTGAGCTAACCACCGTGATACTTGAGCGCAATTGGATCCACTTCACCAAACCACCTGGGTCAGCTATCGTATCAGTGGTTCAGGAGTTTTACGCCAATGCCAATCCTGAAGGCCCTGCTGTTGTCCAAGTTTGGGGGAAGTTAGTGGCGTTTAGTAGTCAGGCCATCAATGCCTTGTTCGCCACACCCAACTATGAGGGCAGGGACTATCTGAAGTCGGGACTCCGCAAATATGATCTAGAGGATATCATTAGGTGGCTCTGCAAGCCCAGGACTACGTGGAAGAAAAATGACTACACGGGTGAAAAGACCAGTTTCCCGGCATCAGCACTCATTTGCTACAGGAAGGCATGGTTCAACTTCATATGTGACAACATGATCCCGACCCGGCATCTGAGTGACATGATGAAGGATAGGGCGATTCAGCTATTCGCCATTGTCATGGGTCTGAATGTGGATATTGGAGTGCTTATTCACAACTCCATTCTAAAGGCAATCAAGAGTAACGTCGCTGCAAAACCTCCACATCCATAACTGATCACCTGTTTGTGCAAACAAGAAGGTATTCAGTGGGGGCTCGAGGAGATAGCCTTGCCACCCATGACAGTCATTGACCATCTAACCATCAAATGCTACTATGAGTGGGATGGGGCAGAGTCTCATGTCAGAGGCGAAGGATACGGGCCACATACCGTGCCACCTCCTATAGCAGAGGCCGAGCCTCGACCTCCGAGACGCCACTCCGACGCCTTGACCCAACCGGATGCGGGGATTATCGGGCGACATCATGGCATCCTTCACCCTGCTGCATCAAAAGCACGACGCCGAGGCTTGGAGGCAGCAATGGTATATTGCAACAGTGGCGTAGAGGCAAGACATTGATATCCATGACCAGGATGAGTTGGTGAACACCATGCAGAGCATTTACATCGACTACTGTGGCGAGAAAGCTGAGTTCACGCCATACCAGTTCCTGGAGCCACCTGTCTTCCCACCATGCCCTGCACCATCACCGCTCGCTGAAGCTGATGAGGATGATGTTGATGCCGAGTGAGCGATCTTCATGGAAGCCCTCTTGTATCAATTGTTATATGTTTAGCAATGAGGGCATTGCTCACTTTAATTTTGGGGATGTTAGGGTTATTATCTGTTTATTTCTGTCGAATGCCATGTTAAGTTAAATATTTAGTACTTTGCTTTGGTTTATTTTTAGTATTGTGATGCAGTCATTTTTGAACTGTGGGATGATATTTTGGATTTTTATTATTATGGATATCATGAACTTCTTTTGGTTATTATTTACTATTGATTTGATTATTATCAGTATGGTTTGTGGTTTATAGCCATCTTTTTGGGGCTTATACAGATTGATATGCTTGTGCCATGTTAATGGCCTTTTTACCCTATTTTGAGTTGTTATTAAGCAAGGGTGTTATACATTATTGATTTTTGATTGTGGCTATGACAAGCGCCAATTGAGTATGTCTCTCTTAGAGTCATGTCAAGCATGTATATACTAGGGGTTTGTTAGTTGATTAGTTGAGACTGTTATTGATCTATCCTTCTAGCAAGCACCGACCAACTGTGTTAACTAGTTATTTTTTTTGAATTTGAGTTTGTGTGTTTATTACTTTGAGAGTTTGTTCACTCTTATAAACTTTCATTTTTACAAGGTAACAAAAGACTTAGACGTTTATACAGTTTGGGATCTTGGATTCGTGCATGTTTAGATATAAAAAAAAGAATCAAATGATAAGAAGATTGAATATCGAAAGTCTTGCGGTGGGTCAAGATGGAGCGTAAAATGCACTTGTCCATAAACGCAGGACCGATATTGAGATGGAGCAATAAATGCACTCGCCTAATAATCTTCGGTTCTCGAAAAGTCTAATTTGGCTTATGTTAATTACGTGGCCTTTGCTGCTCGAGTTACTAGATTCTTAGGGGTGTTCTACACCTAGTGCTCTAAAGTCGTCTGGCTTGGGAGTCAGATTTTACTATCTTCATACTAAAGTCTTTTGATCTTTTCCTGCACTTATGTCTTATTCTTAATGCTTGTTGAATGTTTAAGTTACGGAGTTTGCATATTAGTTTTAACAATCGACTGTGCGAACTTATTTGAGCTATGATTAGTTAGGACAGTTAGTCTCCACACACACACACATACACATAGAATGAATCGAATACAGTCTTATGCTTGAAATAGAATGAACCCTTAATCATGTCTGTGTTTTCCCTGTTCTCTGGGAGTAACCAATGGTTGATATTTGTAGCCACGATGCTAGCATATAGTTTTATATTCATATCGCGTGTTAATTTACTACTGTTATTTTTTTGTGTAAACAGTTTGCTCGAGGACAAGCAAAGACTTAAGTTTGGGGATATTTGATGTGTGGGATACTTTATGACTTAAATAATTACCTGAATTCATAGATTTTATATAGTTTTATATGATTATAGTATTTTTGCGCTTAACTAATGCAATACAGGGCTTATTATGTCTTTTCCTTACTTTTAGGGGCGGTCATTTTTATAGGTCAGGCTACCAGTGGCGCCTAAAGCTAAGTTTTATGCTCATGCCTGTGATGGTTAGCCCCGGTCAACTTTCGACGTCGTCAAGATGGCGTCGTGAGAGCCAACTTGATGCCTTTTTGACTTTCATGTTGCAGTACGATCTCCGTGTCTTTCATACTAATGTGGAAATTTGCGGCCAACCACATGTTATTTTGTTCATATTGTGGCGCCACCTCCAGTGCCCAGGCAGAGAAGTCCTTGGTTTGACCTAGCAAAGGAAAGAGACAGAGATATAAAAGGAAGGGCAAGCCTCTGCATAGAGATCTCTCATAGATCCAATATCTGATATCTCATATCAGAGAATATCTTAGTTTAGTTTTTCTTCTATATTTTCTCTCTCTAGCTCTTAGTTAATATTTGTAAATATAGATTAGGGAGAAGTTTGGGTTTTCCTTGGAGCGACATGAGCAGTGAGCTGCACGGATTGGAAAGCTTGATTTGAGTGGAATGCTTGGAGACTGATGGGCTTTAACACAGTTTATTCTTATCCATTTATTCCTTCTGATTTTGTAATCCATATAATGTTATCTTTATTGCTACTTATATTTTGTTCAATAGCTATGAACTGAGTATTTGCTCTAAGGTTATAATGGAACCCTTTGTTATTTAAATCGACTGTCTTATCTCTTTGGTTGGCACCATATGATTTGGTTTAATGTATTTATGCTTAATGATTCTCGCTAAGATATTAGTGATGATTTTGGTAATTTACATGATATCGACAGAAGGATTGTAGATTTATACCTAAATATATTGGCATATAATTGTGGGTTTTGACTGCATGAGTTGTACGTAGAATATACATATATATGTGCGCCATATGCGACCTATTTGAGAACTTATGCTTAAATCCTTGTTATGATCAATTCGCATAGACATATGTAGGATTGTATCTAGCTTGGACATTCTTTTCTGTTCTATTCCCTATCGGTGGATCTGGAAAGGATATGTTTGTGCATACCTCAACAGAGGTGCATGAGCACTTGTGCGTTCTCGGTCGACAAATTAATGTGACCATTAAGACAAGAGAGAGAAGGGTAGGTAGTTTGATGAAACATAGACGCCAGGTGTTCGACATAATGCCTGAGTGGGGTGAGGTTGTAACTTTAGCTTGTAATTCCTTCGATTACCATTTGTTATCCATTTAATTGCTTTGATAATTAGTTATGCTTAGATTAATCACACTTTCATTTATTACTGTTTGAATAAGACTTTAGCGATACAAAGTCGATACTTGGTAAATATTAGTGATAGTTCCTCGTGGGTTCGACACTTTCCTTATCACTGTATTACTTGTTAGACCGTGTATACTTGCGCGTGTTTAGTGATCAGTTTTTCGACCAACAACAACACCGCTGGATATGAAAGCTGTATAATGAGATTGAAACTGGCCCAATCCATGGATGTCAAACAGTTGTTAGTCTTTGCGGATTACGAGCTAGTCATCAAGCAAACCACTGGGGAATATCTCACCAAAGAATTGCATTTGCTTCCTTACCATCGGCAAGTTATCAAGATGGCTCGGGAGTTCAAAGAAATAGCCTTCATCCATATCCCTTGAAACAGGAATGATTTTGAAGATGCACTAGCAACCCTGGCTTGCTTGATCAACATATCTGAAAGGAGAGGCATCCCAAATATTAAATTTGCAAGCTAAAAGGTACCAAACTATCAAAATTACATTGTTGAAGTATAAGATGAACTACCTCCAATCAAACATCCTTGGTATTAGGATATCAATGAATATCTTCAAGATGGATCTATGCCCGCTGGGGCAAGTCATGGTAAAAGAAAGAGGATCCATAAAATGGCCATAAAATTCTATTTGAGCGGAGACACAATTTACAAAAAAGATGCTGCAATAGGCCTTCTAAGATACCTAGATAAAGATCAAGCACAAAGACTTATGGATGAAGTTAATGGTGGAGTATGTGGTCCACACATGAGTGGTCCTTTACTTGCCAAGAAGATATTAAGAACATGGCATTATTGGATTTCTCTCAAAGCCGACTGTGATGATTAGATAGTGAGTTTCATACCTACGAATCGGGTTCCTATTTAGACTAAAATAGTGTTTATTCCGTCTATTTTAGTATTGATTTACGTGTTTGTGCTCATTTTTTTCGCAGGTTTCATTACATGCCAACTTTAGTACAATTGTGGCAATGTGGCAGAAAATAGCTTGAAAAGAAATCAGAAACTGCAGAATTAGTACCCCGTCGGGGCGAGCATTTTACAAAGGAATGAACCCACCGGGGCGGGGGTATGTGTGGAAGAAAGTTAGCACCCCGCCGAGGCAGGGGTTCTCAAGGCTTAAATACCCGCCGAGGTGCATAAACAGAAAGAATGTGTTTTGCTGTGATTCTAACACTAATGAGGCGGGGATTGGACAACTTTGGCTTTGATTGGGAATGTGCGTGGACATTTTTTACTAGCTATTACAGAGACATAAGCCAAGTAATTAATGATTCAATCATTCAATCATCAATTACAACTCTTGAAACCCTAAATTTGGAGAGAATTATGGAGGAGTGGAGTAGAAAAAGCAAGATCACGAAGATTTCAGAACTGAGTGCAGAGAAGGGTGGTTTAATACTATTCTTAATCTTTATTTCAGTTTCTGTAATTTGGATGATGTACTTTTTAATCTACTTAGTGTTTAATTCATTCGTTATGAACTAAATTTATTATTAAGCTTGCAATAGATCTTTGAGTGGAACAATGATTATCATACTTTGATTTCAGTTTAATAAAGTTATATTTTTAGTTCATCTATTGTGATTTGTGCATAACTTATGAATTGCTTGATCACCAATTTTATGTGGATTTTTATGGACTAAGGAGATGAGATATGAATCTAGACTTAGTCATAATAGCATGTGTTCTTGATTTTTGTGTTTTGATGGAATTTTTTATGTATTTTTAGGATAGAGATATACCTAACATTGCATGTAATCATGTAAGAACTTGGAATTAAAACCTTCTTTAATTTTAATTCACATAGAGATATTGTGAATTAGTTAATTAGGGTGTTTGGCTTAATTCTATTAATTGTGGATTTAAGTTAATATGGTGTTAGTGCATTGAGAGATGGCTAATTCTACTTTAGTGTTCTTGATTAGTGAAATGGGATAGTTAATTGAATTGAAGAAAAGTGTGATAATTTGAGTGAAGCTTAAAGTGAAGTTATAGGCTTAATTCTTAATTATCTGATTAAAATTTGCAGTTGTGAGTTGTGTTGATTGTTTTGATTTATAGTTTATTAGTTTTTATTATTTTAAATCATTAATTTGATTAGTTTAACAAAATTGAAATAATACAAAACTGATAATTTTTATATTACAATTAATACTTATCTCTGTGGGAACGATACTTGACTTATAATTATATTACTTGTTGATTACGTATACTTGCGTCCAGTGCATAATTAGATTTTCACCCAACAAGTTTTTGGCATCGTTACTGAGGATAATTTTTTATTTTATTACTTTCAATATCAGTTTAATTAGTTCAGTTTTAGTTAAACAATTTTCTTTTATTTTTATTATTTCTTGTTTCAGGTTCTCTTTCTTAGTGCATATAAACTTGGTCAAAGAAACCAGATTTGCTTCCTTACGAGGATGACATTGAAAGAAGGTTTCAGAGACTTAGTAAGTGAATTAAGGAAACTAGAAAGAATTTTGATAAACAAGACAGTATGGCTGCAGAGGATCAGAAAGCACTGAAGGATTATGTTACTCCTAGACTCACTGAAATTCAGTCAAGCATCAACAGGCCTGCGATTACAGCGAATAATTTTGAGATCAACCAGGGACAATTCAGATAATACAAAATTCAGTACAGTTTGGGGGATTAGCTAATGATAATTTGAATGAGAACCTAGTTAGCTTTCTAGAGATTTGTGATACCTTCAAATACAATGGGGTATCGGATGATGCAGTGAGGCTAAGGTTGTTCCCATTCACACTGCGGGACAAAGCAAAGAGCTGGTTACATTCCCTACCGCCAGGGTCAATTACTACTTGGGATGATCTTGCTCAAAAATTTCTGGCTAAATTTTTCCCACTGGAAAAGACTACAAAAGATGAGGAATGAGATTACGATGTTTGAGCAACAGCAAGGGGAGTCTCTGTACGACGCTTGGGAAAGGTAAAAGGAACTACTAAGGTAGTGTCCACATCATGGACTACAGAAGTGGCTGCAGATGAATACTTTTTATAATGGGCTGAATGGTAATCTTCGTACTAGTATTGATGCAGCATCCAGGGGAGCTTTTATGGCGAAAAGATTTGAAGAGGCATATGATCTGATTGAGACAATGGCGGCTAACAACTACTAGTGGCCCAGAGCAAGAATGACACAGCCTAAGGTAGCTGAGGTGTTAGAAGTAGATGGAGTGACAACGTTAGCAGCTCAAATTTTAGCGTTATCAAAGAAGATGGATGCCCTCATGGGTGTACAGGTTCAACAGGTAGCATTTGTTTGTGAGTTGTGTGCTGGGAAACATTCAACAGAGCAGTGTGCCATCAATCCAGTTGCGGTATAGTTTGTAGGTAGTTACAACAGAATTCCTTAGAATCTATATAAGAATACCTACAATCCGGGGGCAAGGAACTATCCAAACTTTTCATGGAATAACAACCAAAATTAACATGCTCCACGACAATCCTATTCCTCTGGTTTCCAAAGTTAGCATCAACAGTCAGTTTGACATCAAGATAAAAAGTTAGATTTGGAAGAGTTGTTGCTGAAATACATATCGGGTAATGAGGCAGCTATGAAAACACAAGCAGCGGTAATCAAGAATTTAGATATCAGATGGGACAACTTGTATTGGCATTGAATAACAATCCTCAAGGAACTTTACCAAGTGACACAAAGAAGAATCTGAGGGGAAATCATAAACAGTGTCAAGCAATTACATTAAGAAGTGGAAAACATCTTAAGGGACAAAGTGCAGAAAATTTACCAAGGAAAGATGTGAAAGAAAGTGAAGACAAGTTGGTGGAAGAAAAGAAGGGTGAAGATATGCAAGTGGACAAGAATTAGGCAGATGTTGAGCTAGTTGTCTATCCTCCACCACTATATCAGTAGAGAGTGCAAAAGCAGAAATTGGATAAGCTGATGTCAAAGTTTTTGGAAATCTTCAAGAAATTGCATATTAACATTCCATTCGCAGAAGCTCTAGAACAGATGCCAAGCTATGCAAAGTATATGAAGGGTATTCAATCATGGAAGAAGAAGTTGGATGACTATGAGACTATGGCATTGACGGAGGAATGTAGCGCAGTATTATAGAGAAAGTTGCCCCCGAAGTTGAAGGATCTGGGGAGTTTTACCATTCCTTTCACAATTGGGAACATGGCCTTCAAAAAATGTTTGCATGATTTGGGTGCGGTGTAAACCTCATGCCATTATCAGTGTATATTCAGTTGGGTTTACTGAAACCGAAACCTACTAACATCTCACTACAGTTGGCGGATAGATCGGTGACTTATCCAAGAGGGATTGTTGAAGATATTCTAGTTAAGGTGGATAAGTTCATATTTCCAGTAGATTTCATTATTTTGGATTATGAAGAGGACAAGAATATCCTGATCATCTTAAGGAGGCCATTTTTGGCTACTGGGAGGACCCTCATTGATGTTCAGAAAGGAGAGTTAATGATGAGAGTACAAGGCCAATAAGTTAAATTTAATATGTTCAAAGCCATGAGATTCCCTATAGATGAGGAAGAGTGTTTTAGAATGGATGTGATCGAGAAGATGATTAATGAAAACTTGATTACAGGTTTGGACAGGGATCTGTTGGAAAACACTTTAATGGGGGATGATGACTTGGATGATCCATAATTTATGGGTTATTTACATATGTTGGATGCTTTTCCTAGAGTGAGCATATTTAAGGTGTCATTCACATAAGAGAAAGCATCGGTATGAATGAAACCTTCACTTAAGGAACTACCTACTCTTGAGCTAAAACCTCTTCCTAACCACATCAGGTATACATTTTTTGGGTACTTCTAATACTTTTCCTATTATTATTGCATCTGCACTTAACGATTTGCAGGAAAGTAAGTTGCTGAGGATACTTCAAGAGTACAAGTCTACAATAGGATGGACAATTGCCAACATCAAGGAAATAAGCTCTTCATTTTGTATGCACAAGATACTCTTGGAAGATGATGCAAAGCCGATAGTGGAACAACACAGAAGGCTCAATCCAATTATGAAAGATGTTATGAAGAAAGAAATTTTGAAATGGTTAGATGCTAGGATAATATATCCTATTTCAGACAGCTCATTGGTAAGCCCAATTTAGTGTGTTCTGAAGAAAGGAGTAATGACAGATGTGATGAATGACGACAATTAATTGATACAGATAAGGACAATGACAGGTTGGAGGGTATGCATGGATTACATGAAGCTTAATAAGGTAACTCAAAAGGACCACTTTCATCTACCCTTCATTGATTAGATGTTGGACTGTTTAGCTGGATATGAGTATTATTGCCTATTGGACAGATATTCGGGGTATAACTAGATCGTCATTGCTCCCGAAGATCAAGAGAAGGCTACTTTCACGTGACCATATGGCATCTTTACTTTCAGGAGGATGTCATTTAGGTCGTGTAATGCACCGACGACCTTTCAGAGGTGAATGATGGCCATATTTTCAGACATGGTGAGCATAATGTTGAAATTTTCATGGAAGACTTTTTAGTGTATGAGAATACTTTTGATAGTTGTCTTGAGAATCTGGTTATGGTTTTGAAACGCTGTGTGGAAACCAATCTTGTGCTAAACTGGGAAAAGTGTCATTTTATGGTCGAAGAGGGAATAATTGTTGGGCATAAAGTCTATTCGAAAGGGCTAGAAGTTGATCGAGCAAAGCTAGCTGGAAACTATTGAAAATCTTTCACCTCCGACCTCAGTTAAGGGAATTCAAAGTTTTCTCGGGCATGCCGAATTCTACCGTCGATTTATCAAGGATTTCTCTAAGATTGCAAAACCACTATGCAGTGTATTAGAGAAAAATGCACTGTTCAGGTTTGATGAAGAGTGTATGACATCATTTGAATAGTTGAAGAAGAAGTTGACAACAACTCTTGTGATCGTAGCACTAGATTGAACAATGTCGTTTACGTTGATGTGTGATGTTAGCGATTACGTGGTAGGGGCTTTTTTGGGACAACGTCGAGATAAATATTCCATGCCATATATTATGCAAATAAAACACTCACGGATGGTCAATTGAACTATACTACCACCGAGAAGGAGTTACTTGCGGTCGTGTACGCTTTTTATAAATTTCGTGTATATTTGATAGGATTCTTTATCTGATTTCAAAGAAAGATGCAAAGCCTATGCTTATTAGATGGATTCCACTCCTTTAAGAGTTTGATTTGGAAATCAAGGATAGGAAGGGGACAGAAAATCAAGTCACTGATCATCTTTCGAGGTTGGAAAATCCAGACAACGATAGAGTAGATAAGTGTGTGATCAACGAGTCATTTCCGGATGAACAATTATTTGGTGAGCAAGATCCTTCCCCCTAATTTGACACACCAACAGAAAAAGAAGTTCCTACATGATGTCAAGCGGTACATGTGGGATGATCCTTATCTCTTTAGATAGTGTGCGGATAAGATGATTCGTAGATGTGTGCCTTACAATGAAGTTAATAACATTTTACACGCATGTCATGCATCTGCATACGGGGGACACTATGGAAGTGGGTGGACATCGACAAAGGTTCTTTAGGCAGGATTCTAATTGTCGACTGTGTTTAAAAATGCCTACTAGTTCCTAAAAAACTGTGATAGATGTCAAAAGGTGGGCAATATTTCAAAAAGGAATGAGATGCCGCTCAACACAATCTTGGAGGGTCAGATTTTTGATGTATGTGGAATGGACTTCATGGGACCTTTTCCACCTTCCTACAACAATATATACATCCTGTTAGCTGTAGACTACATATCGAAATGGTTTGAAGTTGTGGCACTCCCTACGAATGATGCCAAAGTGGTTTTCTAGTTTCTACAAAAAAATATCTTCACAAGATTTGGCACGTCGAGAGTAATTATAAGTGATGAAGGAAGTCATTTCTAAAATAAGATCTTTACAACTCTTTTGGCAATGTATGGGGTTACTCACAGAGTTGCAACGACTTATCATCCCCAAACAAGTGGCTAAGCTGAGGTTTCAAATCGAGAGGTGAAACAAATTTTAGAGAAAGTGGTAAATCCGAACAGAAAAGACTGGTCTCTAATGTTAGACGACACTTTATGAGCCTATCAGATAGCATACAAGACACCAATTGGGATGTCTTTGTATGAACTGGTTTACGGGAAAGTGTGTCACTTACCAGTGAAACATCAATATAAAGCATATTGGGCCATTCAAAAGTTTAATTTTGTTCAAATAGTTGCAAGCGAGAAAAGATTGCTCCAACTTAATGAGTTGGACGAGTTTCCCTTACAAGTATATGAAAACTCTAATCTTTATAAGGAAAAGGCCAAGAAGTGGCACGATAAGAATATTTTGCAGAGAAAGATTGAACCGGGCCAATATGTCTTATTGTACAACTCTCGACTGAGGTTTCTTCCCAGGAAACACAAGTCACGATGGTCGGGGCCATTCACTATCAAGACAGTCTACCCACATGGCGCCGTTGAACTCTATAGCAGGAATTCGCTTAAAACGTTCAAAGTCAATGGGCAATGTTTAAGGCACTATTGGGGGTGGCAATATCGATAATCAAGCCACTACGATCACCCTTGCCGATGCCCCATGACACAAGGAGTAGTCAGGATAAAAGACTAAAAAACAAG
Source organism: Panax quinquefolius (assembly GCA_020205615.1). Classification (NCBI taxonomy): domain Eukaryota; kingdom Viridiplantae; phylum Streptophyta; class Magnoliopsida; order Apiales; family Araliaceae; genus Panax; species Panax quinquefolius. The sequence goes on from CM035155.1 coordinate 62,826,501, forward strand.
CTCTCATTGGGAGGCAACCCTATTTTCTTGTCATTTACATTATTTTAGTTTTATTTTGCTTAATTCATAGTTTAGTTAAGAATTTTTGTGGTTCGTAGTTCAATTTCGTATAATTCGCAGTTAATTAGTTAGTAATTGTAATAATTTTCAACATTTATGCTCAAACGCCATATAGTTAACTTAAAATGTTGGTTTTATTGCATTTCAGGTAATAAGGATGAAGTTGAACATGCACGCGGGGTAAAATAGCTTCATATTACAAGTTCTTCAAAAGAGAGACCCCGCCATGGGCCTTGGCCTTTTCACCGCTCGACACCCTTCGCCTGGGGGGTTCTCAGATATATCCGCCTCGGACGTGCTTCCTAGGCTAAAATGACACCTCCCCAACGGGTTTCATCCATTTTTGATTTTGCACCAAAACTTAGGGTTTCATCCATTTTTGAATTTGCAAGCAAGGTGGAAAAGGAAGTTCATAAATTGGGTACTTACCATTTCAAGTCCAATAAGCAATCCATAAATCAGTGTGGTAAGCTATTTTTATCAGTTTTTCATAAACCTTAGATTACATTGTTTAAATTTGGGTGACTGAGCATCAGTCGAGTATCACCAAGCCTACGATTGCTGTGAATAATTTTGAGATCAAGCTTGGGACAATATAAATGATACAGAACTCAATGTAGTTTGGGGGATTAGCCAACGACGATCCAAATGAGCACTTAGTCAGCTTCCTGGAAGTCTGTGACACTTTCAGATACAATGGGGTGTCAGATGATGTAGTTAAACTTCGCTTGTTTCTATTCACACTATGGGACAAGGCAAAAAGTTGGTTACACTCTCTATCGCCAGGGTCGATTACTACATAAGACGACCTTGCTCAGAAGTTCTTGGCCAAGTTTTTCCCACCGACAAAGACTGGAAAGATGAGGAATGAGATTACTATGTTTGAGCATCTGCATGAGGAATCTTTTTACGAATCTTGGGAGAGGTACAAATAATTACTTAGGAAGTGCCAACATCATGAACTACCCAAATGGCTGCAGATGAACACGTTCTACAATGGGTTGAGTGGTAATCTCAGGACTAGTATTGATGCAGCTTCGAGTGGAGCATTTATGACTAAGAGTTATAAGGAGGCAAATCATATGATAGAGACTATGGCGGCTAATAACTACCAGTGGCCCAGAACGAGAATGACACATCCTAAGGTAGCTCGGGTGTTAGAAGTAGATCGGGTAACAGCGTTAGCTGCACAGATTTTAGCATTGTCAAAGAAGATTGATGCTCTTACAGGTGCTCGGACTCAGCAAGTTGCATATGCTTATGAGTTGTGTGATAGGGAACATCCTACCGAGCAATGTGCCATTAACCCTGTTGCAGTTCAATTTGTAGGCAGCTATAATAGGGTTCCCCAGAATCAATATCTAAATGCCTATAATCCATGGAATAAGTACCATCCTAACCTTTCATGGGGCAACAACCAAAATTAGCAGGCTCCACGACGATCTTATCCCACTGGATTTCAAAATTAGAATCAACAAGCAGCTCCACATCAAGAGAAAAAGATGTATTTGGAAGAGGTATTATTGAAGTACATAGCTAGGAACGAGGCAACAATGAAAACGCAAGCAGTGATGATCAAGAATTTAGAAAATTGGATGGGACAACTTACATTGGCACTGAACAACAAGCCTCAAGGGACGTTGTCGATCAATAAAGAAAAGAATCCAACAGGACATCATGAGCAATGTAATGTGATCACATTGAGGAGTGGTTAAGCCTTGGTTTCCGACTGTGATGGGAAAACAAGGAAAAAAGAGGGTCGTGAAAATGAAGAGAATGATTCGGCAACAAAAACTGAGGAAAAAGTTCTGGAAAATCCAAAGGAAGATAAATAGAAGATAATTACACCAAAGTTAAAGGATCAGTTCTCAAGATTTATAGACATATTAAAGCAATTTCACATCAATATTCCTTTCGCCGAAGCACTTGAGTAGATGTCATGTTTTGTCAAATTCGTGAAAGAGATACTTTCCAAGAAACACAAGCTCAAGGAATTCGAAATAGTGGCATTGACTGAAGAATGTAATGCAATTCTTCTTCTTTATAGCTTATATTCCTCAACGGTTGGAAAGTCCAAAGTTAAAGGATCAATTCTCAAGATTTATGGACATATTCAAGCAATTTCACATCAATATTCCATTCGCCGAAGCACTTGAGCAGATGCCATGTTATTCAAATTCATGAAAGAGATACTTTCGAAGAAACGCAAGCTCGAGGAATTCGAAATAGTGGCATTGACTGAAGAATGTAGTCCAATTCTATAAAAGAAGCTCCCTCCTAAATTAAAAGATCTGGGGAGCTTCATAATCTTGTGTGCGATTAGTAATCAGGATGTGGGAAGAGCCCTATGTGATCTAGGTGCAAGTATAAACCTCATTCCACTATCCATATACAAAAAGCTGGGGTTAAAAGAAGCAAAGATGACAAATATCAGTCTATAGCTCACAGATAGATCATTAACATATCCCTTAGGGATAATAGAAGAGGTGTTGGTGAAAGTGGACACCTTGATCTTTCAAGCTGACTTTGTGGTGTTAGACTTTGAAGAAGATAAAAACATCCCTATCATCTTGGGATGACCATTCCTTGCGACTGGATGAACACTGATTGATGTGCCTAACGGAGAATTAATCATGAAAATGTTTTATCAGGTAGTGTAGGTGAAAGTGTTTAAGGAAATCCCAATCCCAACTGATAAGGAAGAGAGTGATTTGCTTGAGGAATCTACACATGTCAAACTCAAGGATTGTAGAGAGGATGGTGGTCTAAAAACACTACTTGAGGATAGTAAGTCAACTTCACTCTCAAATATGCAATTAAATGGGTAGGCAATACAATGATGTTGGTTATGTGCTATAAACAAATAACATGCCATGGATATCCCAACTGATCCAGGATAACACAGGGAGTAGTAAGGTTGAAAGACTCAAAAACAAGTGCTCATTAGAAGGCAACCAAATTTTCTTTCAATTTACATTATTTTTATGTTAAGTCAATCATGTCATATCTTAGTTCATAATTCTAGTAGTGTGTAGACCATTTGGGTATAATTTTTAGTTAGTTAGTTTCTATTTTTTAGTAAATTCATTCATACTTGCTCAATCTTCATGATGTTGGCTCATATTTAGTGTTCTAATGGATTTTAGGAAATTAGGATGCTATTGGACATGCATTGATTTGAGACGTAAATTGAAAAATCAAAGTCTAATATGAAGATACCCCATACCGGTGGGGGGGGTCTCTGTCCATGCCAAATTTGCACCTATATATATCAAATACCCCGGTGCACCTATATATATCAAATATATATCAGCCCAGGCGGGGGTACAGGAAGTTAAATTTTTTTTAAAGCCTGCAGAATAGGATTTCACATATCTTCTCCACTTCTTTTTCCAATAACCGATCCTCATATTCCCATTTACCCACTACTCCTTTAATCACTTCCATTATCCTTCAAATCTGTCCACCACTTACACTCTAAATAATCCAAACCCTAACTCCATCAATCTCACACCCATTACACACCAAATTTCGAATTTCCCTATCTAAAAACCCAGGGCTTTCCATTATTCGATTCTGTAGAAGAAAAGCAAAGGGGAAAATGTCATTCAATATTACCTACTGCAAATATAGCATTCAATTAAACGGAAAATCAGTGGGTAAGTTGTTATTCTCAGTTATTCATCAAAGTTAGGTTCAATTATTCAAGTTTGGGTATTATGGTTGTGTTGCACACCAAGTGTTTAAATTATTTCCAAAGCGACGTTTAGGGGAAATTGTGACTAAAATTGACTGAATTGGCACCTAAGACACCATCGAAGCGATAAAGGGGTGAGAGTTCAGGTTTTTCTATACGGCGATGCCTTCGAGGGCCATTCTCTGGCGGACTACCACACCCCTCCCTCATTTATGGGTTGTGCAGGTAGGCAGGCATTTGATGGTCAGGGGATGAGCCTGTACAGCAGCCTCTCCAGCTATTACACTCTAGAATGATTGCACGATACACGATCTGGCCTGGAGAGGAGTCACACCCATGAGGTATCGGTTTTATATTTCCAGAGGCTTTTGAGGAAGAAGAAGAGGCTGAGGACATTTTAGAGGACGATGAGTTTCAAGCTGATGAGATTACTAGGGAGCAAGAGACTGAGGGGAGTAGACAGACAGGCACATACATGTTCAGTTCTCAGTTCCACAGTCTTCAAAGACAGATTGACAAGCAAGATAAAGAAAATAATAGAAAGATATCCCGACTGACGGCTAGCCAAGATCATATGTTCAATGCCATGAACAATTTCTTCGCCTCATTAAACACGTCCTTACAAAGTCTAAATACAGCCGCTCAGTTCTAGTACCAGATGCCAGAACCAATGCCACAATATCCTCCCTCAGATTCAAATATAGAGGAGCACTAAGTATTTGTGCCACGGCCACCGTCGCCATCTTCACCACCATGACCTCACGCTTAGCTTTTTACAGGGAAGTCCTCTTGTATTTATTGTTTTATTCTTACAATGAGGGCATTGTAATTGCTAAGTTTGGGGGAGTTTTAGTATAGTTATTTGTTTCATGTTTTAGTTTCGTGTTTATGTCATATATTGTGTTTAGATCATAGGTTGTCATGTTTAGTTCATGTTTATTATGTTTGTATTCATGTAGTGTATTTGCATAGTAGTTTTTCATAGTGGTTTAATATTGTAATTAGTTTCGTATTTTGTTATTCTTATTCTGTTATTCTAAAAAAATTAAAAAATTAAAAAAATACTAGTTAGTTATTTTACTGTATTGATGTTGCATTTAGTTTATCTTGCATGATTCCAACTGTTAGATAGTAAAAGTCTATTTTGGCCAATGATGAGATTGGAATTGAGTAGACGAGTATGGTATTGATTATTAAGTCTTTGATGTGATTTCTTGTTATGAATTGAATCTTTTTCTATTTGAAACTGGTATAAAAAGGATAGTATAGTAAAAACCAACTATGTTGACTGATTGAGTATAAATTGATACATAATGGAACTCTAAAGGATAATGCTAGTTTGAATGAAAGGAACTTATGAATATGCAATGATGGCTTAAATTAGACAAGAACCTTATTTTGGGGGAAAATTTGGGGTATATAAGCTATAAAGAAGAAGAAAAATAATAAGAATAAACACCGTGGCTAGTCTAGTTTTGTGACCTTTGTTACTTGATTAAGTAAGCTCGAGGGGATTGTCTTTATACCTAGCGCCCTAAGGCCTTAATGGTTTGGGAGTCGTTGGTCGAAAGTTTGTTAAGGTAGCACTGAAAAGCCTAAGGAAATTAGACATTACACAACCATGCGTATAAAAAAATAAAAAATGAGAATAAAATGGTAAATTAATAAGAGCAAAAAGCCCGCATAAGTGGAAAATAAAGCATAAGTATCCCATCTTGACTTTTGAATTTGGTAAGTGTTTAGTTTAGTTGGATCTAGCTTTTTTTTGGATTTTTGGAGTTTACATTGTATGACTCCTTCAAAGAGATCTATTATGTGTTAAATTTGATTTTATATCAGTTAGCATGGTTGTTGAGCACACAAGCACTATATCAGTGATAAAAGTCTAAGATTTGATGATTGATGGGGAAATTACTGATTTATCTTGATATGATGTACTGTCATATTTACTTGATTTCTTTGAGGCCGGAAGAATGGACTTTAGTATGTCTTACTGCCGGATTCGTAGGCATGTAGCTGCACTCCATTACATTGCATTGCATTATGTTTTGTTTTGTGCTCGAGGACTAGCACGATTTCAGTTTATGGGAGTTTGATGAGTTGGTTTTATACCCACGAATAAACTTCTGATTTGGACTTAAACAGTGTTGATTCTGTCTATTTCTGTTCATTTTTACTTGTTTTGTATTTGTTTTGTGTTTAGGATTGCATTACGTGGCATGGTGGTATAATGGCAGCATTATGGCGAGACTTGGCATGAAAAGGCAAGAAAATAGTCTGCAGAAACACCACCACCGGGGCGGGCATATTAATGAAGAAAACCCCACCAGGGCGAGGGTACAAGTCCAAGAATAGAAGCATCCCCCGCCAGGGCGGGTCCTCTCCAGTTCAAAAACCCCCACCGGGGCGGGGCTACAAGGAGAGAAAGACTGAGTTCTATTGTGATTCTAATTCTGCAGCGACGTAAATGGAAGACTTTGGCATATATTAGGACTATGATGGGGCATCATTTTATCAGCTATAACATCAGACAATACATCATAAAAGAGAAACATTACAGAAAATCAATCATTTAATTTTTGAAGCCCTAATTTGAGAAACATTGGAGGAGAGCAAGGACGGTCACGATCACGAAGATTACAAAATCGAAGGCAAAGAAAGGTTGTTTTGTAACTATTCTCTTTCTTTAATTCGAATTTTGTAATTGGGATGATGTATTCTCTACTTATTTTACTTTTTAATTTGTCTATGATGAATTAAATTACTTTTTAGGCTTCCAATGTATCTTTAGTGTTGAACAATGATTGTTATGCCTTAATTTTAGTTTCTTAATACTATCAATTTAGTTTATCTATTATGATTTGAACTTTAATTTATGAATTGCTTGATCACCAATTCTGTGTGGATTTGTATGGACTTGAGAGAAGATATATGAATCTAGACCTAATCATTATAGCATGTGTTCTTGAATTCTGTGTTTTAATGGAATCTTGATGAATGTTTAGGATAGAGATATACCTAACATCGCATGTACTCGTATAAAGAACTTGGAATTTAAACCTTATTTGATTTTAATTCACATAGAGATATAGTAAATTAGTTAATTAGGGTGTTTGGCTTAATTCTATCAATTTGTTGGTTTTAGTTAATACGGTGTTAGTGCATCGAGAGATGGCTAATTTTACTTGAGTGTTCTTGATTAATAAACTAAGATAGTAACTTAAATTGGGAAAGGTGTGATAATCAGAGTGAAACTTAAAGTGAAATTGTAAGCCTAATTCACCATTATTTGCTTGAAATTACGGTTAATAATTTGTGTTGATTGGTTGGAATTTTTAGTTCTTAGTTTTTCTTAATTATAATCCTTAATTTGAGTAGTTTAATAAAATTGAAATAATATAAAATTGTTAATTATTAGATTTAATTTCATACTAGTCTCTGTAGGAATGATAGTTTTCTTACTATTATATACTTGTTGACCACGTGCACTTGCATGTAGAGCGTATATAGAATTTACCTAACATTCACTTAAATATTTTTCTGAACTTTCATATTAAATTTTAATCTTTTCATGTCGAGGTACTATTCATGGGATACTATTCACTCGGGTACTATTCACGACAAAATTGGTTTCTTTTCTGTCCAAATTATTTTTTATACATGAATATCATTCTTGAAGTTTACTCCACAAATAGTTATCATGTTGACAGTTTGGACATTCTTAAACTCTGGATAAATTGAATTATAAATTTCTAATATTTATCTTTGATCTCACTTGATTGATTCATTGTATCATTGTCATCATCTTCATGCTTATATTGTGGTGAAAGTCATCTTTGGCCCGTAGTGCATAGATGGACTGTTGATTGGTATGATTATGACCAGAAATTGTGTATTGGTATAATAATGACCTATAATGTTACAGACAAATGAATTGGTGAAAGTCCTCTTTGGCCCGTAGTGCATAGATGGACAGTTGTTTGGCATGATCATGACCACTAGTGATACTAACGAATATCCTTGGCCCGTAGTGCATGGATAAATCGATGATGTGAAATATTTATTAAGTTGTGTTATAGAGATAAAATATTGATGATGAACTTTTAAATCATAGAAGATAGTAGAAATTATGTTCTACTTGACTCTTCTAATGGATTGCTTGTTCCGCTGCAGTTGTTGATCTAAACTTGTTGTCTATTGTATTCTATTAGATTTTACACTGTTGAGGACTAAGGATAATTTATTCTACATTATCTTAGTCATAATATTCTTTACTGGGCTAGTTGAGCTCAACCTTTTCTTTCATTGTTCTCTTCAGGAAATGAGAATATAGCTGGGACTAGTCGGGGAATGGAGTGATAGTCGAAGATGGTGGCTATAGTAGTCCTCACTATTCTATAAAATAGTGTGATAATAACTATAATGAGGACTTCATTTGAGTTTGGATATTGTCTATGAGAAAATATTCTTATTAAAACTCACAGTTTATGTTTTGTCGTATTTTAAACGACAGTTAATAATTGTATAAATGAAGTTTGTATTTGAATTCTGTACCATGTATTTGGCGACTATGAATATGTTGTATGGACATATTTTGGGGGCGTCACAACTGTTGTAATCTCATGGAAGCCCATGCTAATGCACATCAAGTCTTCTCAATCAAGGTATACTTGTGTTCACTGATGCTGAATCTTTTGCTGAGGTAATAGATAGCTCTTTTTTGGCCTCTATCATCTTTCTATCCCAGCATGCAGTCCATGGGATTCTCATTGATTGACAGATATATAAACAGGGGAACACTATCCCTGGGAGGTACCATGACAGGAGCTTTGACTAGTTGTTCTTTGATGGAAATGAAGGCTTTTTGACACTCTTCGTTCTACTTCTTGGACGACTTCTTCCTTAAAAACTTAAAGATAGGTTCATAGGTTGTTGTGAGTTAGAAGATGAATCAGGTGATGAAGTTGATTCTTCCAAGAAATCCCCGTATTTCCCTCTCTGTCTAAGGTATGGGCATCTTATTAATGGCCTGGATTTTTGCAGGATCCATCTCAATACCTTTGTGGCTTACTAGGAATCCCAGCAACTTGCCTGACTTAACGCCGAAGGCGCACTTAACTGGATTTAGATTCAAGTTATACTTACGCAACTTGTTGAAGAGCTTTTTGAGATGATCTATGTGGTCTTCTTCCCTTCGGGATTTGACAATGATGTCATCCACGTAGACTTCTATCTCTTTGTGCATTAAATCATGGAAAAGAGCCATCATGGCTCGCTGATAGGTAGCTCCGACATTGATGAGGCCAAATGACAACCGTCTGTAGCAAAAGGTTCCCTAAGGAGTGATGAATGCAGTTTTCTCACGATCCTCTTTAGCAACCATGATTTGGTGATATCTAGCAAAGTAGTAAACAAAGGAGTACATGTCATACTTAGCTGTATTGTCAATGAGTATGTAGATGAATGGTACGAGAACTATGTTTGATAGCCACTCAGGGGATGTTGATACCATGATTGTGACGCCCCAAAAATAGGTATACATCACCCATCTTGAGTCGCCAAATACATGGTACATAATCCAAATACAAACTTAATTATACAACTGTAATGTAAAATACGACAAAACATAGCTGAGCATTTTAACACGGACATTGTCTTCTAGACAATATCCACACTCAAATTTAATCTCATTACAATTATTATCACACTATTCAACAGAATAGTGAGGACTACTAAAACAACCATCTGGACCGTCAATCCATTCCCCGACTAGTCTCATCTATATTCTCATTTCCTGAATAGAACGCAGAATAAGCAACCCATTAGAAGATTCAAGTAGAGAATGATATCTACAATCTTCTATGATTTAAAAGTTTATCAACAATTTTATCGCTGAGACTCAGCTTTAATAAATAATCCACATCACTAAATTATCCATGCACTATAGGCCAAGGATATTCATTAGTATCATTACCACGAATTATCCATGCACTACGGGCCAAGGATATTTGTGTTTTCATCAACGGTCATGATCATGCCATAAAACAATTTATCTTTGCACCCTTGACCGAAGAGAACTCATGGTCATGATTATACCAAAAACTGTCCATCAATGCACTACGGGCCAATAAGGACTTTCACCACATCATTTGTAACATTACGGTCATGATTATACCAAATAATCCCTGGTCATAATCATACCAAGTCCATCTATGCACTACGGCCACAGATGACTTTCATCATAATATAAGTATGGGGATGATGACAATGATATAAGAATTCAATTAAAAGAAAACAGAGGATAAATTTTTAAAGATTGTAATTTAATTTATTCAGAATTCAATAATGATCAAATTGCCAACATGATACATCTTTGTGGAGTAAAATTCAAGAATGATATTGTATCAAAAATGATTTGGATAAAAAAAAAATCAATTTTTATCATAAATAGTACCACGGGTGAATAGTACCCGAGTGAATAGTACCCCGTGAATAGTACTTCAGGAATAGTAACCCCGTGAATAGTACTCTGGTATGAAAAGTTAAAACTTATCAAGAATGCTCAGAATAATATTTCCATGAAAAGATACTGGATGAAGTGTGTCACCCCCAAATTTAGGTACTTCATTCCCACAGGTTTTGGTGCTCACTTATAAAACTATTACATCTAACTACCCATCAATAAAGGATAAAGACATAATTTAAATAACTTAAATAATAATCTTTCCCATTAAAGAGTTACATCATCATCTCAAAATAAATCCTAGGTAATCTAACCTAAAAATTATTACATCAGTTTGCGGAATACATCACATATTAAAACAAGTCTTTAACATAATTCGTTAAGATAAAATTCTCATATGTCTTCAACATTTAGACATCTTGCCCTTTCCTTTGCTAGTAGGCGGCTCATCAACTTTCTCAACTTTAGCTGCAGTGTTAATTGCAAGAGTGATCAAACTATTGCTCACTGATATAGAAAGTAATAATAATAACAACATGAGAATGAACAACGAATGCTAGCAATAAGGAACTTGTTATATGAATTAAGAATAAAACACAAGTTCGAAATCAATGTCTAAGGGTCTTAAGACCACGAACTATGTCTCCGGTATATAGGTATTATTACCTTAACCTTAATAGTCATTAGACTGTACAGACCCTTCTTAGCGTACTTAGGGGATCAGCCCTTTGTACCATGTGTTGTGCACAAAAATCTAAATGTTACACGTACAAAAATACCTATATTAGGGTTGTTCGTCTCAGTTTGAATTTAGAATTTCTAAACTAAAGAAAGTTAAGTTTGGAACTAGCTTATCAGTGTTTCTAGAATTTTAGAACACTATTCAATTTCCATCCATAAAGGTTTAACACAAGAATGTGTAACTATACAAGGCTATCAAAGTCAAAGATCGGATATCAACAATATATATAATTGAATAAACATGATATACATGCAAAATGCTATAACCAAGAGAGTTAGAACAATCTCATTTGAATCGATGTATTAGAACAATATGTGATTTAAATAATAATTAGGAAAGTAAATCTCGCTCGATATAACAAATTAGGTTATAAGAGCTTGTACAAACATATTCAAGATAGATTAGGCTTGCTCAATTTTAAGAACTTGAACAATAATAATAATATAGGAATGGAAACTTGCATTTAAAATGAAAAGAATGAAGTTAGAAAGCTTGTTCAATTGTAAAGAGATAAGGTTTAGAAACTTGCCTTGTTTGTAAGCTATACAAACGTAAATTAATCTCCAATTACCCTACACATATCATTGAAATCACAACAACAATTAATTGTATGATTATTAGCTTTATGGGTTTAACCCCTCATTTAGGTCATAACCTTAACATAGTTTAACCATGTTAGGTTAACATACTTAACGAATCTGACATCACATTACGAGCTAACATAACTTACTCGTTCATTTCTAACTTTTGAAAACATCACATTTGGTTTCATTGTATAACTCAATTAACAATCACCTAAAATTCTTTTACACTTTTTATTATAACACCTTTCAATATGATATTGTAAGGTTTGTAATTTATTCGTTGTTTTCATTTCTTAACATACAAACATATCAAAATTTGCATAAAAAATTGCGGAAGCGTGTAAAATCGAGTTTAAAAATTTTACAAACCATATATACGGATCATCCTTTATGCATAATTATTAATTAAGCGAAAAGATAAAGAATAAATCATACCCTTGAAGATCGAGCTTCCTCGGTACAAGTTCACCTCCAAATCCTTTCGCGTTCAACTTGAATCCACCGGGTTTGGTTCCTTCCTTTGATCAGCGTTAGCCACCCGTGTGTTTGGCCTCTAGAGGTGATCCACCGAGGAAGAATAAAATTCAAGAAGATGGGTGTTTGGCTAACCCTAGTTTTCTATCTTATAGAAAAGGCGTACTCCCAACAATTGGAATTATTACGTACTTTGTTAAAGTCAACAACCCATACACCCGTAATAAGACTCCTCTTATTTATAGATGTGGGCAACCCATCTTAACAATTAAGGAATTGGGTTTTATTTAATTAATTAAATTCTTTTAATTAATTAAGCTCCCTAATCTTATTAGGGATAATTAATTAAACTCCTTTAACTAATTTTCCCTCTAATCCTATTAGGAATAAATGAGAGTACTTATATTAAATTAATTCCTAAATCTTTTAGAAATTAAAATAATAATAATTGTAATAATATTAATAAGACTCCTCTTATTAATTTATATTTAATATTTCTAAAATATTAAATAATAAATATTAAGCTATTTAATTTATTCTATCACCATAGATTAAATTAAATATATATACTTTATATTATTACGATTATGCCATTAACTTCTTAAATAATTATTCTTCCTTTTATGGTGTGACCCTTTAGGTTCTCCATATTAAGCAGGTTGTGAATAAATCAATTAGAACAATTCTAATCTTATTTAAATAAATAAATTAAACAATTAATTTATTTAAATAAATAATATTTATTCTCTGATAGGGATAAGCCTCCCTAGCGATCAAGCGACTTTCCGGATAATATAGATTTCAACATTAATCATTAAAGAACCTTTGAGTAAATAGTTCTTGTACAATTCAATCCTTCCACCATCTGATGTCCCAATTAAATATAAGACATGGAATTAACATCAAGTCTTATTTTATTTAATTATATGTATTTCGATCTTAAATGCCTGACTCAAATAATGCAAATTAGAAACTCCTTTCTAATTTCATTACGCCTTTAACCGAGGACTCTTTGGGTTGTCATTTATCGAATCACATAGGACATTTCTCTTCTTTTATTAGAAGTGGTAGATTCTTTATTGATCATACATTATCTCCATATACAACTTATTATACCCAAGCATACCCTTTGATATACCCTAAGGGTCTTAAGGAATAAGTCAAAGTATAACTCATCATACACAAGATACTATGATGATCTCAAGTCAAGGATCACTTGTACTACTATCACTCTGAGAATTCTATTATTGACGAGCAAATAAAACTCCATTAGGTATTCCTTAGCGAGCCACGTTCGATGAACTTATTCTCTAATAAGCACCTACATACTTGCTTTAGTGTCTCACACAAATGATCATGAGATCAATCATCCTCATCGATGAGCAAAGACAGCGTATGTACCAATCTATCGGATTCACTAATCCCCAATTTAGTAATCAATGATTGGGAACTATTTTAGTTTTAAGCTTTCTAAGAATTTAGATCTCATTAGAATGATCATCATCATTATTCTAAAAGCATTGCTTAAAACTATGGGTTTATCACATATTATAAAAGCGACATCATGTAGATAATTAAAAGCCTTTAATAAATTAATATTTTTATTAATAAATGAATAAGATTGTTACAAAGTATATGCTTTATCATCAAACATGATTGGCTTGTATGCATACTACTTTCAATCTCCCACTTGCACTAAAGCCGATCGTCGTGGTATCTCATACTCTTCTTCTCTAAGTGGCGATTATCCTGCTTTGTTGGATAAGCTTTAGTTAATGGATATGTAATGTTGTTCATGAGAGTCCACTATCTCTATAGTGATTTCCCATCTTTCAATGATTCTAATAATCAAATGAAAGTGCCTGACACATGTTTAGATCCAAGATGAGACTTAGGAACTATTCTAGTTACGTAATGAACTTTTAATCCAAACAATCAACTTGAGCTTCATTTATAGCTATATACTTTGTCTTTATCACTAAACCGGCAACTCTTTCTTTGTTTGGAACCTTTCAATTCTTTGCACCTTTATTCAAGGTAACACTTTACCTTAAAGTGGATTTTACATCATCTTAGTGCATGCGAAAAACTTGAGTGCATTAAGCCCTCTAGTTTTAATTTAGACCCACCATGAATATGATCACATCCTTAGTCTTGGGTTAAGAACTTTAAGATGTTTTTCACTTTGACTTACGAGTGAACTTCTCCATAATATGGTGATCGACATCAGGTCTCGTACATTTCATTGCATACATGATTGTCACTCATGCGATCTCTCTTTTTTGGAGTCATGGGGACTATTAGAGAGATACACTCCATAGCTCATCGACATGAGACATCTCTTGGAGTTTGCCATGCTAAGCGACTTTAGCATCAAATGAATATCGTTCCTTGGGTTAAGTCGAGCATCCTCTTAAATCTATCTATATAGATTTATATCCCCAATTAAGATACTCTTCCAAATCATTCATGGAGGAATGTTTAGACAACTTTATCTTTCTTGATTGTAGCATTGGTATGTCATTCCTTATCCGTAGTATATCAACATATAATACTAGGAATGTCACGATGCTCCCCTTGACCCTTTTGTACACACTAGGTTCATTCTTATTTTTTGATAAAATCAAACTCTTTTGATTGCCTCATCAAAAGCGAATGTTCCATATTTGAGAAACTTGCTTGATCCATTTACGAGTGTCTACACAACACTTACCTCATCATCTGGATCATCATCTTCTATGATGTGTACCTCATCATCATCATCATCTATGATGAATCCATACCTCCTAGGTATCTTGGTACTATTCAGTTCTGATTAGGTTGTGGTATAATAGGTACATCTGGGTTCCTCTTATTTGACTTATAGTGTTTTGTGGTTCTTGAACTCTTCAAGATCTATTATCCTCCCACTAGCCCTTTTAATGATAAACACCTTTATCTTAGAAGAAGCGTGTTTCATAACAAACACCTTTTGCTAAGTAGGATTATAGAACATATACCTAAACTTACTTTAGGATGTCCCACAAAATCACATGTACTTGTCAAATCTTGTCCCAAGCTTATCCTTTGAAACCTTTTCACATAAGTTGGACAACCCTTATCTTAACATACTTAAGATTAGGAATCCTCCACATCCATAACTTTTATGGAGTCTTGAAATTTTGGATTTTGAGGTTACCCTTTTCGTAGATATGTAGCCATTTCTAGGACATGACCCTAGAAGGATCTTTGGAATGTCGGTAAAATCATTTGGACCCGTACCATGTTCAACAAGGTATGATTTTTCCTTTCGGATACATCAATCAATTATTGCGTATCGGGAGGCGTCCATTATGAGAAAACCATTTGAGATGATCTAGAAACTTATTGCACAAGTATTTATTCCTTGATCTAATCAAAGAATCTTATATACTTTGCCAATTTGTTTCACTTACGAATTCTTTGAACCTTTCAAATAATTCACACTTGTATTCAACAAATACATACATTCAACTCTTTGAATGATCATCTCCTTTTCTTATACTAGTTTGTTCAATTTACAAAATAATTTTTCACGTAAGTCAGTATACAAAATCCATTAAGTAATATTTCGGTTCTATACAAAACATTATTATTATAAATAGAACAACAATTGTTCTTAATTATAATACCAAAGATTTCATTGTCCAACAATAAAATGGAAATAATATTTTTAACAAGAATTGGAATACAATAACAACTTATTGACTTAATAGATTTGCCGTAGGCATTGCTAAACTATAAGTTTCTATGGCTAATATGGCAACCTTTGCTACATTTCCACATATAGGATTACTTATATTTGTTTAGCTTTCTACTTACTTGGTCCTTCATAAATCTATATTTATGATAACCAAAGTCGGTATCCAATACCCAAGTAGAACCTTGACTTAAAGAAAAATTTATTTTAAATCATGAACAAAATTGTATTTATGGCAGAAACTTCACTAAGCTTCTTTTGGTTAGCCTCTCGCAAGATGCTTCTCATGAGTTTCTTTCGATGTGTCGGGCTTATTGCGGTGGAAGCAAACTCCTTCTTTATCCGTATCGATTTTGTTCTTATTATCCTTTGTTTATGCCTTTCTATTTACCTTCTTTGAATCGTTCTTCTTTTAGGAAGATCCTTTGGCCCCTACCGGTAAGACTTGATCTTTCTTGGTTGGAAAGTGACTCTCAACATTTTTCAACATGTTAAGCAAATCGGTGAGGCGATATCTAGCTTGTTTCATATGAAAAATTCACAACAATTGTGAAAGAGTAGGGAGTGAGTGCAAGATCAAATCTTGGCTCAACTCTCCATCCATGACAAAACTCGTTGTCCTAATTGATCAATCAAATTGATAATGTTAAGGACTTTTTTATGCATCTTTGTAGTGTCATTGGCCATTCTAGATCGGAAGAGCTCCTTAGATATCGATATCTATCGGTCCTACTTTCCTCACCATCAACTACTTGATGTGCGGGGAATATAGTAGAAGCATCCATAGTTTCATCTTGTATTTGAAGCTCGTTACTCGTGGATACGAGCATGATGCATTGAGCCAATTGTGCATCATCTTGCCACTTTCTAAAAGTAGCAATCTCTTCCTCGGAGGCATTATGCGCAACCATTGCGAGGATAGGCGTATTAAGGACATAAGATAGCTTTTCGACTATGAGAACTATTCTCAAATTCCTTAACCAATCCGTTTAATTGATTGCGGTTAATTTAGCATCTAATATGCTTTATGATGATAGTAATTTTAGACATTGTAAAATTACGTAAATGAATTTATAATTAACAACATTTTAACATACATTCTTTTATTAATTACCAAAATAAATTAGGTCTTGTTTTAAATTGGTATCTCACTTTATTTTCTTCAAACTATATTACCCTCACTTATATAGTTCGGCAAAATCTAATAAAAAGATTTGCTAGTGAGAATAAGGATCCCATTTCAAATGTATATAGCCTTGTGGTGACACAACAAACTATATATAAATAAATAGGTAGACAACTTTTGTCAATTACATCAACTATGCAACTCCTTTTCTTTTGCCTCTTAGATTATTTTGATCAGTGGTGGCACATCAGAATCAAAATTATCAAGTTAAGTCCGACCTAGCACTCCATATATTCAAAAGAAAAATATCATCCTTGTGGTGACACAACAAAACAATATTGTTCAATTTTCTTTATAAGCATCAAATGTGATAAATTAACATCTTAAATACTTAATACTTGCCTTGTGGTGACACAACAAACTCATATTAAATATTTAATACTCTATTAATTTTATCATGCTAGAAGGCGACGTTCGATATTCCAAATATCTTTGAACGCTTAGGACTTAATATAAAAAAATTGAGGGGTTTGTTATTAATTTGTCTCATCTTGTTTAGCGCGCATGCATATATATATATAAAATACGCGTCATATTAATGAACATGCGAAGCATGTTTGCATAATATATAATATATATAGTATAAGCATGCACATATAGAATACTATATTCTACCCGGATTGATTATGGACTTTTATTCTAGTTTGGTTCACTAGAGCCACCAAGTGAACCAAAAAGGTCAAACCCTAGGGGTGCGAGAAATAATATTTAAATATAACTATTACATTTAAACCGGGCTCCATTACAAGCGGGTCTTCAAGCGCTCCTTGTTCCTTGATCTCCAATTCTTCAAAATTAATTCTAACTATTCCTATTACAAAACTATTTAAAATAAATAGAAACCTTGATCGTGATCGAGGGAAGTACATAGGAGGAGATAGAATTTACATTAAGAAAAAATTAGAAAAGGCAGTCTGTGAGACCCCATTTAATAAAAAAACCCATACATTCATGCATCAACTAAAATAAAATCAATCACATTGGGTCGATAGTCCATAATCAATCCCATTTTTATATCATACACATCATCATATGCATCAATAAATAACATTCATCTTATGAATAATAAACATTTAATATATATATTGATATCATTTAATGGGCAAATTTAGTTAGTATAAAATCTATTTTTGAATCAAAATAAACTCCTTTATTTTAATCCAAATTTAAATCAAAATAAAACTATTTTATTTTAATTTATCAATTTTGAATAAAATAAACTATTTTATTTTAATCAAAATCTTTAATCAAAATAAACTCCTTTATTTTAATTAATTATGGAATCAATTCCATATAAAAAAATCTTTAATTAAAAAAACTCTTTTATTATAATTAATTATGGAATCCAATTCCATGTCATAAAAAAAAAAATCTTTTATTAAAGGAAACACGGATATTCTTTCTATTCACAAATAAACTCCTTTATTTTGAATAATATGAAATCTTATTTCATATCTAAATAAACTCCTTTATTTAAGGAAACATGGATTCTCTTTCTATTCACAAATAAACTCTTTTATTTTGAATAATATGAAATCTTATTTCATATCTAAATAAACTCCTTTATTTAAGGAAACAATAGAATCAATTTCAACTCAATTAGTTATCATGGAATCAAATTCCAACTCTAATTAGTTAGCATGAAATTTAATTTTAAAATTAAAATAAACCTTTTTATTTTAAGATTAAAATAAACCTTTTATTTTAAAATTAAAATAAACTTTTTTTATTTTAAAATTAAAATAATTATATATATATAATATTCAATTTTAAATATAAAATAAACTCCTTTTTATTTATATTTTAATATTAAAATAAATATTTTTATATATTAAAAAATTATAAATATATATTATATATATATAAATATATATATATATATATATATATATATATATATATATATATATATATATATATATATATATATATATATAATATATATATAAATTGTTATCTTATTAAAAAAAAAAATAAAACAGGATATATCATTTTTAATTGATTACGTGGCCCATTCCCATTTCTTTTTTATTTGCTTTGTCATTTATGTATTATTTATTAATATATACATTTAATTTTTTTTTTTTTTTTTTTTTTTATTTCGTATCTTTCGTGTGAATTGTAGCGACTAAGCGCTATATATCAATTGAAGGCTCTCCTGCTAGCACTTGACAAAAAAAAGTGCATGTCCCTCGATTTCAATAATTTTTTTTTTTTTTTTTTTTTAAAATTAAATTTTATACAATTAAATTATGCCCAATTAAATTGTTCTAAACACATATCAATATAATATCAAATTAAAACAATTAATAATTAGCATAAAGGTTTGGCTCGATGCCTTTATTAGGTTTGTAATATTCATAACCTTGATCAAATTGCAAAAAAAAGTGCGGAAGCGTGTAAAATCGAGTTTTAAAAATTTTACAAACCGTATATACCGGATCATCCTTTTTATGCATAATTATTAATTAAGCGAAAAGATAAAGAATAAATCATACCCTTGAAGATCGAGCTTCCTCGGTACAAGTTCACCTCAAATCCTTTTTAGCGTTCAAACTTGAATCCACCGGGTTTGGTTCCTTCCTTTGATCGGCGTTAGCCACCCAATGTTTGGCCTCAGAGGTGATCCACCGAGGAAGAAGAAAAATTCAAGAAGATGGGTGTTTGGCTAAACCCTAGTTTTCTATCTATAGATAGAAAAGGCGTACTCTCCAACAAATTGGAATTATTACGTACTTTGTTAAAGTCAATGATATACACCCATAATAAGACTCCTCTTATTTATAGATGTGGGCAACCCATCTTAACAATTAAGGAAGGTTTTATTTAATTAATTAAATTCTTTTAATTAATTAAGCTCCCTAATCTTATTAGGGATAATTAATTAAACTCCTTTAACTAATTTTCCCTCCTAATCTATTAGGAATAAATGAGAGTACTTATATTAAATTAATTCCTAAACTCTTTTAGAAATTAAAAAATAATAATAATTGTAATAATATTAATAAGACTCCTCTTATTAATTTATATTTAATATTTCTAAAATATTAAATAATAAATATTAAGCTATTTAATTTATTCTATCACCATAGATTAAATTAAATATACTTAATATATTATTACGATTATGCCATTAACTTCTTAAATAATTATTCTTCCTTTTATGGTGTGACCCTTTAGGTTCTCCATATTAAACCGGTTGTGAATAAATCAATTAGAACAATTCTAATCTTATTTAAATAAATAAATTAAACAATTAATTTATTTAAATAAATAATATTTATTCTCTGATAGGGATAAGCCTCCCTAGCGATCAGCGACTTTCCGGATAATATAGATTTCAACATTAATCATTAAAGAACCTTTGAGTAAATAGTTGCAAATACAATTCAATCCTTCCACCATCTGATGTCCCAATTAAATATAAGGCATGGAATTCTTTGTCAAGTCTTATTTTATTTAATTATATGTATTTCGATCTTAAATGCACTGACTCAAATAATGCAAATTAGAAACTCCTTTCTAATTTCATTACGCCTTAACCAAGGACTCTTTGGGTTGTCATTTATCGAATCACATAGGACATTTCTCTTCTTTTATTAGAAGTGGTAGATTCTTTATTGATCATACATTATCTCCATGTATACAACTTATTATACCTAAGCATACCCTTTGATATACCCTAAGGGTCTTAAGGAATAAGTCAAAGTATAACTCATCATACACAAGATACTATGATGATCTCAAGTCAAGGATCACTTGTACTACTATCACTACTGAGAATTCCTATTGACGGGCAAATAAAACTCCATTAGGTATTCCTTAGCGAGCCACGTTCGGTGAACTTATTCTCTAATAAGCACCTACATACTTGCTTTAGTGTCTCCACACAAATGATCATGAGATCAATCATCCTCATCGATGAGCAAGCAGCGTATGTACCGATCTATCCGGATTCACTAATCCCCAATTTAGTAATCAATGATTGGGAACTATTTTAGTTTTAAGCTTTCTAAGAATTTAGATCTCATTAGAATGATCATCATCATTATTCTAAAAGCATTGCTTAAAACTATGGGTTTATCACATATTATAAAAACAACATCATGTAGATAATTAAAAGCCTTTAATAAATTAATACTTTTTATTAATAAATGAATAAGATTGTTACAAAGTATATGCTTTATCATCAAACATGATTGGCTTGTATGCATACTACTTTCAACTCCTTTCTTTTCCAAATTCTCTGTGATTCTCTCTTCCAAGCTCTCTCTCAACACTCTGTGTTATCTAGCTAAGCCTTAGAAAAGAGATAGAATGCGTATAATAAACTCACATACTCTTACGTTAAAAAAATAACAAAAGGCGTCAGTTGAATAATGCCAAAGGCCATAAGGCCTTGTTTGGTTAACCAAAAACTCCCTCAAATTAAATTATTATTATATTATTATATTATATAGTTTCCAATTGTCACACTTTAGATAATTTAAATAACTTAGTTTAATTGATTTAAATAACTTATAACGATACTTAAAATAATTTCTCTTATAGTTACCATTATAAATAATAATTAATTTTATATCTAATTTAATTAATAAACTAGACACATCACTTTATTTAATTTATTTATTTCCATTAAATTAAAAAATTATTTAGCTTAAATATTTTCTTAAATATTAAGCAATTGATTTAATTTAATTATTTTCTTAAATTAAATCCTTTAAATAAAATTATCAATACTCAATTTAATTAACATTAATCAATTTAGTTACTAAATTAATTCACCACAATTCATCAATTATTTATTTTCCTCAATAAATAAATTAATTAAAATATTTATTTAATTTTATAAATATTTAAATTAAATTACAAATTTCTCGATCGTTACATCATTCCCTCCTTAAAAGGATTCTGCCCCCAGAATCACAACTCGAAAAATTTATTCGTTACATTCTTCCCTCCTTAACAAGATTCTATCCGCAGAATCGCTATACAAAATCAAGCAAACAACTGAGGATAATTCTTCATCATAACGCTTTCAAGTTCCCACGTAGCTTCTTCAGCATTGTGGTTCCTCCTGATTACCTTAATAGAAAGTATCACTTTATTCCTCAGTACTTGCTCTTTTCTGTCAACAATTTGAACAAGGACTTCTTCATAGGACATATCTTTCTCAAACTTTAAGGGCTCATATTCTATAACATGCTTATAATCAGGCTTATATGGCCTCAATATCGAGATATGGAAAATATTATGAATATGTTCCAACTCCGAAGGTAAAGCTATCTCGTATGCCACTTCGCCAAGTCGACGAAGTACTTCAAAATTTCCTATAAATCTAGGGCTCAATTTTCCCTTCTTGCCAAATCGAATTTTTCCCTTCCAGGGAGACACTTTCAAGAAAACATAATTACCGACACCGAATTCTCTATTTTGTCGATGATGATCAGTATATTTCTTCTGTCTATCTTGTGTTGCGTTCAATCTTTCTCGAATTACTTTGATGATCTCGATAGTCTGTTGTATCAATTCTGGACCCAATAGCTGACGTTCACCTATCTCGTCCCAACATAACGGAGTTCTGCATTTTCTGCCGTATAACGCTTCATAAGGCGGCATGCCAATACTCGCGTGATAACTATTATTATAGGAAAATTCCACCAATGGCAGATGGTCATCCCAATTTCCCTTAAAATCCATGATACATGCTCTGAGCATATCCTCTAGTGTTTGGATGGTATTCTCACTTTGTCCGTCGATCTGAGGATGGTACGCTGTGCTCATTCTCAGCTGTGTCCCCAAGCACTCTTGCAATCGTTTCCAGAAATTAGATTTGAAACTTGGATCTCTGTCTGATACAATGGACACAGGTACACCGTGCCTTGAAATAATTTCCTTCACATATAGTTTTGCTAACCGATATAGGGTAAATCGAATCTTGATTGGCAAAAAGTGTGTCGACTTTGTCAGTCGATCAACAATCAACCAAATGGCATCGTAACCTTGTTGGGTCATTGGAAGACCTACCACAAAATCTATTGTGATATGCTCCCATTTCCATTCTGGTATCTCCAATGGTTGTAACAATCCACTTCGCCTTTGATGTTCAGCTTTGACTTTCTGACATGTTAAGCATTTCGCCACACACTCAGCCACATCCCTCTTCATATTCGGCCACCAAAAATGATGTCTAAGATCTTGGTACATCTTTGTACTTCCAGGGTGAATCAAATATCTTGATTTGTGAGCTTCACCCAGAATTTCTTCTTTAACCTTCGGCACTAGTGGAACCCAAATTCTCCCTTTGAATTGAAGTAAACCTTCTGAATCGATTTTGAATTTGTTTTCCTCACTTTCAGATATTTTCTATTTTATCTTTTCGCAATCCTTATCCTGAAGTTGTGCATTCTTCACCACATCTACTAACGTTAAACTGTTTCCCATCTGGAACAACTTTTCATCAGATTCTATCAGATATTTAATTTCCAACTCCATCTTAGCCATTCCGACACTAACTTCTCTTGATCAGTTAACAACATTAACTTCTACCGTCCCTTCCTACTTAAGACATCAGCAACAACATTTGCCTTTCCAGGATGATAGAAAATATCACAATTATAATCTTTGATTAGTTCTAACCACCTTCTTTGTCGCATGTTCAAATCTTTTTGTGTAAAGATATATTTTAGACTTTTATGGTCGGTATATATCTCACACCCCTCTCCATAAAGATAATGTCTCCAAATTTTTAGGGTAAACACCACTGCTTCCAACTCTAAGTCATGAGTCGGATACCCTTTCTCGTAATCTTTCAATTGACATGATGCATACGCAATAACTCATCCGTTTTGCATAAGCACACAACCTAGTCCCTTATGCAATGCGTCACTATACACCACAAAATTTCCTGTATCATCAGGCAACGACAACACAGGTGTTGAACTCAACCTCTTTTTCAATTCTCGAAAACTTTCCTCACACTTCTCTGTCCAAAAACACTTAACCGTTTTTCTAGTTAAATTCGTCAACAGAGTTGCGATCTTGGAAAAGTCTTGAATAAAATGCCTGTAATAACCCACCAATCCTAAGAAACTCCTTACTTCTGACGATGTCTTCGATTGATCCCAGTTTATTATAGCATCAACGTTTGATGGATCTACCGAAATTCCGTCCTTATCAATAACGTGTCCGAGAAACTATACACGTTCCAACCAAAATTCACATTTTGAGAACTTAGCATACAACTTCTCTGTTCTCAACGTCTCCAACGTCAATCTCAAATGTTTCACATGCTCCTCATTGGTTTTGGAATATACCAATATATCATCAATAAACACCACCACAAATTTGTCTAAGAATGATTAAAACACCTTGTTCATCAAATCTATGAACGCGCTAAGGTGTGTTGGTTAAACCAAAAGACATAACCAGAAACTCGTAATGACCATACCGAGTCCTAAACGCTATTTTTGGTACATCCTCCGGCCTCACCTTCAACTGATGATATCCACTTCTCAAATATATCTTAGAGAAATATCTCGTTCCCTTCATCTGATCGAACAGGTCATCGATTCTAGATAATGGATACTTATTTTTAATCGTGACCTTATTCAATTCTCTGTAATCAATGCAGAGCCGCATCGAACCGTCTTTCTTCTTCACAAACAAGACCAATGCTCCCCATGGTGAAACACTCGGCTGAATATACTTCTTATCGAGCAACTCTTGTAATTGCATCATCAACTCCGTCATCTCTACAAGGGCCATTCTGTATGGTGCCTTAGATATCAGGGTCGCTCCTGGTAGTAGGTCAATCACGAACTCGATTTGTCGATCCGATAGAAGACCCGTCAAATCATCTGGAAATACGTCTGCAAAATCTCTTATGATCGATATCTCTTCCAACTTCGCATTCTTCTTCTGTGTATCGACGATGTAGGCTAAGTATCCTACACATCCTTGTCTCAACAACTTCTTGGCTTGCATCACCGTCAGATAAATTGCTTGAATAACCGATCAATTCCCAGTATAACATCAAATTCACCAAGTCTAATTGGTATCAAATCTACCATCATCTCATGACCTTTTATAACCACCCTACAATTCCAATATATGAATCTAACAGGAATCACTTCCATATTCGCAATCTTTATGCTTAAGGGAAATTCTAATTCTTCCTGAGGCAAATCTAAGTTCTGAGCAAATTCATCGGATATAAATGAACAAGTAGCACCCGAATCAAATAGTACATAAGCATTAATACCATTAATCGGAATGATACCTGACACCATATCCTTAGATCGTATAAAGATCCTACTTTGCTCATATTGAAAGTCCTCATGAGAGAGTCGGCTTGATTGTCTTTGATCCAAATGATAGTCAATGCACCACCGTCGTTGTTGTTTCCTTTTCCACCACTTGCACTTCCCGCTGGCTTCTTAAGGAAATCATAAGCAATGTGATCCTTCGAACCGCAGGTAAAACATGCTCATTTCTTCGGACTAAAAAAGTTCGGTGCAATGTGCCCCTCCTCACCACAGTTGAAACACACTCTCTTTCCCTTCAAGCATACCCCAAAGATGGTTCTTCCTGCAAGTTCATGTAAGTCATAAACTTTTTCTTCTCATTGATTTCTGTTGTCCTCCCGCAGTCGAATTCTCACTCCATTTCCTCTTCTAATTATTACTTCCAATGTTACTTCCACTAGCCTTATTCTCATTATCATTCTTCCTCTTCTTATGTTCTTGGTTGTACTTGGTCAAAGTATCACTTCCACCTTCCGCGATAATTGCCTTCTCCAGTACAGCCACAAATATATTCAACAGGAACATTAAAACCCATCTATAAAGCCAGGGCTTCAATCCTTGTTCAAATCTTCTTGCTTTGCGCTCGTCGGTATTGATTTGATATATAACAAACCTTGCCAACTCGTTAAATTTTGCAGCATATTCTGGCACTGTCATAGTTCCTTGCTTCAACTCCAGAAATTGCACTTCTAACTGATTCCGAGAACTCGCTGGAAAGTACATTTCAAAAAACATTTCCTTAAATCTATCCCACGCTATCATTCCTTGTCCTCCACGAACCATTATTTGTTTGCCACTAGTAGCTAGCTTCAGACTTCAACATGAACGTTACGAACGCAGTCTTCTGATCCTCGTTAACTCTAGCTACATCGAACACCTTCTCCATTTCCATGATCCAGGTTTGGGCTTCCACTGGATTCATAGACCCTTGAAACTCTAGCGGTCCAACCACTTTGAATTTCTTGAAAGTCGTGACTTGAGCTTGCGGTTGATTCGCAAGTGCACCTATCAACAGAACTACCAACTACTGAACCGGATTAGCGTTGGTCTCGTTGTTATTATTAGTAGACCCCTCTGGAGGTGCTTGCTGACGTGGTTGTCTTCTTCTAAGAGACATCTTCTATTAAGATATACGCTTATTAGTTCATTACTCAACTTCTTGGGTATTTGAAGTTTAACTTAAACATTCTAAGATCAAAGCTTTAACACATAACATTTTAAATAAACTTTAATATTTTATTCATTTATAACATTTTAAAACATGATAAAGATAGCATAATCCCTATCAATATTCACTTTCCTGAACTAAACAAGTTCCAAGATTACATACTCATACTATCCCTTTATTTATCTCAAGATAAGGGATTCACAATTTATTTATTCACATAATTGACCACATATTATTATCTATCTTATTCTATCTAGGCATATTAAGATGTCGCAAGGCTTCCCAACGCTCTTCCTCCATAATACGATACGTCGTTCTACGATCCATCACGAACCGCGGCGAATTCTCAAACTGAGGTGGGTTATAATAGACTCAATCCTAGGCCCTATCAATCACCGAATTAAAAGCATAATCCATCTCCTTCATCTTGGTTTTCTTCACTTGGACCTTAGCCTCAACACGGTCTGCACGTTGAGTCGCCTTCATCCATGCATCCTCTGCTCTTGCACGCTTAGCTAATTCCTCCTTGAAATAATCTTTCAATTTCTCCATGTCAATCTTAATCTTCTCGTGTACTGCCAATAGGTCTTCATGCTGACCCTTTGTATGAACCAGATCCCACTCTGTGTTTCCAAGTTTCGAATCAAGTTCCTGAATCCCCGCATCCTTCTGCTCCATCAAAGCGTGATGCATCCCAACCAACTCCTTCAGCTCCTCAATCTCGTCCTGTAATTCTACATTACGGTCGTACAGAGCGTCATACATCTCAACTGATATGAAGTTTGGTAGAAACTCCTCAGGATCCTCTTCCTCATCCTCCTCCTCTACCTCCTCAGAACTATCTTCCTCGGGATCGGTCACAGGCACATCCTCCTAGATCAACTGCTCCCGCACTACATGAATATCTCGGGACTCATCATCTATAGGTATATGAGGTATCGCTTCCCTAGCTGGACTGGATCCTCCTTCGTTAGACATCCTGACAACAAAATATTTTAAGTTTTGCTTAACATTTTTCGATATTCACAAGCACATAAGTTATTAACACGTAGCACATAATGTCTTTTATTATTTAACTTCAATGGATACTATAAGACCCCAACTTTTATGAATAAAGATGAATTTTCAATAATTATCATTTTTGAATATTATGGAGTAAATTTGATATAATGTTATAGCTGTGGGTAATATTTAGAAATTTTGAAAAGTATGCAAGTTGTTATATAATATTCGATTGGTCGGGGAATATTCATTTTAACATGAAATATTCGTACGACGGTACAATCATTCGTGGACCCCAAAACGGAATTATTGTCGGATTGAAAAAACGATAAAAATATTTTTATGAAAATAACGGTGGAAGTTTTACCATTAACTATTGAAAACACCGGTGTTTAAAAGTGCGATGTCTGGCGTGGTTGCATAGTAGCTGCAGATTGATTATTGATGCTTACATGAGAAGTCACTCAGTTTTGTTCAATTATTGCTACAGTAATTGTTGCATAGTATCTCACGTTATTTGATTCAATTATTATCGATATTTTATATATTATTAAATCAATAATTGAGATAACAAAGTTATTAATATTATTATTTGCAATATTAACGATGTCTAGAAGTTCTGCCAAGGAGAGGTTTGGTCACCTAATTACGCACCAATAGGGAGAAATCCTTAATGGAAAGCCCACTCTTTCCTGCGAACGACCTGGTCGATTAATATTGTGAATTATAATAATGATGATAAATGTTGTTAAATATATTGAGGTGTCTTTTTATGAAGTCACGGAAGTTTATATATATATATATATATTTTTTGTTTTATTAGTATTATTAATGTAATAAAACAGAAAAGCTTTTTATATAAATGTAATACTTTTATAAAGTTATTTGTTTTATTAGACAATAATTAGAATATAATATATTTTATTATGCATAGTGTTTTGCATAGTACTGCATAGTATTTATATAGTAAAATCTCTTTTATATAAAATAGAATACTTTTATAAAGTTAATTGTTTTATTAGATTTTAAATAAAATATATATATATATATATATATATATATATATATATTATAATGCATAGTATCCTTTCTATTTTCCTATAAATAGGATGCTTAGTTAGAATTGAATCACACTAGAAATTCAGAGAATTCTCTTCTATAATCTTGAGCGTATTTCTTTAGGGTTTTAAGATGCTTTGAGCGTAGTGCAAGTTTTCTTCAAGTATATTCCCGCTTCTACCAGGTGAGAGTACTCTTCTTTATAAGGTAAGGGTATTATTTATTTTCGTATTCATGAAGAGAACTTATGTTATTCCATTCTTTATTATTCTGTTGGAATAACCTGTATATGTGAAGTACCGCATACATGGTAAAATTCTTCTATTATTCCATTCCTTATTATTACATTGAATAACATGTATATCTAAATACTGCATACATGGTGAAATTCTTCGTTATTCCATTCTTTATTCTTACATTGGAATATCACGTGCATAAGTATTACGCATGACCTGGTTCCATTATTTATTATTCTATTGGAATAACCTGTCTGTGCGGTCTGTCGCATGATTGGTGAAGTCTTTTGTTATTCCATTCTCTATTATTCTGTTGGAATATCCTGTCTGTGCGTTTAAGCATGACCTGGTTCCATTATTTATTATTCTATTGGAATATCATGTCTTGGCGTTTATGTATGACCTAGTTCCATTATTTATTATTCTGTTGGAATAACCTATCTGTGCGGTTTATCGCATGCATGGTGAATTCTTCTGTTATTCCATTCTTTATTATTCTGTTGGAATAACATGTCTATGTGGATTACCACATGTATGGTGAATGACCCTTCGTATTCATTTCTTATTAAATTGTGGAAATTTGATCTGTCTATGTGGATTACCGCATGGCGGGTGAAAATCCATTGCAGTTTCATATATTCTATGATACTCGTTTGGTTAAAGTTTTGGCTTTTATACTCCATGAAATTAGTGGAATATCCTTGATATTTGTGCTTCATATAGTATTTTTCATGAAAATACTCTTCTAAGCATTCTTGAATTTTACTCCACAAAGCAGTATCATGTTGACAATTTGGACATTATTGAGTTCAGGATAAATTAACTTATAAATCTTTAAAATTTATTCTTGAATTTGTTTTATTGAATTATTATGTCATTGTCATCATCATCATGCTTATATTGTGATGAAAGTCATCTTTGGCTTACGTGCATAGATGGACTTGGTATGATTATGACCAGGGATTATTCAGTATAATCATGACCTGTAATGTTATAAATGATGTGGTAAAAGTCCTCAGTGGCTTGTAGTGTATTGACGGACAGTTTTTGGTATGATTATGACTAGGGATTATTTGGTATAGTCATGACCATTGATAATTTAATGAATATCCTTGGCTCGTAAAGCAGGGATGACTCCATGATGTGGTTTAATTATTGAGATGAGTCTCGGCAATAAAATTGATGAAAACATTTTAAATCATAGAAGGTAGTAGATATCACGCTCTACTTGACTCTTCTAATGGATTGCTTATTCTGCTGCAGTTAAACTTGATGTCTATTGTATTTTATCAGTTTAACATTGTTGAAGACTAATGATATTTTATTCTGCATTATCTTATTCATAATATTTCTTACTGGGCTAGTTGAGCTCACCCCTTTCTTTCACTGTTCTCTTCAGGAAAAGAGAACGTAGTCAGGACTAGTCAGGGAACGGAGTGACGGTTCAGATGATAGTATTAGTAGTCCTCACTATTCTGTTAAATAGTGTGACAATAAATGTATTGAGGACTCCTTTGAGTGTGGATATTGTCTAGATAAAAATATTCTTATTAAAACTCTTAATTTATGTTTTGTCGTATTTTACCTAATCGTTGTATAATTAGTTTGTATTTGTATTGAAGACCTTGTATATCGGCGACCCAAGATGGGTGATGTGTACCTATTTTGGGGGCGTCACAATTTGGTATCAAAGCTTAGGGATATGATCCCTGGCTGAGATGTGAGACAAGAACTAGGAGGGGAGAGACGGGGAATTCCTTCGCTAGTATGACCTACCTAAGTTTATTTGGTATTTAATTGGTTGGTCAGAGTATAGAGATAATATGTGATATGTTAATTAACCCTTGTTTTGTGGCAGTATTTGAAAATGGCATCTGAAAATGTTGAGATAAGCAATGAAGCACATGAGACCGTTGAGTCACCAACGATAAATGCCTAGGGTAATGTTCAACAGGAAGGCAATAATCCTTATGAAAACAGTAACACGGATGAAATGGTGAACGATGGGATGTTCAGAGGCTTTATGAAATTCATGGAACATCAGGCGAGAGCGGCTCCTGTCCAAAATGTAGGTGGAAACACTGAAAACTCTCGGACGGTCACCGCATTAAGCGATTCAAGGCTGGGACCACTTAGGAGTTTTTGGAGAGCCAAAACCACTTAAGGTGGAGACGTGGATAAAGCAGATCAACAAGATATTTGATGTCTTGGGATGCTCCGAGGAATAAAAGGTTCCCTTTGCCACCTACATGTTGCGTGCAGAGGCAGATTACTAGTGGGAATCTGTAAAGCGTACTCAACCTGCCGCACTGAAGATATCTTGGGAGAAGTTCCAAGAATTGTTCAACGACAAGTACTTTCCTGAAAGTATTCGTCACATGAAGGAGGTGGAGTTCATCAAGCTTGAGCAAAATAATATGTCCGTGGCGCAGTACGAAGCTAAGTTTGTCGAGTTGTCTCGGTTTGCGTCCCACTTGGTTGATAATGTGGAGAGAATGACACGGATGTTTCTAAGAGGTTTGAAACCAGAGATACGTCAATACCTTATCTCTCATAAACTATATTTTTATTTAGATGTTATGAATAGGGCTCAGTTATTGGAGCGCGATAATGAGTCAACCCAACCAAGAGAGAGCAGTCGACATGTCGATAATACCAGTGGTAGCAGTTATCGAAGTGGTGACAACAAACGTGGAGGGAATCAACATGCCAGAAATGATAACCACTTCGGTGGTAATAATGGCCAAGACAATAGGAGTGGAGAGTTCAAGAAGAGAAGGTTCAGCAAAGATGGAAAGATGTCAGCACCAGCACCCGCTGTTAAGGAAGGAGAACGACCGCCGGTCGTATGTTACAAATGTGGAGGGGAAGGACACATAAGTCCAAACTGCACGAAGCATTCCAAAGCATGTTATAATTGTAGAAAAGAAGATCACCTAGCCCGATTTTGTCGTGCACCAAAGTCAAGTCCAGCTGGGATGGAGGCATCCAAGGGTGTCCCAGACAAGACAAAACCGGTAGTTTAAGGGAGAGCGTTTGTCATAACCTCTCAAAAAGCAAGGAATCCGAACGAGGTGATCACGGGTAAGCTAATCATAAACTCTAGCGAAGTTTACTTTATTTGATACCAGTTCTACCCATTCCTTTATTTCTCCTACTTGCGCTCAACGTTTAAATTTGACTCCGGAGAAATTAGACTTTGATTTATTTGTTGAAACTCCGTTGGGAGAAACCTTCATTACATCCACGGTTTATAAGTCTTGTTTGATTCAAATTGGTAACCGCACGTTACCTGTCGATCTTATTTCTTTGAAAATACTTGCAATTGATGTGATTCTAGGGATTGATTGTTTAACTACTCATCATGCAAAAATTGATTATTTTTGTAAGGTTGTTAGCTTTCATATTCCTAACCAACCTATTATGTGAATTCAAGCAACCCATTTTTGCAACCTCTCGTTTTAAATTGGCCACCAAAAGTGTTGTCGAAGATCTTGGTACATCTTGGTGCTACCAGGTGAATCGAATATCTTGAGTTATGAGCCTCGCTCAAAATTTCTTCCTTAATCTCCGTAATCAATGGTACCCAAATTTCGCTCTCAAATCTTAGTAGTCCCTCACTATCTATTTTGAATCTTGTTCATCCCTTCAAATATCTTCTTCTTCACATTCTCACATTCTTCGTCTCCAAGTTGAGCCTCCTTAACTTTATCCAAGAAGGTTGTACCACTTGCATCACGGAGCGACTTTTCATCAATTTCCATAGGATACTTCACTTCCAATTCTAGCTTTTCCATTGCTAAAATTAGCTCCTCCCGAGCTGGTCAACATCATCAATTTCTCCCGACCTTTTCTACTTAGTAGGCGCCTACCACCACATTTGCCTTACCCGGATGGTATAGAATCTCACAATCGTAGTCCTTAATTAACTCCAACCACCTTCTTTGGCGCATATTCAAGTCTTTTTGTGTAAAAATATATTTCAGACTCTTATGGTTTGTATATATTTCACACTTCTCCCCATAGAGATAGTGCCTCCAGATTTTCAAAGCAAAAACCACTACAGCTAACTCCAAGTCATGGGTCGGATACCCCTTCTCATAATCTTTCAGTTGTCGTGACGCATACGCAATGACTCTGCCATTTTGCATAATAAGCACAAAACCAAGTCTTTTATGCGATGCATCACTATATACCACAAAATTTCTCGTGTCATCCTAAGAGATAACAAAGTGTAAAGACTAACATCTTCTTTAATTCTTGAAAGCTTTTCTCACACTTCTCCGCCCAAACAAATTTCACCGATTTCCTAGTCAAATTCAAACGGAGAGTTACGATCTTGGAAAATCCTGAATAAATCTTCGTAATAACCCGCTAATCCAAGAAAACTTCTTACTTTCGACGGCCTTTGGTGATCCCAATTAATCACAGATTTTCGACTTTGGAGGATCCACCAAATTCATCTCTATCAATCACATGTCCAAGAAATTGTACTCTTTCAATCCAGAATTCACATTTCAAAAACTTAGCATACAACTTCTCTCTTCTCAATGTCTCTAATGTCAACCTCAAATGCTCTTCGTGTTCTTCCTTGGTTTTTGAATATACCAAAATGTCATCTATAAATACTACTACGAATTTGTCCAAAAACGGCTTGAACACTCCATTCATTAAGCCCATAAATACTGCAGGAGCATTCGTTAGACCAAATGACATTACCAAAAATTCATAGTGACCGTATCGTGTTCTAAACGCTATTTTCAGTACATCCTCTGGTCTCACCTTCAGTTGATGATAACCACTTCTCAAATCTATCTTTGAAAAATATTTTGCTCCCTTTAACTGATCGAACAAGTCGTCGATTCGCAGTAATGGATACCTATTCTTAATCGTGACCTTATTCGGTTCTATATAGTCGATGCAGAGTCGCATTGTTCCATCCTTCTTTTTCACAAATAAAACCGGCGTTCCCCAAGGTGATACGCTTGGTTGAATATACTTTTTTGTCCAAGAATTCTTGTAGTTGGACCATCGCTTCTTTCATCTCTACCGGTGCCATTCTAAGACGGTGCCTTCGATATTGGGGTCGTTCTCGAGCCAAATCGATAACAAATTCAACTCGCTATGTATCGGAGGAAGTCCCACAAATCATCCGAAATACGTCTCGCGAAATCTCTCACTACTAGAATCTCATCAATTTTGGATTCTCTTTACGACTATCGACTATGTAAGCTAGATATCCTACATGCCTTGTCTTAACAATCTCCGGCTTGCATCATCGCCGACAACTCGCTTGTTTCAGGCGATTTGCTACCATAAACACAACCTTTCGATTTTGAGTCATAAGGTTAATACGCTTCTTCCGGCAAATAATTATCGCCCCCATAATTGGATAACCAATCCATACCCAAAATAACATCAAATTCTCCAAGTCGAATAGGATAAGATCTACGTTCATGATATTACCCTTAATATCCACTCTACAGCTTCTTGTGTACATACTTAACAGTGGATAATTTTCTATTCGCAATTTCTATGTTCATGGGGTATTCTAACTCGCCCTTAAGAAATTCTAAGTTCTTAGCAAAGTCATCTGATATAAATGAACAAGTAGCACCTAATCAAATAACACATAAACATTAACTTTATTGATCGAATGATACCGACACCACATCGCGAGACCTACACGTCGTCCCACTTTGTCATGTTGAATGTTTCTGTCATTGGTCGATTGGTTGCGGTTGGTTGGCCGCAATTGTCGAGTGCTTCCACCAAGATTTCCTCTATTTCCTCCCCGAACTCGTCCCTCCCGATTCCTTCTTAGGACAATCTCTTGCAAGATGGTCCTTTGATCCACATGTGAAGCATGCACCCTTCTTTAGGTTCGGACAGTTTGGTGCTATGTGGCCTTCCCGACCACAATTGTAGCACACACTCGCTTCCCCTTCATGCAAACTCCCAAATGAGTTTTTTCCGCAGTTGGGCACTGTTCATCTTCTTCTTCTTCCGCCTCCCCGCTGACTTCAAACCGACCTAATTATCGACCACTTTCTCTTTCGATTGTGATTACCCCTGCATGCTACTCCCACCAGTCTCTTTTGTTACCTTCCTTCTCACTTCTTCTTCTTCTTCTTCGCCTCCGATTATACTTCAGTTATCGTGCATCGCTTCCACCCTCGCAAGTATGGCCTTCTAACACTCCGCAAAAGTGTTCAATTGGAACATCGACACTTTTGCTATACAAACTGTGGCTTCAAATCCTTGCTCAAATCGTCTTGCCTTCCTCTCATTTCCAGTGCACTTGGTATGTGGCTAACCTAGCCAACTTGTTAAACCTTGCCGCATAATCGCCCATCGACATATTCCCTTGTTTTAACTCTAGAAACCGAACCTCCATCCGATTTTGTGAACTAGTCGGAAAATACATCTCAAGAACATCTCTTTGAATCTTTCCTGTGATATTACACCTTCACCTCCTCTCACTTTGTTTATCGCCGCCACCAATAGGCGTTTTCGGACTTCAAAGATAAACGTTGCAGATAAGTAGTCTTCGATCTTCCTTACCCTAGCAACATCGAACACCTTTTCCATCTCCATTACCCACGTCCGAGCTTCAATTGGGTTTATGGAACCCTTAAACTCTGGCGGTCCCACCACTTTGAAGTCCTTAAACGAAGTATTTGGTGGAGCTTGGGGTTGATTATTAAGTGCTCCATCTAAAAGGTTTACCAATTACTGAACAGAGTTAGCATTGGCGTCGTTGTTATTGTTTGTTGACCCTTCCTGGGCTTGCTGATGATTTTGTCCTCTAGGCGGCATATTTCTGTTAAGAATATATGTTTATTAGATCTTTACTCAATCTCTAAAACATTTAAGACTTAACTAAACATTTAATCATAACTCACTTAACACATTACTTCAAATAAACTTTAACATTTCATTTAATTCAAAAGTCTTTACATCATAAGATAGCATCACTGCTATTTACATCAACTATCCCGAGATATTTAAAACAACACAATATTCCTTTATTTATAATCACATCGGAATTTACATCATTAACTATCAAATAGTTTTCACATATTTAAACTAATACTATCATTGTCTGTTTAGATAGCCTTGCTACATTCCTCTTCCATGATGCGAGACATCGTTCTGCGATCTAGCATATATGATGGTAGATCCTCAAATTGAATTGGATACTTCCTAACTCGAACTTGGACCTCATCCATTGCATTTTGTAGTGTAGAGTACGTCTCCTCAAGTTTGGCCTTCTTCGCTCAGCGATCATCTTCTCGCACGACGATCACGACGACGTGACTCTCGTACTCCAAATTCTCCTCTCGCTATGGCAAGCCTCTCGAGCTCTCCTTCAGATCCTTCTTTAACTTCTCTATTTCGCGGACTTATCTCTGGCCCCGACCCTTCTCGTGAACCAGATCCCACTCCACGCTTCCTAAACGTGTGTGAAGAGTCACAATCTCTCTATCCTCTCGCTCAATAGTAATCATCGACTAAACCTTCGCTCACCAGATCCCGAAACAAGATCCTCTGCAACTCTATGTTACGATCATAGAGTGCATCATACATCTCGCATCAATGGAGTTCTGGTGGGAACTCCTCTCTCTTCTTTCTCTTCTTCCTCGGGATCAGATCCTCCTCCGGATCGGCCTCCGGTTCATGCTCCCGACAACAACAATGTGATCAACGGAGATGGCTCTCTCATACAAGTTGTTCCTCGATGACATGAATGTCTCGGGGCTCCTCCTCTATAGGTAATCGGGGTTCCTCCTCCCCAGCTCGACTAGCTCCTCCAACATCCGACATCCTGACAACAAAATTTTAAGTTTTAGTTACTAATCCGTGCTAGCGAACACATAGATTAACACATAAGCACATAAAGTCTTTTATTATCTTCAATGAATTTAGAAATTCATTTCTTAGAACTCGATAAGAGTTTACCACTACTATGTTCTCAATCTCCTACAAGGCTACTACCTAAGGTTGTTCCCCCCACCTAAGGTTCATAACCTATGACTTTGATACTAAACTCGTGACACCCCAAATCCGGTAGATTTCCATTTCCACAGATTTGGTGTTCACTGCATAAACATCATCTATCTATCTACCCATAAATAAATGCAAACCATGCAATAGAGATAGAAATAATAATAAATCTCTCCCTTATGGGGTTACATCAATCAATAATAATAAATAAATCCTGTGTTTACTCTAACCTTAAATCATCGTATGAAAACATAAACAAATAAGTCTTAAGTAACATCAATTCTAAATATCATTACATAACCACATAAATAATCAGTCTTCATTACTTGCTAAGCTTCCCTTGCCCTTACTAGTGGAAGGTTCATCGCTTTTTTCGTTTTAATCGCAATGTTATTATTACGCAAGAGTGAGCACGATTGCCCACAAGTATAACAATATAACAAAAATGAATAATAACATGCGAGAGAAATAATAACTTCGATATAAAGCTCAACTTTTGAATCAAGAATGAATAACAAGAATCAAAAGAAATTCGAGGGTCATAAGACCTTGAACTATGTCCTAGGTTGTCAAGTGTTTTTACTTGAAACCTTTAAATATCATAAGACTATGGACTCTTCTTCTCGCATTTAGGGGGGATCAGCCCTTAGTACCATATCGCGCATAATATCTTAACGCTAAAGCGTAAATAATCCCCTATACAGGTTGTTCATCTCGCTTTTGACATTCGAGTCCGCACTAAAGGAAGTTTGGTTTGATAATTCATCAAGGGATTTTCAAATTTAGAACGCTTATCAACTATGGACTAGTCGAATCAATAAGGGTTCGCTAGTCTAACAAGGTTTAACAAAGAAATGAATATTTAACTTGAATAACATCTCAAAAGGTATACAATAGAATAATTATCAGATAACAACATCATGCTCAAGATTAATAAACTTTAATATACAAGACAAGCTTGATCAATAATAATGAGAACTTGCTCAATATCGAAAAGATGAATTAATCAACTTATATAACGATAACAAGTAGGTTTAGAAACTTGCTCAACGAAAAGTTTAGGGTAAGAAACTTGCTCAACGTAAATGTAGAGTTAGAAAACTTGCTCAATGTAACAAGATAAGGTTTAGAAACTTGCCTCAAGTGAGATAGATTACACTTAAACAAACTCGTTCTTTGAATTAAATCCTACATATCAATTATATTTCAATAATACCAATCAATAATAACGTATAAAACATCATAACTTTTTTCTTTGTTTAACTCAATTCACATGACTATATTTTAGTCAATTATTACACTTTAGTGTAAAATTAAGACTTCACTTAAAAATAAACTAATTATGCATTCGATCATTCAATCCACACGTAATTGTGTTATGGACATGTTAAGAATTTATTTTAACACCTCATTATATGTCTAACAAGTTTTTATAATCATTAGATTAAGTTAATATCACATTTCCATACTTTAAACATTTTAAAAAACTCATTTTCGATTATTTCGCTAGTAAGATGGCATGCATGCGCCACTTTTTATATCGGTATCAGTTGCATCATGCTGAGGCATAAGGTACAAGCAAGTCAAGTACATCATGGTACATGATGGCATGGGCATGCTGACGAGAAATGTTTCGAGTCGAGGAGTTAAGCCATGACGCGAAACTCCAGATTTCAATTTTCAGATTCATGAAGAACACGTAATTCAAATAAATCATCACATCTTAAACACTAATTTCACCAAATTAAACATACCCACATGTTATAATTCATACATAATCATTACCCAACATATATAGAGTGATTTTAATCCATAAAACATATAATCACTGTAATTAAAGCATGCAAATTGGACTGTTTCTTGATGTTCTTGAAGTTTTGAACACAATTTCATAAAATTTAATGCTACGGATTCAAGTTATAAAACCAAATCCAACCATTCAAGTTTCATTTTGTTCATTTTTATCATGCATAATCATATACCAGTGTGAATTTTGTAAAAAAATTTATGGTTGACATATTAAAATCAATATAAGGCCATATGGCCATATGGCCATATACATATACTCAAATCTTTTACTATATAATTTCATGAAACCGAAGATATGGAAACCTATATAATATATATATAAAACATGATATACTACTACTCTAATCATTACATATATTCTATAACAATCAACTTTCCAATTTTAGAGATTCACAAAAGACTTAAGCCATATTCATGAAAACTTAAAAGACGTAAAATAATAATTGGGTCAAGAGATTACCCAAGCGTAGATAAAATAATAGAAGATGAATTAAAGCCTTCTCTCAATAATTCTCAAACACCAAGCAATCTCTCTCAACAATTTTCTCAAACTCTCTCTCATGATGTTTTTATCAAACTTAGAAGAATAATAGAAAAAGAAGAAGACGATGATAATTAGAAAAAGGAATCGACGATTGGTGGTCAATTATTCCATCATGGGTTAACCGCCCATAACTCTCTTAAAGTGCCATGTTTGGCTAGCAAGAAAATAATTTCAAAACCATTTAATTTAATAAAGCTTTATTATATAGTTTAAATAATGTCACCTCCTTTATAAAATAAATCAATATCTTATTTAATTTATTTAAATAAAATATAATAATTTCTCAATAATGCATATAGTCACATAATTAAATTTCATTTAATAATAATATCAAATTATTAAATCTCTAATTAATAATTAAATTAATTAAAAAAATAACATAAGCTTATTAAATATTTCTTTTAATACAATAAGCTCACATAATCACATACTTCTAATAATAAAATTCTCCACATTAATTTAATAAATATAACACATATAATTAAATTAATCTATCACAACTTCATCAATTAATTATTTAATCTAATAATTAATTCATCAAAAAATATTTATTCAATCCAATAAATATTAAAATTAAATTACAAAATCTCTATTGTCACATCTTTCCCTCTTAAAAGGATTTTGTCCCTCGTAATCACAACTCAAATAATTCGTCCTGCTACATTCTCCCCCTTACAAAGATTTTGTCCCCAGTAATCGCATATAACAATCTAAGTAAATAAATGAGGATAATTCTTCATCATATTCTCTTCGAGTTCCCACGTAGCTTCTTCTTCAAATATTGTGGTTCCTCCAAATTACCTTAATGTAAGGTATTACTTTATTTCTCGTAACTTGTTTCTTTTTTTTTCGACACAATTTGAACAGAATTTCTTCGTAAGACAAGTCTTTGTCAAAATGTAGGGGTTCATATTCAATCACGTGCTTGTAATCGGGTTTGTAGGGTCGTAGGATCGAGACATGGAAAACATTGTGGACATTCTCTCAGAGA
The DNA here is from genome assembly GCA_020205615.1 of Panax quinquefolius. Lineage (NCBI taxonomy): Eukaryota > Viridiplantae > Streptophyta > Magnoliopsida > Apiales > Araliaceae > Panax > Panax quinquefolius. Next base: position 62,866,547 of record CM035155.1, read on the forward strand.
TGGAGGTAAGGCTACCTCATAAGCAACTTCTCCCAACCCTTCTCAAAACTTCAAAGGGTCCAATGAATCTTGGGCTCAATTTCCTTTCTTTCCGAATCGATCTTTCCTTCCAAGGAGAGACCTTTAAAAACACATAACTACCGGTTTCGAATTCAACATTCTTACTTGTGTGGATCTACGTATTTTTTTATCTATCTTTGAGTCGCCAATCAATCTTCGCTTTCGAATCACTTTGACTATTTTATGTTTGTTTGTTGTACCAATTCCTCGCCCTAGTAATTGTCTTTCGCCAACTTCATCCCAATATAGTGGAGTTCTCGCACTTTCACCAGATAACGCTTTCATAGGTGGCATGCCAATACTAGCGTGGTAATCGTTGTTGTAACCGAACTCTACAAGCGGTAAATGGTCATCCCAATTTCCTTTAAAATCCATTATACAAGCTCTTAACATATCTTCCAATGTCTCAATTATTCTTTCACTCATCCATCCGTCTCGAGGGTGATATGTCGTGCTCATTCGCAATCGTGTACCCATGCATTCCTCAGAGACGTTTCCGTAAGTTCGACGAAACGCGGATCTCTATCGAAATAATCGACACCGAACTCCGTGCTTTGAAACAATCTCTTTCACATATAACCTTGCTAACCGATCTAAGTTGAATCGATTTTGATCGGAAGGAAGTGTGCGGATTTTGTCAATCGGTTAACAATAACCCATATCAAGTCGTAGTTTTTTTCGAAGTCGTTGGTAGGCCAACCACGAAATCCATCGTAATATGTTCCCATTTCCATTTTGGAATCTCTAAAGGTCAGAAAGCAACCCACTCGGCCTCTCGATGTTCTCGCTTTTTACTTTTCGACATGTCGCATTTGGCAACACATTCTCGCAACCTCTCATTTTAAATTTGGCCACCAAAAGTGTTGTCAAGATCTTGGTACATCTTGGTACTACCAGGTGAATCGAATATCTTGAGTTGTGAGCCTCGCTCAAAATTTCTTCCTTAATCTCTCGCATCGTGGCAAGGTACCCAAATTTCGCGCCTCAAATCTTAGTAGTCCCTCACATCTATTTTGAATCTCTTGCTCAGTCCCTTCAGATATCTTCTTCTTCACTTTCTCACATTCTTCGTCTCAAGTCGAGCCTCCTTAACTTTATCCAAGAAAGTTGTACCAAACTTGCATCCGGAATAGCTTCTCATCAATTTCCATAGGATACTTCACTTCCAATTCCAGCTTTTCCATTGCTAAAATTAGCTCCTCCCGAAAGGTCAACATCATCAATTTCTCCCGACCTTTTCTACTTAGGGCGCCTACCACCACATTTGCCTTACCCGGATGGTATAGAATCTCACAATCGTAGTCCTTAATTAACTCCAACCACCTTCTTTCGACGCATGTTCAAGTCTTTTTTGTGTAAAAAAATATATTTAGACTCTTATGGTCTGTATATATATTTCACACTTCTCCCCATAGAGATAGTGCCTCCAGATTTTCAAAGCAAAAACCATCGCAGCCTAACTCCAAGTCATGGGTCTGGATACCCTTCTCATAATCTTTTTCATTGTCGTGGACGACGACACGCAATGACTCTACCATTTCGCATAAGCACACACCAAGTCCTTTATGCGATGCATCACTATATACCACAAAATTTCCTCGTGTCATCCGGAAGAGATAACACATGTGTCAACTTAACCTCTTCTTTAATTCTTGAAAGCTTTCCTCACACTCTCTCCATCCAAACAAATTTCACCGATTTCCTAGTCAAATTTGTCAATGGAGTTGCGATCTGGAAAAATCCTGAATGAATCTTTCCGTAATAACCCGCCAATCCAAGAAAACTTTTTACTACCGATTTGCCTTCTACTGATCCCAATTAATCACAATTTTCGACTTTGAGGATCCATCAAATTCGCTCTATCAATCACATGTCCAAGAAATTGTACTCTTTCAATCCGTAATTCACATTTCAAAACTTAGCATACAACTTCTCTCTTCTCAATGTCTCTAATGTCAACCTCAAATGCTCTTCGTGTTCTTTCCTGGTTTTTGAATATACCAAAATGTCATCTATAAATACCACTACTTAATTTGTCCAAAACGGCTTGAACACTCCATTCATTAAGCCCATAAATGTCAGCAGAGCATTCGTGTTAGACCAAATGACATTACCAAAAATTTTAGAATGACCATATCGTGTTCTAAAACGCTTTTTCAAGACATCCTCCGGTCTCACCTTCATTGATGATAACCACTTCTCAAATCTATCTTTGAAAAATATTTTTCTCCCTTTAATCGATCGAATAAGTCGTCGATTCGCCAGAATGGATACCTATTCTTAATCGTGACCTTATTCAGCTTCTTTCTATAGTCTATGCAGAGTCGCATTGTTCCATCCTTCTTTTCACAAATAAAACCGGCCTCCCCAAGGTGATACGCTTGGTTGAATATACTTTTTGTCCAAAATTTTTGTAGTTGGACCATCGCTTCTTTCATCTCTACCGGTGCCATTCTTAAGACGGTGCTTTTCGATATCGGGGGCGCTTTCCTCGAGCCAAATCGATAACAAATTCAATCGCTTCTATCTCGGAGGAAGTCCCGCAAATCATCCGGAAATACGCCTCGCGAAATCTCTCACTACTCGAATCTCATCAATTTTGGATTCTTCTTTACGACTATCGACTATGTAAGCTAGATATCCTACATGTACCTTGTCTTTTAACAATCTTCCGGCCTCGCATCATCATCGACAACTCGCTTGTCTAGGCGATTTGCTACCATAAAACACAACCTTTCGATTTTGAGTCATAAGGTTAATACGCTTCTTCCGGCAAATCAATTATCGCCCATAATTGGATAACCAATCCATACCCAAAATAACATCAAATTCTCCAAGTCGAATAGGATAAGATCTACGCTCATGATATTACCCTTAATATCTACTCTACAGCTTCATGTACATACTTAACATGGATAATTTCTCTATTCGCAATTTCTATGTTCATGGGGTATTCTAACTCGTCCTTAAACAATTCTAAGTTCTTAGCAAAGTCATCTGATATAAATGAGCAAGTAGCACCCTAATCAAATAACACATAAGCATTAACTTTATTGATCGGAATGATACCGACACCACATCGCGAGATCTGCATCTGCATCCTCCTGACCGTCATGTTGAATGTTCTCCGCATGTTGGTTCATTGGTTGTGGTTGGTGCCATAATTGTTAGAGTGCTTCCACCAAGATTTCCTCTATTTCCTCCCTAAACTCGCCCCTCCCGATCCCTTCTTAGGACAATCTCTTGCAAGATGGTCCTTTGATCCACATGTGAAGCATGCACCTTCTTTGGGTTCGGATAGTTTGGTGCTATGTGGCCTTCCGACCACAATTGTAGCACACTCGCTTCCCCTTTCATGCAAACTCCCAAATGAGTTTTTTTCCGCAGTTGGGCACGCTTCAATCTTCTCTTCTTTCGCCTCCCCGTTGACTTCCCAACCGACCTAATTATCGCACCACTTCCTCTTCTCGATTGTGATTACCCCTGCATAGCTACTCCCACCCGCCTTGTTATTACCTTCCTTCTCACTTCTTCTTCTTCTTCTTATCCCGATTATACTTTGTTATCGCATCGCTTCCACCCTCTCAAGTATAGTATGGCCTTTCTAACACTCCAAAGCAAAAGTGTTCAATTGGAACATCGACACTTTGCTATACAACCGTGGCTTCATTCCCTCGCTCAAATCGTCTTGCCTTCCTCTCACTCAGATGCACTTGGTATGTGGCTAACCTAGCCAACTCGTTAAACCTTGCGCATAATCACCATCGACATATTTCCTTGTTTTAACTCTAGAAACCGAACTTCCATCTCGATTTTGTGAACTAGTCGGAAAATACATCTCAAGAACATCTCTCTTTGAATCTTTCCTGTGATATTACACCTTCACCTCCTCTCACTTTTGTTTGCTCGCCACCAATAGTCGGGCTTTGACTTCAAAGATAAACGTTGCATAAGCAGCCTTTTCGATCTTCCTTACCCTAGCAACATCGAACACCTTTTCCATCTCCATTACCCACGTCTGAGCTTGAATTGGGTTTATGGAACCCTTAAACTCTGGCGGTCCCACCACCTTTGAAGTCCTTAAACGAAGTATTTGGTGGAGCTTGGGGTTGATTATTAAGTGCTCCATCTAAAAGGTTCACCAATTGTTGAACGAGAGTTAGCATATATAGGCATCGTTGTTATTGTTTGTTGACCTCTTCCGGCTCATTGATGATTTTGTCTTCTAAAGCGGCATATTTCATTAAGAATATATGTTTATTAGATCTTTACTCAATCTCTAAAACATTTAAGACTTAACTAAACATTTAATCATAACTCACTTAACACATTACTTCAAATAAACTTTGACATTTCATTTAATTCAAAAGTCTTTACATCATAAGATAAAGATCACCGCTATTTACATCAACTATCCCGAGATAAAGAAATTAAAAGATTTAAAACATCACAATATTCCTTTGTTTATAATCACATCGAATTTACATCATTAACTATCAAATAGTTTTCACATATTTAAACTAATACTATCATCGTCTGTTATGCGCCGGATAGCCTTGCTACGCTCCTCTTCCATGATGCGAGACATCGATTCTCGCGATCTAGCATATATGATGGTAGATCCTCAAACCGGATTGGATACTTCCTAACTCGATCTTGGACCTCGCATCCATCAGATTTTGTAGTGTAGAGTACGCCTCCTCAAGTTTAGCCTTCTTCGACTACGATCATCATCTTCGCGACGATCAAGACGACGTGACTCTCGCATCAACCCCCTCCTCTCGCTATGGCAAGCCTCTCTCGAGCTCTCCTTTAGATCCTTCTTTAACTTCTCTATTTCGCGGACTTATCCTGGTTCCGACCCTTCTCGTGAACCAGATCCCACTCCACGCTTCCCAAACGTGTGAAGAGTCACAATCTCTCTATCCCTCGCTCAATAGTAATCACGACTAACCACCGCTTCACCAGATCCCGAACAAGATCCTCGCAACTCTACATTACGATCATAGAGTGCATCATACATCTCAAAGATCAATGGAGTTTCTGTGGAACTCTCTCTTCTTCTCTTCTTCTTCCTCTTCCTCAGATCCTCCTCCGATCGCCTCTCCCGCTCATGCCCGACCGTCAAAGAATAAAGGATCAACGGAGATGGCTCTCTCTCAGACAAGTTGTTCCCTCGACGACATGAATGTCTCTGTGGCTCCTCCTCTATAGGTAATCGGGGTTCTTCCTCCCCATTTCGACTAGCTCCTCCAACATCCGACATCCCGACAACAAAAATTTTTAAGTTTTAGTTACTAATCCGTATGCTTAGCGAACACATAGATTAACACATAAGCACATAAAGTCTTTTATTATCTTCAATGAATGAATTTAGAAATTCATTTCTTAGAACTCGATAAGAGTTTACCATCACTATGTTCTCAATCTCCTACAAGGCTACTACCTAAGGTTGTTCCCCACCTAAGGTTCATATAACCTACAACTTTGATACCAACCTGTGACACCCCCAAATCCGGTACTTCCATTTCCACAGATTTGGTGTTCACTGCATAAACATCATCTATCTATCTACCCATAAATAAATGCAAACCATGCAATAGATAGAAATAAATAATAAATCTCTCCCTTATGGGGTTACATCAATCAATAATAAATAAATCCTGTGTTACTCTAACCTTAAATCATCTCATGTATGAAAACATAAACAAATAAGTCTTAAATAACATCAATTCTAATTATCATTACATAACCACATAAATAATCAGTCTTCATTACTTGCTAAGCTAAGCTTGCCTCTTACTTACTAGTGGAAGGTTCGTTCGCTCTTTTCGTTCGTTTAATCGCAATGTTATTATACGCAAGAGTGAGCACGACGATTGCCCCACAAGTATAACAATATAACAATGAATAATAACATGCGAGAGAAATAATAACTTCGATATAAAGCTCAACTTTTGAATCAAGAATGGATAACAAGAATCAAAAGAAATTTCGAGGGTCATAAGACTTGAACTATGTCCTAGGTTGTCAAGTGTTTTTACTTGAAACCTTTAATATCATAAGACTATGGACTCTTCTTCTCGCATTTTAGGGGATCAGCCCTTAGTACCATACTATGCATAATATCTAACGCTAAAGCGTAAATAATCCCCTATACAGGTTGTTCATCTCGGTTTGACATTCGAGTCCGCACCAAAGGAAGTTTGGTTTGATAATTCATCAAGGGATTCTCAAATTTAGAACGCTCATCAACTATGGACTAGTCGAATCAATAAGGGTTCGCTAGTCTAACAAGGTTTAACAAAGAAATGAATATTTAACTTGAATAACATCTCAAAAGGTATACAATAGAATAATTATCGATAACAACATCATGCTTCAAGATTAATAAACTTTAATATACAAGACAATGCTTGATCAATAATAATGAGAACTTGCTCAATATCGAAAGATGAATTAATCAACTTATATAACGATAACAAGTAGGGTTAGGAAACTTGCTCAATCTAAAGTTTAGGGTAAGAAACTTGCTCAACGAAATGTAGAGTTAGAAAACTTGCTCAATGTAACAAGATAAGGTTTAGAAACTTGCCAAATGTAGATTACACTTAAACAAACTCGTTCTTTGAATTAAATCCTACATACCAATTACGTTCACAATACCACCAATAATAACGTATTAAAACATCATAACTTTACTCTTTGTTTAACTCGAATTCATGACTATACTTAGTCAATTATTACACTTAGTGTAAAATTAAGACTTCACTAAAAATAAACTAATTATGCATTCGATCATTCAATCCACACGTAATTGTGTTATGGACATGTTAAGAATTTATTTTAACACCTCATTATATGTCTAACAAGTTTTTATAATCATTAGATTAAGTTAATATCACATTTCCATACTTAAACAATTTAAAAACTTCATTTCGTTATTTTTCTAAGTGTGCATGCATGGCGCCACTTTCTTTTTTCAGTATTCAAGGGCATGCTGAGGCGCATGGTGGCATCACATCAACATCATGGCATGGGGCATGATCATGCATGAGAAATTGTTCTAGAGTTATGCCACATGCTAAAACTCTGATTTTGATTTCAGTCACAAGAAGAACACGTAGTTCAAATAATTCATCACATCTTAAACACTAATTTCACCAAATTAAACATACCCACATGTTATAATTCATACATAATCATTACCCAACATATATAGAGTGATTTTAATCCATTAAAACATATAATCACATAATTAAAGCATGCAAATTTGGACTGTTCTTGATGTTCTTGAAGTTTTGAACACAATTTCCTAAAATTTAACGCCACAGATTCGTTATAAAACCAAATCCAACCATTCAAGTTTCATTTTGTTCGCTTTTAGCATGCATAATCATATACCATTGTGAATTTTGTAAAAAAATTTATATTTGACATATAAAAATCACGTATAAGGCCATATGGCCATATAACATACTCTAGAAATTTTTTTACTATATAATTTCATGAAACTCAAGATATGGAAACCCATATAATATATATTAAAACATGCTATACTACTTATAATCATTACATATATTCTTATATCAACTTTCCAATTTACAGAGACTTATAGAAGACTTAAGCCATATTCATGAAAACTTAAAAGACGTAAAAAATAATAATTTGGGTCAAGAGATTACCCAAGCGTAGATAAAATAATAGGAGATGAATTAAAGCCTCTCTCAATAATTCTCAAACACCAAGCAATCTCTCTCAACAATTTTCTCAAACTCTCTCGTGATGTTTTTATCAAACTTAGAAGAAAAAAGAAAAAAAGAAGAAGACGATGATAATTTAGAAAAGGAATCGACGATTGGTGGTCAGTTATTCCATTCATGGGTTAACCGCCCATAACTCCCTTAAGGCCATGTTTTGTTTAGCAAGAAAATAATTCAAAAACCATTTAATTTAATAAAGCTTTATTATATAGTTTAAATAATGTCACCTCCTTTATAAAATAAATCAATATCTTATTTAATTTATTTAAATAAAATATAATAATTTCTCAATAATGCACATAGTCACATAATTAAAATTTCTCATTTAATAATAATATCAAATTATTAAATCTCTAATTAATAATTAAATTAATTAAAAAAATAACATAAGCTTATTAAATATTTCTTTTAATACAATAAGCTCACATAATCACATACATCGAATAATAAAATTCTCCACATTAATTTAATAAATATAACACATATAATTAAATTAATCTATCACAACTTCATCAATTAATGGGATTAATCTAATAATTAATTCATCGATCGAAAATATTTATTCAATCCAATAAATATTTAAATTAAATTACAAAATCTTGTGGTCGTCTTTATTGATGATATTCTCATAGAAGAAATGTGAAGAAGATCATGAGCAACACTTGAGGTGATGTCACTATCAAAATAGATATCCATTCTTCGTATTGTTGATTTGTTTAAACGATTTTATGCGCCAATTTTTTTCAAAATTGATGCGTTAGGATATCGCAATTGAAGATTAAGTATGACATTCCAAAGATGGCTTTGAGGAACACGGGCATTATGAATTCATAGTCATATTTTTTGGAATAATGCCCTGTTGCCTTCATGGATATGATGAACCGATTATTCAAGAATATTTGGATCACTTTGTGGTCTTTATTGATGATATTCTCGTATATTCCAAAGCCGGAAGAGCAACACTAAATGATACTCCAAAAGCTTCGTGAAAACAAGCTTTATGCGAGTTAAAAAATGCGAGTTTCGGCTTGAAGAAGTAGTATTCCTTGGGCACATATAGTATCAAGTCATGGAATATCATTGAAAGAAAGATGAAGCAATTCAAAGTCGGGAGCAACCTAAATCAAATGATTGGAAGACGTAGCCATTAATATATCGGAGACTCGTGAAAGGATTTTCTTGAATCGCTACTCCATTAACTCAGCTGACTCGGAAAGATACAAAGTTTGGTTGGAGCGAAGAATGTGAGAAGAGTTTTCAAGAACTCAAGAGAAGACTCATTTTAGCACCTATTCTGACAATACCATCTGGCTCGGAGAGATTTGTCATCTACAGTGATGCTTCGGGCAAAGGGTTAGGATGTGTTCTCATGCAACATGGGAAAGTCATAGCCTATGCCTCTCGGTAACTCAAAGAATATGGGAGGAATTATCTTACTCATGATCTAGAGTTGGCAGCTGTTGTCTTCACACTTAAAATTTGGAGGCATTACTTGTATGGGGAGAAAGTGGAGATCTTTATGGATCATAAAAGCCTCAAATACTTCCACTCAAAAGGAACTCAACATGCGACAATGATGTTGGCTTGAACTGTTGACAGATTATGATCATACCATCCAATACCACCCTGGAAAAGTGAACGTGGTAGCTGACGCATTGAGTAGAAGATCATATGCGGGTACGAGTGCAATATTGTCAACGCAAAGGCCCATTTTGTATGACTTACAAAGGATGGAGATAGAGTTAAAGACTCCAGGGACTCATGTGATGATGGCGAATATACGAGTAGAAACGACTTTAATTGATAAAGTTAAAGCTGTTCAAGCTACAGACATGCAGCTGATGCGTATAAGGAAGAAAATGCAAGAAGGTGCTGTGCCGGAAGCAATAATCGGTGAAGAAGGAATACTTCGAGTCAACTCCAGACTTTGTGTTCCTAACGACCCTGATTTAAATTATAAAATCATGATGGAGGCACACAACACACCGTTTGCAATCCATCCTGGGAGTACCAAAATGTATATTGATCTTCGTCATACATTTTGGTGGAGCAATATAAAGAGAGAGATAGCGCTGTTTATCTCAAGGTGTCTAACTTCTCAAGGAGTCAAGGCAGGGAATCATGTGCCAAAAGGTCCATTGCAACCACTTGAAATTCCAGAATGGTAGTGGGAGCACATTACCATTGATTTCGTTACTGGTCTTCCCAAGGTTTATCAAGGCATAGATGCAATTTGGGTCATTATTGATAGATTGACCAAGTCTACTCACTTCTTACCAATACGTGAAACTTATACACTTGAATGTCTTGCTCGTATGTACATAAACGAGATTGTAAGACTGCATGGTATGCCAGTATCCATAGTTTTTGATCGAGACCCAAGATTCATTTCAAGATTTTGGGTTAGTGTGCAAAAAGCTATGGGCACGGATTTACGATTTAGTTCGGCATATCATCCTCAGACGGATGGACAAACAGAGAGGACTATTCAAACTCTTGAAGATTTATTAAGACTCTGTGTCCTTGACTTCAAGGGAAGTTGGGACAAGTTCTTACCGTTGGTGGAGTTTTCCTACAACAACAACTATCAAGCAAGTATTGGCATGGCTCCATTCAAAGCGTTGTATGAAAGAAAGTGTCGTTCTCCAGTATGCTGGGGTGAGGTGGGTGAAGCAACGTTGTTGGGACCGGAGTTAGTACGTATGACTACAGAAAATATTCAAACGATCTGACAATGTATAAAAACCTCACAAGATCTACAAAAGAGTTATGATGATCTTCATCGAAAGGACGTGGAATTCGATATTGGAGATCATATGTTGTTACGTGTTGCTCCATAGAAAGGAGTTACGAGATTTGGAAAGAGAGGAAAGTTCAATCCTCGATTCATTGGCCCATTTTTAATCCTCAACCGAGTAAGAACTATGGCCTATGGACTCACTTTATCGCCAAGTATGTCTTGTGCTCATAATGTTTTTCATATATCCATGTTACGTAAATATGTGAAAGACCCGAACTACATTATTGAGTTAGAACCGGATGAAACAACGGAAGATTTAACGTATGAAGAGATTCCTATTCAAATCTTGGATAAAAAGGAACATATTCTACACTCCAAGGTTATACCTCAAGTCAAGGTTTTGTGGAGAAACCACGATGTTGAGGAAATGACATTGGGAGTTAAAATCTGAAATAAAATCAAGATATCCTTACCTCTTCGACATACCAGGTATGTACCCTAATTTTGAGGGAAAAATTTCATAAGAAGAGGATGTTGTAAGACCCCAACTTTTATGAATAAAGATGAATTTTCAATAAATATCATTTTTGAATATTATGGAGTAAATTTGATATAATGTTATAGTTGTGGGTAATATTTAGAAATTTTGAAAAGTATGCAAGTTGTAATATAATATTCGATTGGTCGGGGAATATTCATTTTAACAGGGAATATTCATACGATGACACAATCATTGGTGGACCCCACAACAGAATTATTGTCGAATTAAGAAAATGACAAAAATATTTTTATGAAAATAATGATGGAAGTTTTACCATTAACTGTTGAAACACATGGTGTTAAAAGTACAGTAATATGCATGGTTGCATAGTAGCACACGATATTGATTATTGATGCTTACATAAGAAGTCACTCAGTTTTGTTCAATTATTGCTACAGTAATTGTTGCATAGTATTTCACGTTATTTGATTCAATTATTGTCGATATTTTATATATTATTAAATCAATAATTGAGATAATAAAGTTATTAATATTATTATTTACAATATTAATGATGTCCAGTAGTTCTACCAAGGAGAGGTTTGGTCACCTAATTGTGCGCCAATAGGGAGAAATCCTTATTGGAAAGCCCCCTCTTTCCTGGGAACGACCTGGTCGATTAATATTGTGAATTATAATAATGATGATAAATGTTGTTAAATATATTGAGGTGTCTTTTTATGAAGTCACGGAAGTTTATATATATATATATATATATATTGTTTTATTAGTATTATTAATGTAATAAAACAGAAAAGATTTTTATATAAAACATAATACTTTTATAAAGTTAATTGTTTTATTAGATTTTAAATAATATATATATATATATGTATATATATATATATATATTATTTTTTATTGCATAGTATCTTTTCTATTTTCCTATAAATAGGATGCTTAGTTAGAATTGAAATCACACCAGAAATTCAGAGAATTCTCTTCTATAATCTTGAGCGTATTTCTTTAGAGTTTTAAGAAGCTTTGAGCGTAGTGCAAGTTTTCTTCAAATATATCCCCACCCTACCCGTCAGAGTACTCTTCTTTATAAGGTAAGACGTATTATTTCTTTCGTATTCATGAAAAGAACTTCTGTTATTCCATACTTTATTATTCTGTTGGAATAACCTGTATATGCGAAGTACCGCATACATGGTAAAATTATTCTATTATTCCATTCCTTATTATTCTGTTGGAATAACCTGTATATTCGAAGTACCGCATACATGGTGAAATTCTTCTATTATTCCATTCTTTATTATTCTGTTGGAATATCCTGTCTGTGTGTATTATGCATGACCTGGTTCCATTATTTATTATTCTGTTGGAATAACATGTATGTGCGGTCTATCGCATGCCTGGTGAAGTCTTTTGTTATTCCATTCTCTATTATTCTGTTGGAATATCATGTCTTTGCGTTTACGCATGACCTGGTTCCATTATTTATTATTCTGTTGGAATATCCTCGCCTACATGCGCTTACGCATGACCGGTTCCATTATTTATTATTACGTTAGAATAACTCGTCTGCATGGCCTATCGTATGCATGGTGAATTCTTCTGTTATTCCATTCATTATTATTCTGTTGGAATAACATGTCTATGTGGATTACCACATGCATGGTGAATGACCCTTCGTATTCATTTCTTATTAAATTGTGAAAATGATCTGTCTACGAGGATTACCGCATGGCGGGTGAAAATCCATTGCAATTTCATATATTTTATGATACTCATTTGGTTAAAATTTTGGCTTCTACACTCCATAAAATTAGTGGAATATCCTTGATATTTTCTATATTCTATGATATTTGAATTATTATGTCATTATCATCATCCTCATGCTTATATTGTGATGAAAGTCATCATTGGCTTACGTGCATAGATGGACTTGGTATGATTATAACCAGGGATTATTCGGTATAATCATGACCTATATTGTTATAAATGATGTGGTAAAAGTCCTTAGTGGCCTTTAGTGTATTAACGGATAGTTTTTCGTATACTTATGATCAAGGATTATTCGGTATAGTCATGACCATTGATAATTTAATGAATATCCTTGGCCCGTAAAGCAGGGATGACTCGATGACGTGGTTTAATTATTAAGCTGAGTCTCAGCGATAAAAATTGATGAAAATATTTTAAATCATAGAAGATAGTAGATATCGTGCTCTACTTGACTCTTCTAATGGATTGTTTATTCCACTGCAGTTAAACTTGATGTCTATTGTATTTTATCAGTTTAACATTGTTGAAGACTAATGATAATTTATTCTGCATTATCTTAGTCATAATATTTCTTATTGGGCTAGTTGAGCTCACCCCTTTCTTTCACTGTTCTCTTCAGGAAATGAGAACATAGTCGGGACTAGTCAGGGAACGTAGTGACGGTCCAGATGATAGTATTAATAGTCCTCACTATTCTGTTAAATAGTGTGACAATAAATGTATTGAGGACTCCTTGGAGTGTGGATATTGTCTAGATGACAATATTCTTATTAAAACTCTCAATTTAAGTTTTGTCGTATTTTACACGACTGTTGTATAATTAGTTTGTATTTGTATTCAGTATCTTGTATCTGACAACCCAAGATGGGTGATGTGTACCTATTTTGGGGGCATCACAAATACCTTAATCCATTCCTTAAAACTCGATAAGAGTTGAACACCTCTATATTTTCTGTTTCTTTAAAGGTTACTTCCTAAGGTTTCCCCACCTAAGGTTCATAACCTAAAGCTTTGATACCAACTTGTGATACCCCAAATCCAAGTACTTCATTCCTATAGGATTTGGTGCTCACTTATCAAAACTATTACATCTAACTACCCATCAATAAAGGATAAAGATATAATTTAAATAACTTAAACAATAATCTTCCCTATTAAAGGGTTACATCATCATCTCAAAATAAATCCCAGGTAATGTAACCTTAAAATTATTACATCAGTTTGTGGAATACATCATATATTAAAACAAGTCTTAAACATAATTCATTAAAATAAAATTCTCATATGTCTTCAACATTTGGGCATCTTGCCCTTTCCTTTGCTAGTAAACGGCTCATCGACTTTCTCCACTTTAGCTGTACTGTTAATTACAAGAGTGAGCAAACTATTGCTCACTGATTTAAGAAGTAGTAATAATAACAATATGAGAATGAACAACGAATGCTAGCAATAAGGAACTTGTTCTGTGAATTAAGAATAAAACACAAGTTCGAAATCAATGTCTGAGGGTCTTAAGACCACGAACTATGTCTCCGGTATATAGGTATTATTACCTTAACCTTAATAATCATTGGTATCTGCATGACCCTTCTTAGCGTACTTAGGGGGATCAGCCCTTTGTACCATGTATTGTGCACAAACATCTAAACGTTACACGTAAAAAAAATCCCCTATATTAGGGTTGTTCGTCTCAATTTGAATTTAGAATTTCCGCACTAAAGAAATTTTAGTTTGAAACTAGCTTATCAGTGTTTCTAGAATTTTAGAACACTATTCAACTTCCATTAATAAAGGTTTAACACAAGAATGTGTAACTGTACAAGGCTATCAAAGTCAAAGATCGGATATCAACAATATATATAATTGAATAAACATGATATACATGCAAAATGCTATAACAAAAAGAGTTAGAACAATCTCATTTGAATCGATGTATTAGAACAATATGTGCTTTGAATAATAATTAGGAAAGTAAAACTCACTCGATATAACGAATTAGGTTATAAGAGCTTGTAAAAACATATTCAAGATAGATTAGGCTTGCTCAATTTTAAGAACTTGAACAATAATAATAATATAGGAATGGAAACTTGCATTCAATATGAAAAGAATGAAGTTAGAAAGCTTGCTCAATTGTAAAGAGATAAGGTTTAGAAACTTGCCTTGTTTGTAATCTATACAAACGTAAAATAATCTCCAATTACCCTACACATATCATTGAAATCACAACAACAATTAATTGTATGAATATTAGCTTTATGGGTTTAACCCATCATTTAGGTCATAACCATAACTTAGCATTTAACCATGTTAGGTTAACATACTTAATGAATCTGACATCACATTACGAGCTAACATAACTTACTCGTTCATTTCTAACTTTTGAAAACATCACATTTGGTTTCATTGTATAACTCAGTTAACAATCACCTAAAACTCTTTTACACTTTGTATTATAACACCTTACAATATGTTATTGTAGTCCACTTTATGTTTTAATATCCTTAACATGCATGTTAAACTAACCCGAGTCCATTACGCATGACCTGCAATTAAAGCAGACTTCACTATTTGTTACAAGCCACTCATGGCGCCAGTATGAGTATTACATCTGGTCGTCACATACCACGCGATAAATCACAAGAGCAGTCAAAGGCGCCTAGCGATGCACGGACTCGAGCTTTTTTCTGAGACGCGAACTAATACTCTGTTATAGGCCAAAAATCCCAATTTTACAGAAAATCTCCCAACTTCAACATCTAACACTTTGAAAAACTATAGTTATACATGCTAACCACAATTCTATATACAAAACATTACATATACACCATTTTGAGGAATCAAAACTATAGTTTTTCCACATTTTCTTTATTTTTACACTTTGAACGAATTTGATTGTCACGAACTCGTTTCTTAATATCAATTGACATGATTTAAACTTCGTTGTTTTGTTTATTAACATACAAACATATTCTAACAACAAATTTCAAATTACAACACATAAATCATCAATTTCATACTTTCTAAAGCCATAATATATGAACATAACACTGTTATTTCAATTTCCTTCCTCAAACCTAATTTCACGTGTATGGCAATCAACAATTACGTATATATATATATTGATAATAACATATTCTACAAAAACAATACATATGAATTCATTTTTAACAACAATATCAAAACTTAATAGTTAAAATTAAAGTAGGTTATACCTTGATTAGAAAGAACAATTAGTAACCCTTCTCTTTCTCTTGACAATCTCAGAACAACTCCTTTCTTTTCCAAATTCTCTGTGATTCTCTCTTCCAAGCTCTCTCTCAACACTCTGTGTTATCTAGCTAAGCCTTAGAAAAGAGATAGAATGCGTACAATAAACCCACGTACTCTTCCATTAAAAAAATAACAAAAGGCGTCAGTTGAATAATGCTAAAGGCCATAAGACCTTGTTTTGCTAACCAAAAACTCCCTCAAATTAAATTATTATTATATTATATAGTTTTCAATTGTCACACTTTAGATAATTTAAATAACTTAGTTTAATTGATTTAAATAACTTATAACGGTACTTAAAATAATTTCTCTTATAGTTACCATTATAAATAATAATTAATTTTATATCTAATTTAATTAATAAACTAGACACATCACTTTATTTAATTTATTTATTTCTATTAAATTAAACAATTTATTTAGCTTAATTATTTTCTTAAATATTAAGTAATTGATTTAATTTAATTATTTCCTTAAATTAAATCCTTTAAATAAAATTATCAATACTCAATTTAATTAACATTAATCAATTTAGTTGCTAAATTAATTCACCACAATTCATCAATTATTTATTTTCCTCAATAAATAAATTATTTAAAATATTTATTTAATTCCATAAATATTTAAATTAAATTAAAAATTTCTCGATCGTTACATGAAGCACAAATATCAAGTATATTCTACTAATTTCATGGAGTATAGAAGCCAAAACTTTAACAAAACGAGTGTAAAATTCAAAATCTGAAACGAAATAATATTACTTACATACTATGGAGTATGAAATAAAATATTATTTCATACGAATATTGAACAAAAATAACATTCCTTACGAATATTGAACAAAAATAATATTCCTTACGAATATTAAACGAAGACAACGAATATTGAACGAAAATGATATTCCTTACGAATATTGAACGAAAATAATATTAATACGAATACAAAAAATAATATCTCTTCAGAATATGAAATAAATAATACCCCTTATCTTAAAAAGAAGAGTATTCTGACTAGTAGGGCAGACATATTCTTGAAGAAAACTTTTACTGTTTTCTACGCTTAAAGCTTCTTAAAACGCTAAAGAAATACGCTCAATATTATAGAAGAAGAATTCTTTGATTCTGGTTTGATTTTCAATTCTAACTAAGCATCCTATTTATTGAAAATGATACTATTTGAAAATGATCACAAACGCACAAAATGAATTCACGGGCGAATTAGTTCGGCTGAATCGTTTGAAAATTTTGATTTACTATGCAGCACTATGCAATAAAATATTCTAATAAAACGAAAATTTTAAATAAAATATAATATATTCTATTTATAATCAAATAAAAAACTTATAATATATATATATATATATATATATATATAAAATTATTATTATAACTTTTACCTTACGGCAAAGGTATCCTCCTCCCACCACATTAATTCACACACACACACACACACACTAAATAACACGCACACTTAAATCACATATTATATATATATATACTCCCTCTAATTCAAGTAAACCTTCCCCCACCCCATTTTTATTTTTCTTCCCACATACACACACACACACACCTTACCCTTTCACACACACACACATACACACACACACATCTTACACATTTCACTATCACACACACACACACACACACACACACCTTTCATATATATATATATATATATATATATATATATATATATATATATATATTCCTCCCTTACATTATACTATCCCCCCCATTTCCAAAATCATTTCTTCAACACGTGGCCCCCTACATGGGCCCCACCTTTATTATAAAAAATAAATTTCTACCGATTATTTTAAAAAATGGGTAAATAGGGGTCTAAATAATACGCCAATAATATTTAAAACAAATACTTCATAAAATCCCCTCAATATTTTTAACAACATTTATTCATCACTATTATTATTCGCAATATTTAACAATCGATCATTCCTGTAATAACCCAATATTTTCAATATAATTAAATAAGAAATTTTGGATATAAATTTATATATATATATATATATATATAAAGGTGGGCATATGTGTAAAGTAAAATATATATACGTATATGATAAATAAAATTTATTTATAACATGAATAATTGTAAATAAATTTTTTAAGAATTATTAATCATTATAGATTATATTCTTATAATAAATTAATTTTATAATAAAAATAGTTATTATTTATTTTCCTTGAATATATGATTATTGTATGTATGATATGATTATTATGATTATTATGATAAGTAATGAATACACTCTTAGATTTTCAATATCACTCATGTGGACATTAATTCATGTCGTGAAAAAAATGAGTATGGCGATGGAGGTTGACACTGGCTTAAAGCTAAACCAGTCTTGACAACTTTGTCGAGAATGTACGACGATTGATGCGCCCTCCAAAGAAGATAAATTAGCACAATTGCGCCGCGCAAATGATCAGATTGAAGATATTAATTTTCTACTTTAGAAATTAAATGGAACACTTTTGTTATATGTGTAACATTAATAACCCATGGGATAAAAGTACGTTATGTTGATATTAATCAACGAAGGAATTATTAAGTGAATAATTAATTTATATTAATTGTTATGGAAATTAATCAATGAGGAAAGAATTAATTAATACTATTGTTAATTAATCAATAAATAATTTATCTAATTGACATCAAACAAATAAGTGAGTTATTAATATCATATGATTACATCGATCACATGTTATGTGAAAGTGTGCAATAATTAAATATATTATATATGGATTACAACTACATTATATAGTGTAGTATGACACTTATGTGACTATACTATATATAGTAATCATATATTAAGATTTATTGAAACTATATGATATGAATACATCATGAAAGGTATATGAGACAATATGTATCTGGGTATATATTAGAATAATATACCATGATCATATTGTAAACTATTATTTTAATAAAGTATACCTAATTGTGATAAAATGTACATGTATTATATGTATGTTACATTTCCATATTACATCTACTACCTTGAAATATTAATTATGTAAATCATATTGTGACATTAAATTATAACTAATGTATGGTTGATATATGTATACTATATACCATAAGAGTAGGAAATTGTATAAGTATTACAAGATTGCTGAGTATTTGGGTTGTCCCAAAATTTATGTCCCAATTGCTCTTCGTTTCTCCTTCACGTGAATCCCACAAAGGCTAAGGCCTTTTATCCTGTTTGAGGATACTCTTAGACTCACTCATGTAACATAAACATATATATACCATACTTGTGTATCATAATTTAAGTAAAGCTTAAACGAAGCATATTTTCAACCAAAGCGATGCTAATTTCACATATGTGTTATGAATACTCATAAGCATTCCTAAAATGAGTTATATGACTACCTTGTATGTTTAGAAGGCAAGCATATTAGACTTTGTGGTTTCATGACCTCGAATGGCCTTAACTTGTTGAAATGTTTAACTTAGAATTATTTTTTTAAAGAAGAAACCTAGATTAACTTGAGGAGCATGAAAAAGACCTTTAACATGACAAAATATATTATGTATGAATGTTGTACTCATGTTGAAGAGAAACCACAAGGCAACAGCTAATTCTTGGCTTGGCGGAGGATCTGCATTAATGCAATGGCCCTAAGCTTAGCTAAGCGTTAGCAATTGCCTTGATTTGGAATCTGAGATCGTGCAATCTGATTTTGGACAGTTAACTTATATGATGCCTATATTGCTAGAAGTGGATTAAAATCTATTGATACATGTATATATGTGAGGATTAAGTAATATCATGGTGTTTGTCTTGTAAAAGGAAAGTCCATGGGTAAAAAGGACTTAACCTTGAGCATTCTTAATTTGCTTATGAAATAACTAGATAATTGATTTCGTGATAAACATATAAGCTGATTTTGTACCATATGTGCATACTTGAATCATGTCGAGCTTAATTAACGAACGTGTTAGCTAATGAGCATCTTGTACTTATAATACGCTATAAATAGGATTCGAGAGAGTTGATTTATTAACGTGAATAATCTATGCTTATGGCAAGTTTCTTAATTCTTACTCTTTTACTTGTGCAAGTATCCGAACCCTACTCTTATTGTGCAAGTATCTTTACCCTTTACATTTATTTTATGCAATGGACATGTGTAGGAAAGTATCTGAACTATCCTTTACATTGTGCAAGTATCTTTACCCCTTGTATTTACTTTATGTAATGGACACGTGTAGGCAAGTATCTGAACTATCCTTTACATTGTGCAAGTACCTTTACTCTTTATATCTACTTATGCAATAAACCTATGTAAGTAAGTTATTGAATTGTATTTCGGTTATATAAGCTTTTAAACTTTAATATTATTATTAATCAAAGTATTCATACAAGTTCTCAAACTTTATTCGTTCATTATTTATCGGTACACTATTACTGTAAGATTCAGATATATGTATTATGTTCGTTAAATTCTAAGTATGGTTATACAAGTGTCCTCACTTGGATAATTATTGTACATGTTGATACATACTTGTTGATTTCCAGTATGTATACCGTAATTAAAAGTCGTCTAAGCTATTTGACTCGACTAGACATAGATTTAAAAATATCGTTGAAAATGATAGAACCCTATTGATATCCAACAAAATTATTTTGGTTCGAATTCCCGACTAAGCATGAACATCCCGAATCTGGGAAACTTTTTTCTGTCCAAGGCGGATATGATGAACAAGAATATCGTTCTGGTATGTAGTATTGATCAATAAAGGGCATAACGGGCTGATCACCCCCGTGCCTGTATGTTATGACGATTTACAGATGAAGTTCTGTTAAACCTTTTTGAAAATTGAAAACAAATTTCATAGTCTATCGACTGCTCTCCATTTATAGTCAGTGAATAGTTTCAAAATTTTGAAATAGAATTGTTATGTTGATTAGAATTGCTTCAGTTTACTTCACAACTATTGCTTCGTTGTAGAAGTGTCATTCAAAGAAAACATTTAATCCTTTCAGCTAATGTTTATTGTTTGCTATTACTTGTTGGACACTCAAATGCTCATTCTTGCTTTATGTAAATGTTTTCAGTTAAGTATGATCAACCAGAGGGCTCTGCCAAGAACAAAGGGAAAGGAAAGCTGATAGAATAAGTTTGTATTATCTTATGTAATAGCTAGAATTAAATAAGATGATGATATTTATTATGTATCATGTAATGAAATGTTTTAAAGGTCACGTACCTAGGATTTAGACAACTCTGATATGTAAATTAAGTTTGATATTTATGACAATATTATTATTATTCCGCTCAAAGAAATGGTATCGTGAAGCACTGATTTTGGGTTTGAAGTACCTGAATTTGGGGGCGTCATAGGTTGGTATCAGAGCTTTAGTGTTAGAAACCATAGGTGGGATAGATCTAAGGCTATAGCCTTAGGATAGAGGGGAAACATTGAAAATACAAATAACTCATATAGATTCTAAAGGGAGATGAGTTGAATAAATTCATCGTCAAATCAAATAAAAGATAACTTATAAAAAATTATTATTTGTTGTGTGTATATATGTTAATCAGGATAATTTATGTGTGTAGATGTTAGGATGAAAAGGATTAGGACACCCTCGGATAGTAAAGAAGGAGCCAATCTCCATAACCAAGCCAATATCAAAGCCAATAGCTGAAATAGAGGCTCACGTTGAAGATAACCTTGATGAGGTGATCATTTTGGAAAATATAGTACCGGACCCAGAAATGGTGGAACTAACAGATAGTGATTCGGACACCGAAGTTGGAGCTGATCAAGCATCAACTGAAGTGTAGAATCTGAGGAACAAGGTTTCTTCTCTGGAAAAGTTATGGGAAATAGAAAAGCTACTAAATAGCCAATTGCGAAAGGCATTAATCGAAACAATGCATGAACAAGATAAGCTTAAAATCAAAATTGATCAAATGGGAGCCAAAATCAACATATCGTGTACAGTTCCGGGTATGAAGGGGTAAAGAAAGATGAAAGATCGCGACTTAAGAAGTTCTGAAAATAAACAAGAGAACGCTAACAAAATAGAAAAGTGTACAAACTGTAGCAAGAAACATGAAGGTGTATGCGGGAAAGGGAGAAAGATATGTTACAATTGCGGACATAAGGGACATATCTCTCCTCATTATCCCAATCCAAACCAAGGAGCATGTTTTGTTTGTGGATTAGAAGGTCATCGAGTGAAAGGTTATCGAGGATCAGGAGAAGGCATAATGAATAAGTAGTATAAGTACTATTTGAATACGTGTATTCTATGATAAGTATGTTTGTGTAATATAATTTTTTCACATTTTGTGTAAGTTGTGGTAGCGATTCCCAACTTTTATGGTCATAAAGGGATATCGGATGTTTAAAGAAGTATATGATATGCTATGTACTATGAAATAGTTGAATGAATATGAATATATGTTTGATTAATGGAATAAGTTTGAAATAATAAACTTATATGATAAGGTTTAGAATGTAAGTTAATAAAGTATAATTTAACTAGAAAATGCCACCAAGACGTCAAACTTGAAACCAAAGGGCAGAAGAATCCGTCAATAATGCTGAAGGACAACAACCAGATCAGATGCAGAATTTCACGAACATGGTGGCTCAAGCCCTGCAGAATGGAATGCCGGTCACGGGAAATCAACTAGACAATCAATTTGCGAACATCAAGGATTTTAAGGCTGTAGGACTGCCAGAATTTAGAGGTACCACTGACCCGATAGAAGCCCAAACTTGGGTTACAAAAATAGAAAAAGCGTTTGTAGTCGCTAGGGTAGCTGAGGGGCAAAAGATAGCTTTTGCCACCTATATGATGAAAGGAGAGGAGAATTTCTGGTGGGAGGCAAATCAAGCTAGGGCAGGAGAAAAAATGATAGCATAGACTAGGTTTAAGATGATGTTCTTTGAGAACTATTTCTCGTCCAGTATGCAGGCTAGGATGGAGGTGAAGTTTTTAGAATTGAAGCAGGAGAACTTTACAGTTGCGGAGTATACCGCAAAGTTTAATGAATTTGCTAGGTTTGCTCTGCATCAAGTTGATACGGAGGCAAAGAAGGCAAGGAGGTTTGAGCTGGGATTAAAACCATGGCTCTACAACAAGGTGGCGGTGTTGTAGATCTCTACATTTGCAGCACTCTTGGAAAAGGCTATCATAGCCGAGGAGGGAAGTGAGGCCATGAACCTCTACAATAAGGAGAAAAGGAGCAAGGTAAAAGTCGAGGGAGCTGTGAAGGTGGAAACTAATAGTGGAAGTAGGGGTGAGAAAAGAAAGTGGAATAATTTTTGGAATGTCCAAGTCAAACAGGAAGGTAAGTAGGCGGTGCAGTGTAAGAATTGTGGAAAGAATCATTCTGTTGAGTGTCTTAGTGGTAAGTTTGTGTGCTATAAGTGTGGCCAAGAGGGACATATCTCTCCTAACTGCCCCAATCCTAGGATGAGCAGTGGGTGTTTTCTGTGTGGATCAACGGAACATAAGGTAAAGGACTGTCCAAAAAAGAGAATGGATGTAGCAAGCGTGAATACGGGGAAAGGCAGCGGAAGACTGGCTATACCGGGACCAACTTCAACAAAATCAACCACAAGAGTCTTCAACATGATCGTTCAGGATACCGTAGTAGCCGAGGATGGAACTCCAGGTATTATTCGTATAAATTTTATTTTCGTATATACGATTTTTCTTAAATATAGTAAATTATGTTATAATGAAATTTTAAAGGAGGAATTTGAGTTCTGGTAGAAATCAAATTTCTGTATAATCAGATCGACAAGTTTTATGTTGAATAGTTAAAGATCAGTCCGATCGAATTTGATCGGGATCTACTTGAAGTGATTGTGTATGCTATTTGCCCTAGTGTCTATAAGTTTTAAAGCGGTGATTCCGGGGACAGAATCCTTATAAGGGAGGGTGAATGTAATAACCCAATATTTTTAATATAATTAAATAAGAAATTTTGGATATAAATTTTTTTATATATATAAAGGTGGGCATATGTGTAAAGTAAAATATATATACATATGTGATAAATAAAATTTATTTATAACATGAATAATTGTAAATAATTTCTTTTTAAGAATTATTGATCATTATAGATTATATTCTTATAATAAATTAATTTTGTAATAAAAATAGTTATTATTTATTTTTTGTGAATATATGATTATTGTATATATGATATGATTATTAGGATTATTATGATAAGTAATGAATACACTCTTAGATTTGCAATATCACTCATGTGGACATTAATTCATGTCGTGAAAAAAAATGAGTATGGCGATGGAGGTTGACACTGGCTTGAAGTTAAACCAGTCTTAACACATGCATCGGAGATACGTACGTATGCGCCCCCAAAGAGATATAAAGCTGGCATGCGGCGCCAAATGATCGATTGAAGATATTAATTTTCTACTTTAGAAATTAAATGGAATACTTTTGTTATATGTGTAATATTAATAACCCATATGATAAAAGTACATTATGTTGATATTAATCAATGAATGAATTATTAAGTGAATGATTAATTTATATTAATTGTTATGGAAATTAATCAATGAGGAAAGGATTAATTACTACTATTATTAATTAATCAATAAATAATTTATCTAATTGACATCAAATTAATAAGTGAGTTATTAATATCATAAGATTACATTGATTGTTATGTGCAAGTGTGCAATAATTAAATATATTATATATGGATTACATTTGCATATATATATTGTAGTATGACACTTATGTGGCTATACTATATATAGTAACCATATATTAAGATTTATTGAAACTATATGATATGAATACATCATGAAAGGTGTATGTGACAATATGTATGTGGGTATATATTAGAATAATATACCATGATCATATTGTAAACTATTATTTTAATAAAGTATACCGGTGTGATAAAATGTACATGTATTATATGTATGTTACATTTCCATATTACATCTACTACCTTGAAATATTAATTATGTAAATCATATTGTGACATTAAATTATAACTAATGTATGGTTGATGTGTATACTATATAACATAAGGGTAGGAAATTGTATAAGTATTACAAGATTGCTGAGTATTTGGGTTGTCCCAAAATTTGTGTCCCAATTGTTCTTTATTTATCCTTCACGTGAATCCCATAAAGGCTATGACCTATTTTCTCTTCTTTCTTCCAAGCTTTTCTAGCTCATGATTATGGGGGGACTGGCTATGATGATGATCTTCAACTACCATTTACTAACTCTCTCGTAACCATCATGTAATCTAACATTCTCATTGGTTTAATTTGGTGTATATATGCATTGTCTGTGTTTTTGTTTCTCTATAAATGCAACACATCTCCTTTCCCAATTGCCATTGCTGAGAATTGCTAAGGTGTGGGATTGAAAGCATAAATAGAGTGAGTGATTGTATATATATCAGTAGAAGGAGTGTGAATTAGCAAGCAAATAGCAACGTACAAGATTCTTCTTGTTTTTCATTTTCAGTTTGTGTTAAATTTCCATTCTTGAATTTTTAAATTATAAATTAGGTAATGAGAACATAGTTGTTATATAACCACATAAGCATGTTTAAACTGATATATAAATGTTTACAATCAAGTTTGTGTATAATTTCTGTGTTTGGGCTAAATTTCTGCAAAAGCAAACTGTTCCTGACTCGAACCAGGTTATATGGCATGAATCATATTTAGGATTAATAACACCGTAGGCAATGTATGCAGATCTCTGTTTTCAGTTTATGTCTTCTGTTAAAAATTCTGCTAAGTGTGATCAATTATTATGACTTAAACTAGCATGCAAGCATGTATAATGTGTATATATAAGTATATTAACCTAATGCGAGCATGTTTTACTAGGATAGCGTACATGAAGATCAAAAGCATATAGTTTAGATGAAAATTAGGACTTTAGAAACAAACTTGAGATATATGTATGCCATGGTTATGTACTAACTCGCAAGCATGTTGGTATGATTTAGAAATGCATGTATAACCCGTTAACTTGTGTTTATATAATTCATAGTTCTTTGCTCATGACCACCTTATTTAGGATTTGTATTAAAGAAGTAATTAACCTAGTATAGTGAGCTAACATGCATACTACATGCATTATTTTCTGACCTTGCGAGCATGATAACATGACTTGACTACATATGATTAGAGCCTTAAAGTTGTCTTGTATGTGTTAAATTGCATTGTTCAAGTTTAAAATAGTTTCAAAAGCAAACTTGAACATATTTTCAAAATATAGTTGCATCACAAGAATATCTAGATTCTAAAGGGTTAAGATGTCATGTTATGTCTATAATATCCCTATACATGATCCATATGTATTGAAAGGTTACTAAAGAAAATACGAACTTTTGAACGAGAATGTTAACATACTACCTTAAGGGTTAGAATCTGATAATTGTGATCATGTTTGATTATACTCTTAGACTCACTCATGTAACATAAACTTATATATACCATACTTGTGTATCATAATTCAAGTAAAGCATAAACGAAGCATATTTTAAACCAAAGCGATGCTAATTTCACATGTGTTATGAATACTCACAAGCATGCCTAACATGAGTTATATGACTACATTGTATGTTTAGAAGGCAAGCATATTAGACTTTGTTGTTTCATGACCTCGAATGGCCTCAACTTGTTGAAATGTTTAACTTAGAATTATTTTTTTAAAAGAAGAAACCTAGATTGACTTGAGGAACGTGAAAAAGACCTCTAATATGACAAAATATATTATGTATGAATGTTGTACTCATATGAACAGAAACCACAAGGCAACAACTGAGTCTTGGCTTGGCCAGAGGACTGTGCAGCTACACCGGTCCTAAGCTTAGCCATGGCGCAGCTGCGCCACTCTAGAATCTGAGATCGTGCAATCTGATTTTGGACAGTTAACTTATATGATGCCTATATTTCTAGAAGTGGATTAAAACCTATTGATACATGTATATATGTGTGGATTAAGTAATATCATGGTGTTTATCTTGTAAAAAGAAAGTCCACGGGTAAATAGAACTTAACCTTGAGAATTCTTAATTTGCTTATGAAATAACTAGATAATTGATTTCGTGATAAACATATAAGCAGATTTTGTACCATATGTGCATACTTGAATCATGTCGAGCTTAATTAACGAACGTGTTAGCTAATGAGCATCTTGTACTTATAATACGCTATAAATAGGATTCGAGAGAGTTGATTTATTAACGTGGATAATCTACGCTTAAGGCAAGTTTCTTAATTCTTACTCTTTTACTTGTGCAAGTATCCAAACCCTACTCTTATTGTGCAAGTATCTTTACCCCTTGCATTTACTTTAGGCAATGGACATGTGTAGGAAAGTATCTGAACTATCCTTTACATTATGCAAGTATCTTTACCCCTTGCATTTACATTATGCAATGGACATGTGTAGGCAAGTATCTGAACTATCCTTTACATTGTGCAAGTACCTTACTTATATTATCATTGTGTGTAAGTAAGTTATTGAATTGTATTTGTTATATGCTTTTAAACTTTAATATTATTATTAATCAAAGTATTCATACAAGTTCTCAAACTTTATTCGTTCATTATTTATCGAGCACAATATTCTTTGTAAGATTTAGATATATATATATTATGTTCATTAAATTCTAAGTATGGTTATACAAGTGTCCTCACTTGGATAATTATTATACATGTTGATACATACTTGTTGATTTCCAAAGATGTATACTAGTAATTAAAAGTCGTCTAAGCTATTTGACTCGATTAGACATAGATTTAAAAATATCGTTGAAAATGATAGAAACCTATTGATATCCAACAAAATTATTTTGGTTCGGATTCCCGACTAAGCATGAACATCCCGAATCTAGGAAACTTTTTTCTGCCCAAGGCGGATATGATGAACAAGAATATCGTTCTGGTATGTAGTACTAATCAATAAAGGGTATAACGGGCTGATCACCCCCGTGCCTATATGTTATGACGGTTTACAGATGAAGTTCTGTTAAACCTTTTTGAAAATTAAAAACAAATTTCATAGTCTATCGACTGCTCTCCATTTATAGTCAGTACATAGTTTCAAAATTTTGAAATAGAATTGTTATGTTGATTAGAATTGCTTCAGTTTAATTCAAAACTATTGCTTCTTTGTAGAAGTGTCATTCAAAGAAAACATTTAATCCTTTCAGCTAATGTTTACTGTTTGCTATTACTTGTTGGGCACTTAAATGCTCATTCTTGCTTAATTTAAATGTTTTCAGTTAAGTATGATCAACCAGAGGGCTCTACCAAGAACAAAGGGAAAGAAAAACTGATATAATAAGTTTGTGTTATCTTATGTAATAGCTAAACTTAAATAAGATGATGATATTTATTATCTATCAATTAATGAAATGTTTTAAAGGTCGCGTACCTGGGATTTAGACAACTCTGATATATAAATTAAGTTTGATATTTATGACAATATTATTATTATTCTGCTCAAAGAAATGGTATCGTGAACCACTGAATTCGGGTTTTAAGTACCTAAATTTGGGGGCGTCATAATTCCCAGGAATGAGGGGGCTTTCCGATAAGGATTTCTCCCTATTAGCGCGCAATTAGGTGACCAAACCCCTTTCCTCGATAAAACTTTCTAGGCATCGTAAATAATGTAAATAATAATATGAATAACTGTATTGTCTCAATTATTAATTTAATAATATATAAATATTGACAATAATTGAATCAAATAACGTGAGATACTATGGAACAATTACTATAGTAATAATTGAATAAAACTGTGTGACTTCTCACGTAAGCATCAATAATCAATACCGTGTTCTACTATGCAACCACGCATATTACTGTACTTTTAACACCGGGTATTTTAATTGTTAACAGTAAAACTTTTGCCATTATTTTTATAAAAAGATTTTTCTGTCGTTTTCTCATTCCGACAGTAATTCTGTTGTGGGCTCCACCAATGATTGTGCCGTCATACGGATATTCCCAGACGAAAAGAATATTCCCCGACCAATCGAATATTTTATAACAACTTGCATACTTTGCAGAATCTATAAATATTACTCACAACTATAACATTATATCAAATCCACACCATAATATTCAAAAAATATATTTTGAGAAAAATTAATCTTTATTCATAAAATTTGGGGTCTTACAATCTCCCCTCCTTATGAAATTTTGCCCACGAAATTTACGTGCGTACTTGATATGCCGAAGAGGTGAGGATACCTTGACTAGATTCTAACTCTTGAGGTATAACCTTTGAGCGTAGAATATGTTTCTTCTTATCTAAGATTTTAACTGGTACCTATTTATACTTTAAATCTTCTGCTATCTCGTCTAGTTCTAATTTAATAATGTGGTTCGAGTCGTCCACATATTTACATAACATCGATACGTGGAAAACGTTATGAACACGTGACATACTTGGTGGTAAAGCGAGTCTATAGGCCACAGTTCCTACTCGATCGAGGATTTCAAATGGGAAAATTAATTCGAGGGTTGAGATTTCCTTTCTTCGTTGATTCTTGCTTCTAGAATAATGCCTTCTTGAACCTTCTTCTTCACATTCATCGGCTTTGAGTCTGTAGCTTGAGCAATTTTAAATTTATTGATTAATGTTGGTTCTACTCGTATATTCGCTATCTTCACGTGGTTCCATAGAGTCTTTAACTATATCTTCATCATTTGTAAGTCATACGAAATGGGTCTTTGTGTTAACAATATCACACTCGTAAACATATACGATCTTGTACTCAATGCGTCAGCTACCACGTTTGCTTTTCTAAGATGGTATTGTCGTAATCTTTCAACAGCTTGAACCAACGACTTTGGCGCATGTTACGTTCGTTCTAAGTGAAGAAATATTTGAGGGTTTTAGAAATGGGTTTTGTACTGGGGTCAATAAAAAATTTAATTTCACGCTCTGGGGTAGGCTAGGAAGTCTTCAAGGAATACGTCAGGAAATTTATTAACGATAGACATATCATTCAAAATTGTGACTCTTATCCAAGACTTGGATAACATATTACATTGATACCTATCAACTTACCACCGTTTATTCACGGTGTCCCCTACAGAAAGTTTGGCTTCAGTGCATCCTACACAAGAAAGTCACCAGTGAAAGGCTCGGGGCTCTTTACTTATGGCTTGATATGACAGTGATTGACTTTAGTAGTTTGGTTGCTTGAATTCCCATAACAGGTTTGTTAGAAATATGAAAACTAACAACCTTACAAAAATAATCAATTTTAGCATGATGAGTAGTTAACTAGTCGATTCCTAAAATCACATCAAATGCAAGTATTTTCAAAGAGATAAGATGGACTGGTAACGTGAAAGTGTCGATTTGAATTAAACAAGATTTATAAACAGTGGAGGTAACGAAGGTTTCTCCTAACGAAATTTCAACAGACAACTCAAAGTCTAATTTCTCAAAAGTCGAGTTCAAACGTTGAACACAACTAGGTGAAATAAAAGAGTGGGTAGAACTAGTATCTAACAAGATATAGACTTCGCAAGAGTTTATGATTAACTTACCCGTGATAACTTCGTTTGGGTTCCTCGATAAATGCTCTCACTTAAACTACCAGCTTTGACTTGTCTGGGACATCCTTTGACGTCACTATCCCAGATGGACTTAATTTCACTACACGACAAAATTGAGCTAGGTGACCTTCTCTTCCATAATTGAAGCATGCTTTGGGTTGCTGCGTACAGTTTGGACAGATGTGTCCCTCCTGTCTGCATTTGAAACATACGACCAGTGGTCGTTCTTCTTCCTTGGAAACGGGTGCTGGTGAAGCTGTCTCTCCATCATTATTGAACCTTCTCTTCTTAAAATTTCCACTTCTATTATCTTGGCAATGATTACCACTGAATTGGTTACCATTTTTTGCATATTGATTCCCTCCACGTTTGTTGTCACCGCTTCGATGACTGCTACCATTGGTATTATCAATTTGTCGGCTGCTCTTTCTCGGTTGGGTTGTCTCATTATCGCGTTCCAATAATTGAGCCCTATTTATAACATCTGAATACAAGCAAAGTTTGTGAGAAATGAGGTATTGGCGTATTTTGGGTTTCAAACCTCGCAGAAACATTCGCGTCATTCTCCCCTCATTATTTACCAAATGGGATGCAAATCGGGATAACTCGGCAAACTTAGCCTCATACTGCGATACGGTCATATTCTTAGAACTTCTCCTAAGAAATTTTGTGTGTGGCAGGCTGGGTACATTTTACAGATTCCCACTAGTAATCTGTCTCTTCACGCAACATAAAGGTGGCGAAGGGACCCTTTTGTTCCTCTAAACATTCCAAGCCATCAAATATCTCGGTGATCTGCTTTATCCATGTCTCCGCCTTAAGTGGTTTTGGCTTTCCCAAAAACTTCGGCGGTCCCAGCTCCTTGAACTGTTTAGCAGTGACCAGCCGTGAGTTACCATTGACTCCACCTGCACCATGAATAGGAGTCTCTCTCATTTGGTGTATCATGAATTCTAAAAAGCTCATAAATGTACCATCGTTCGTCATTTGGTCGATGTTGTTTACAGGAGGATTATTACCTTCCTGATGCACATTAAACTGGGTATTGATCGTTGGTGACTCAACGGTCTCATGTGCTTCATTGCTTATCTCAACATTTTTAGATGCCATTTTCAAATACTGCCACAAAACAAGGGTTAATTTACATGCCACATATTATCCCTATATTTTGACCGACCAATTTAATAACAAATAAACTTAGGTAGGTCATACTAGCGAAGGAAATACCCGTCTCTCCCCTCCTAGTTCTAGTCTCAAATCTTAGCCAGGGATTATATCCCTAAGCTTTGATACCAATTGTGACGCCCCAAAAATAGGTATACATCACCCATCTTGAGTCGCTAAATACATGGTACATAATCCAAATACAAACTTAATTATATAACTGTCGTGTAAAATACGACAAAACATAGCTAAGAGTTTTAACACGGACAATTGTCTTCTAGACAATATCCACACTCAAATTCAATCTAATTACAATTATTATCACACTATTTCACATAATAATGAGGACTACTAAAACAACCATCTGGACCGTCAATCCATTCCCCGAATAGTCCCGGCTATATTCTAATTTCATGCAGAGAACAATGAAAGAAAAGGGTGAGCTCAACTAGCCCAGTAAGAAATATTATGACTAAGATAATGTAGAATAAATTATCCTTAACCTTCAACAGTAAGTATAACAACTGATATAATATAATAGAAAACAAGTTTTAGATTAACAACTGCAGTGGAATAAGCAACCCATAAGAAGAGTCAAGTAGAGCATGATATCTACTATCTTCTATGATTTAAAAGTTTATCAACAATTTTATCCCTGAGACTCAGCTTTAATAAATAATCCACATCACTAAATTATCCATGCAATACAGGCCAAGGACATTCATTAGTATCACGACCACGAATTATCCATGCACTATGTGCCAAGGATATTCGTGTTTTCATCAACGGTCATGATCACACTATAAAACAATTCATCTTTGTACCCGTGGCCGAAGAGAACCCATGGTCATGATCATACCAAAAACTTTCCAACAATGCACTACGGGCCAATGAGGACTTTTACCACATTATTTATAACATTACGGTCGTGATTATACAAAATAATACGTGGTCATAATCATACCAAGTCCATCTATGCACTACGGGCACAGATGAATTTCATCATAATATAAGCATGAGGATGATGACAATGATATAAGATTTCAATTAAAAGAAAGCAAAAGATAAGTTTTTAAAGATTTATATTTAATTTGTTCAGAATTCAATAATGATCAAATTGCCAATATCATACTTCTTTGTGGAGTAAAATTTAAGAATGATATTGTATCAAAAATGATTTGGATCGAAAAGAAATCAATATTTGTCATAAATAGTACCACGGGTGAATAGTACCTGAGTGAATAGTACCCCATGAATAGTACTTTGAGAATAGTAACCCCGTGAATAGTACTCCAGCATGAAAAAGTTAAAACTTATCAAGAATGCTTAGAATAATATTTTCATGAAAAGATACTGAATGAAGTGCAAATATCAAAGATATTCTACTAATTTCATGGAGTATAGAAGCCAAAACTTTAACAAAACGAGTGTAAAATTCGAAATCTGAAATGAAATAATATTACTTACATACTATAGAGTATGAAAGAAAATATTATTTCATACGAATATTGAACAAAAATAACATCCCTTACGAATATTGAACGAAAATGATATTCTTTACGAATATTGAACGAAAATAATATTCATACGAATACGAAAAATAATATCTCTTCAGAATATAAAATAAATGATACCCCTTACCTTAAAAAGATGAGTATTTCGACTGGTAGAGCGAGGATATTCATGAAGAAAACATTCACTATTTTCTATGCTCAAAGCTTCTTAAAACACTAAAGAAATACACTCAATATTATAGAAGAAGAATTCTCTAATTCTGGTATGATTTTCAATTCTAACTAAGCATCTTATTTATAGGAGAATGGAAATGATACTATTTGAAAATTTTAATCAAAGATTTAATGTAAGAGGCAATTCACGGTAATTCGTTTTATTTCAATCGTTGAAAATTTTGATTTACTATGCAATACCACGCAATAAAATATTCTAATAAAACGAAACTTTAAATAAAATATAATATATTCTATTTATAATCAAATAAAACAAAACTTATAATATATATGTAATTATAATTATAACATTTTCCTTACGGCAAAGGTATCCCCCTCCCATCACATTAATTCACACACACAAACTAAATAACACACACACACATGCATACTTAAATCACATATATATTATATATATACTCCCTCTAATTCACGTAAACCTTCCCCCCACCCCATTTTCATTTTTCTTCCTACATACACACACACACATACACACCTTACCCTTTCACTATCACCCACACCCACACCCACACCTTACCCTTTAACTATGCACACACACACACACACACACACACACACACACACACACACACACACACACATCTTACACATTTCACTATCACACACACACACACACCTTTCATATATATCACTATCACATACATACACACAATATATATATATATATATATATATATATATATATATATATTCCTCCCACAGATACTCTCCCCACCCCCATTTCCAAAATCATTTCTTCCACATGTGGGCCCCACATGTGGCCCCGTGTTTATTATAAAGAATAAATTTCTATCGATTATTTTGAAAAATGGGTAAATGGGGGTCCAAATAATACAACAATATTTACAACAAATACTTCATAAAATCCCCTCAATATTTTTAACAACATTTATTCATCACTATTAATATTCACAATATTTAACAACCAGATCATTTCTAGGAAAGAGGGGGCTTTCCGAAAAGGATTTCTCCCTATTGGCGCGCAATTAGGTGACCAAACCCCTTTCCTCGACAGATCTTTTTGGACATCGTCCATAATACAAAAAATA
Organism: Panax quinquefolius; assembly: GCA_020205615.1. Lineage (NCBI taxonomy): Eukaryota > Viridiplantae > Streptophyta > Magnoliopsida > Apiales > Araliaceae > Panax > Panax quinquefolius. Next base: position 62,901,202 of record CM035155.1, read on the forward strand.
ATATGAATAACTGTATCATCTCAATTATTGATTTAATAATATATAAATATTGACAATAATTGAATTAAATAACGTGAGATACTATGCAGTAATTACAGTAGCAATAATTGAATAAAATTGAGTGACTTCTCACGTAAGCATCAATAATCAATACCGTGTGCTACTATGTAACCACGTGTATTACTGTACTTTTAACACGGATATTTCAACAGTTAACGGTAAAACTTTTGCCGTTATTTTTATAAAAAGATATTTCTGTCGTTTTCTCATTCCGATAATAATTCTGTTGTGGGGCCACCAATAATTGTGTCGTCGTACGGATATTCCCCGACAAAAAGAATATTCCACCACCAAACAAATATTTTATAACAACTTGCATGCTTTGCAAAAATTATAAATATTACCCACAACTATAACATTATATCAAATCCACACCATAATATTCAAAAAATATATTTCGAGAAAAAAATTAATCTTTATTCATAAAATTTGGAGTCATACAATGATGATGTCGGCTTGAAATTATTTCACAATTTCTTCCTTGAATTCTAAACTCCACTTTGATTTTAATCGCCTGAGTTTTTGTTTGACTAGCTTGAATCCCTCTTTAATGGGTAAGCGATGAATGACGATTTCAATCGACAGACCAATCATGTCTTCATGAGACCACACAAACACATCCTTGAATTGGGTCAATAAAATAACTATGTCATTCCTCTAGCTTGGGGTAAGGTTCGTACCAATCTGGATTTTTTTGGGGTTTTCTGAGGTTATAAGGTTGTAGGAGGTGGTTTGATCAAGATTTGGCTTGGGTTTATCTTTGACCCATTCTTTGATCTCCTGAGGCACCACGTAGTCCTCTTATTCAATCTCCATTAAGTGAGAGTTCTAATTTACATCAAAGTTGCAGTCCTTATGAAGAATTGGCACTCCATCAGCAAGTTTAGATATATCTAACTTTAGAGTCCTGAAACAAAATGTTTTCACTTAATATATGAAACTGTTTAATCATACAAAGTGTTAGCATGGCATGACAAAAGCAACTGCTAATACTATGCAACAAAAGTAAGAAGTTATTGCTATCTACAGGGCAGAGGGGTTTTCTACCCTTTTTACCCTTGTTAGTAAATGCAAGGAATGCTGCTCCAATTGCCAAGGGTCAAGTTCTGGTGGACAGCTATGATGAAGGGTCGGTTATCGTCCTCCTCCTCTTGAATGATGACCATGACATCTGAGTAGCCGTCATCTAAGATATCCTTGTTCATACCATTGGTATGTGCTAGGAAGTACATCTTTGATAGCCGTCTTTATATGTCTTGTTTGAGCCTTTGATTCCTTTCCTCTATGTCTGGGTCTGGAATCAGGACTTCTTTCCCATTAACTGGTATCGGCTTAGGAAACAGCGTACCTACAATGGAGACTAGAATTTTCCTTGGAGGCTTTACAAAATCTGCATTTGTAAGTTTAGGCAGTAGCCTTGTAAATGAACGAACCGGTGTATGCTTATGCGGGTCCCTGTGACTGGACCTAGAGGAGTAACCTAGTTCGACTTTCCCATGTCTAGTTGGGAACTGGAATTGGACATTTTATTCCTTGTTGATTCTTTCCTAACCCTTTTCCTGGTTGGAAACCCAAGGATATCATCTCTTGATGGCCGACATTACTTTGGTGGAAACTCTGGGTTTTAGAGCTGAGCCCTAATGGGTTGATAGTGAGTGTTGCTCACCTCAAGGGCTTGGAAGCTGACATGCTCAACTTCTTCATTAAAACTTATGAGAGGTATATCACTTTGGACAGGATATTCTGGCTCAGCTTTGACAGTGACCAGATTACTATTGATGATATACTTAAGTTGTTAATAAAGAGTGGATGGGACGACTCCCGCCATGTGGATCTAAGGTCTTCCTGTAATAACCAGGATTTTCAAGTCTCTTTATGTATATACATTATTGATATTTAAAACTTTGTGCTATATAGTGATTTAATATGTGATAACATATGTGAAGTGGTGCATGGCTAAATAAACATATATACTATAGTTATGGATATATACATTTATAGATTACATTAAAAATGAAAGCTTCATAACCTAATTATACATTAGGTGAGATGATTGAATAACCAACGGGTTATTGTAATATGGAATGGCTAGTATTTAATATGTATACTAACTTAAATGGGTAATTTTATTATTTCAAGTGATTAATAAATTTAAACCTAATTTTAGTAAACCTAATTAGGTTACAAGTTAAAGAGATATGTGTAAGTAATTAAATTCCATAAGAGTGGAAATGGAAATCCTAAATAAATAATTAGGGTAATATATATTAAAATTGTTAAACTATGTTTATTACATAGCCCAAAATAATTAAAGGAGAAGCCTTTAATTATGTTTATTACATAGCCCAAAACAATTATATATATATATAATGCTCTCTCTAGTTTTTGTTCTCTGCCTTCTCTCTAAATTTTCAGTCTCTGGTTTAGTTCTTCTTCCTTACTCACCAGTTATTGTTTGATCCCTTCCACCCTTCCGTCCTCCTTCTCCTTCCTTGTTTCACTCTTTCTCACTTTGGTCGCCTCTCCTCTCCCCTCTCTTTCTCTTCTTTATATTTGTTTCCATTATGGTTAGTCATAACCATCTCTTAGCAGGGAACTCAGTTAGTAGTCCTTCAAATGACCTCTTTGCTGAGTTTGGTGTTTCTCGACCGAGCTCTCTGGCCTCTCTACCTACTTTGGTTGGTGTCGAGGATATGGGGGAGTCAGATCCTTTTCTGGGTAATACGGGTCCAATCATAAGCTCAGATGACTCTACATCTAATGCTTTGTAATCTAAACTAGATATCGGTCAGGTGATGGGAGCAAATGCTAGAGAAATTTTCTCGGCTGCCCAACATTTCTCTCAAAAAGATAAGGAGGAAGCAGTGTTTGAAATGAAGAAAAACATGCATTTAATATCTTTTCTAACTGCTCATTGGGTTACTTCAAATGATGTTCAGGAATTCTTGTCCGAGGGTAAGAGGGTTAACTTCCAGAATGCACACATGATTTCTGAGATTAATCCTAACCATCGTACCTCCAAGGAACCTTTCGGTTCTTCTCTAGGCGCTACTCTTCAATAGGTCAAGTGTGTTGGTGAAGATGCTAGGCTGGGTGGCATTGCACCATTGAATCCTCTGGCTACTGAGGCTGGTGGAAGCTCAAGGCTGGTGGAATAGGCACGGTCTCCCACATCCTCATGTTCTGTCAATTTTGGTCTCCTAGTGTCAACTATGCCTTCAAATTCAAAAGCTCCAGCTTCTTCCCTCGAGGAAGGGGAAATACCTGCCCAAGGTGAGAAAGTAGCCTCCAAAACTTGGTGTGATGTGGTAGGTAAAACCACTATCAGGGCTACTAGGTAACTTACGTACCACCCTCTTACTTCTGATGATGGGGAATTGTCTGTCATACCTCCTGACGACATGCTCCTAAGAGGCAACCAGATCTAGGCAGCTAGTCTAGTGGGGTATTTTCTTTCATTCATCTCTTCCCTATAAAGTAGTCGAGCCCTTAGCTTGGAGACTTTGGAGTCATCTTGGGCTTTCCCATGTTTTCCTGCACAACAAAGGTTACTATATTTTCAAATTTAATTCAGCTTCGGACTGTGACAATGTTTTGGCATCAGGTCAATTGCACTTTACTTCTAAAGTCATGGTCCTACAGAAATGGAAAGAGGGGGTCATGTTTGCAAAAACCGAGTGCACTTCAGTTCCAATTTGGGTAAAACTTAGCAATATTCCTCTTTCTATTGGTCTGATGAAGGCATTAGTTACATTCCTAGAGCTATTGGTAAACCACTCTTTACGGATGAGATGACAACTAAAATGAGTTCCTGAACTTGGCTAGAGTTTGCATTGAAATCAAGGCTTCTTTTTCCTTTCTTCCTTCTATTCGTGTAGCCACAAAGCAAGATTACTCTTTGAAGTACTCATTTGAATCTGTTGAGGATGAATACCAGAACAAACCCCCCTCATGCCCTAAATGCCTTGTGTTTGGACACTCTCCTCTCAAGTGTCCCAAAGCCAACTACAAGTGGATTCCTAATGATACAAGGGCTGGTACAAATGATAACATGCAAGTAATAATGGATGGTCATGCAATGGTGACAAATATTATGCAAGCGACTATTGGAACTGGTTCTGCTGAAAATCCACGGTCTGGGTTTGCTTTGCAAGCTACTGGTGGGTCTCCTAAGAATGATTGGGTAACAGTTGGTAGGGGAGCAAAATCTAGATCTGTTACTCCTATTTCTAGCAAAGCTATGATCATCTCCAACAATTTTGCACCAATGGCTCAAGCAGATCACTTAATTGACTCGGACACTGATTCTCCTGTTACTATGAACCCTCTTCTTGTTAATAAACTCAAGGTGATAGATGAAAAGGAAGGGAAAGACCTCAAGAACAAACAAATTTTAGGTATGGAAAATCCTAAGGCTGCTAAGAAGAGAAATGGCAAGGGTAAAGTTGGTAACACCCCACCACCATCAATTTAACTATGTTAGCCTCCTATAATATTAGAGGATTAAATAAAAAGCCTAAAAAGGCTTATATTAAGCAAATTATAGCAGATTATAATATTTCCATTCTTGGCTTAATTGAGACTAGAGTTAAGCATTCTAAGGCTCCAAAAATTTCCAAAAATCAGTGTATTAACTGGGAATGGGCTTTCAATTAGGACTTCCATAGTAAAGGTAGAATTTCCGTAGGATGGAATTCTCTCCTTTGCAAATTGGATATCCTTTTTGTTTCCTCCCAAATGATCCATTGTAAAGTTCAATCTTTAGACTTCAATAGTTCTAACTTCTTGGTTTCTTTTGTGTATGGGCTTAATACTTATACTGAACGGAGGATTCTATGGAATGATCTGGTCACTCTATCCCCTACTGAGAGTTGGTGTTTAATGTGAGATTTTAATGTCATAAGGGATCTACAGGAGACAAATCAACCAGATGCTAACTGGGATGTTGGGAAAAAGATTTCAAAGATTGCACCACTTACATTGGTGTGGATGATATTCGTGCAACTGGACCTGTGTTTACTTAGTGGAACAATCAACATTCTCAACCAGTCCACAACAAACTTGATAGAGCCATGGGGAATTTTGGATGGTTCTCAACGTTTGATCTATCAGAAGTTACATTTGCTCATCGTGGACTATCTGATCACTCCTTGGTATTACTCAACACTGGTATTAAGTTCACTAAACAATGGAGGCACTTTCAATATTTCAACCACATGTCCCTTATTGATGGCTTTCAGGAAGCTGTCCAATTGGCTTGGGATACCCATTTTAATGGGAACCCCTTCTATGTCTTCTATAAGAAATTGAAATGCACCAAGAAGGCCCTAATTTCTCTCAACATAATAGTGGGTAACTTGGCCACCTTGGTTCAAACAGCAAGGGATGACCTCCACTCGGTTCAGTCCCTTCTCCATGACAATCCTTATGACCTGAACCTTTTGGTTAGGGAGGTGAATTGCTCAAAGCAGCTTTGGCAAGCTATAGATAGGGGGGAAGTCTTAATGAAACAGAAATCTAGAGCTACTTGGTTGGCTTTAGGAGATTGAAATTTAGAATATTTTGCTAATATGATGAAGCAGAGATGGAATTCTAATAAAATTCTATCGGTTCTAAATGTTGATGGAATTATGGTGCGTAACAAGGACCAGATTGAGTTAGTTGTTGTGGGATACTTCTCTAACTTATTTTCAGATTCTGCCTCTAATTATGAAGGGTTTACCAACTTTGGCATCCTTCCAACCAAGTTGATTGACCCAACTCAAGCCTCTCTTCTAAGTACTCCTATATCTGATTCTGAGGTCTTCAAGGTGCTTAACTCCATGAATCGCAACAAGAGGCCTGGATCGGATGGTTTCAACGTGAATTTCTTTATTAGTTGTTGGTCCATTATTGGGGATGTTTTCACAAAGGCGGTACATTATTTTTTCACCTCTAGCCGGCTAACCAAAGGGATAAATTCCACAGCGTTGGCCTTGATTCCCAAATGTTCTAATCCAACTGCCATGGCTGATTTTTGCCATATCTCTTGTTGCAATACTATCTAGAAATGTATAGCCAAAATCCTTGCAAATAGGCTAAAAGTGGTTCTGCCTCTGCTTATTGATCAAGCACAGTGGGCTTTTGTAAAAGGCAGGAGCATAAGTGATAATATACTCTTGGCACAAATCTCTTCCAAGGTTACACCAGGAAATCTGGTCCTTCCCGTTGTGCCCTCAAGATTAACTTAAGGAAAGCCTTTGACACGGTTTGGTGGGAGTTTCTTCTAGATGTCCTTAAAGTTTATCAATTCCTGTCTATCTTCATCGGTTGGATTAAGGCATGTATTACCTCTGCCATGTTCTCCATTAAGTTGAATGGGACACTTGCAAGATTTTTTTATAGTACTCCTGGGCTTCGTCAAGGAGATCCCCTCTCCCCATTTCTCTTTGTTCTTGTGATGGAAATGCTCTCCTTAAAACTCAAACAAGGAACCTCTGCTCATGAGTTTGACTTCCATTGGAAGGCCAAAGCTTGCCATATTACCCACTTACTATTTGCAGATGACATCCTCGTCTTCTGCCATGCAAGCCTACCTTCGGTCAATATTATTAACTCTTGCATACTATCATTCTCACTTTACTCAGGACTGATCCCTAATTCGCATGAAAGTCAATGTTACATCTCTAACACTGATCCTTCCACCATGAGTAGTATACTAGCTGTGACGCCCCCAAAATAGGTATACATCACCCATCTTGACTCGCCAGATACATGGTACAAAATTCAAATACAACTTAATAATACAACTGTCGTGTAAAATACGACAAAACATAAACTGAGAGTTTAAATAAGAATGTTGCCATCTAGACAATATCCACACTCAAAGGAGTCCTCATTACATTTATTGCCACACTATTTAACAGAATAGTGAGGACTACTAATATTATCATCTGGACCGTCACTCCGTTCCCCAACTAGTCCCGGCTACGTTCTCATTTCCTGAAGAGAATAGTGAAAGAAAGGGGTGAGCTCAACTAGCCCAGTAAGAAATATTATGACTAAGATAATGCAAAATAAATTATCATTAGTCTTCAAAAATGTTAAACTGATAAAATATAATACATATCAAGTTTAACTGCAGTGGAACAAGCAATCCATTAGAAGAGTCAAGTAGAGAATAAAATCTACTATCATCTATGATTTAAAAAGTTTTCATCAATTTTTATCGCTGAGACTCAGCTTAATAAATAAACCACATCATCGAATCATCCCTGCACTACGGGCCAAAGATATTCATTAAATCATCAATGGCCATGACTATACCGAATAATCCTTGGTCATAATCATACCAAAAACTGTCCATCAATGTACTACAGGCCACTGAGGATTTTTACCACATCATTCGTCACATTACAGCCATGACTATACCGAATAATCCCTGGTCATAATCACACCAAGTCCATCTATGCACGTAAGCCAAAGATGACTTTTATCACAATATAAACATTAGAATGATGACAATGATATAAGCATTAATCAAATTAAGACAAGGATAAATATTAAAGACTTTATATTTATCCAAATATTATCAATCACTTAATAAACTCATAATCTAATATTATTAATATTATAATAATATTTTAATCACTTCTTAAACTTATAAACAACTTATTTCAATTGTTTATACTTTACCAAAAAATGCATTTAATCATTCAAAAATGCCATACTCATAAGATTTCATCACCAATGATCAAATCCTTTATCAAAAATCTGAGATATACCCTATATAGGATTTTCAAGCCATAAAATACTATTTTCCAACTTTGTTACTTCACATAACATATTTAACTCATATGTTCATAACTAAACCATTTTCATGAAAATACCAAATCGATCCCCAAAATATTTTTTTTTGGGATTTAGCAGAATATAGTCCCATAATGAACATATATTTTTCTTGAATTTTTAAAATTCATTTACTATTTTTCAAAAATCAATTTCTAATTAATTCCTTAAGAAATTAGCTACCTCAAGTTTAACTCCAAAAACTCCCAAATCTTGGCAGGATCTTACACATGTTAACGTGAGCTTCCAGTTTAAATTTCATGGTCATTAAAGTTATAAAACTCCAGTTATAGCATTTTTTGTCAGAAAAACCTAAATATTGAAATAGTCATAACTTGCTCATTTTAAGTCGGAATGAGCTCATTTTTGGACAGGACATACTTTATACCATATATTTCCATGTCCCAAAAGGCCGAAATTTTCTCACAAATTAAGTGGCCGAAACAGCCCTTTTTAAACTTCTCGGCAAGAGCTTTTTTGGTATTTTCAATTTTGACTCCTTTGCTAAAATCAGTCCACACGAAAATCTACAACACCTTTTCAGTGATTCCACTTGGATAAGTTAGAAAACTCATAGATCTAACTCTAGGACTAGACCACACTCAAAAGTTCGAAATATAATAGGAGATATGGTCAATTGAATTTCATATTCCATTTTCACTAAAATCTAATTTTCAACCCTTTGTGATTTCTAAGAAACTTTCCTGTGTTCACATAATAACCATCATAACTCATCATGACAATGACATAATAATTCAATAAAACAAGTTCAAGAATAAATTTTAAAGATTTATAAGTTAATTTATCCTGAACTCAATAATGTCCAAATTGTCAACATGATACTGCTTTGTGAAAAAAATTTAAGAATGCTCAGAAGAATATTTCCATGAAAAGATACTGGATGAAGCGCAAATATCCAGGATATTCTACTAATTTCATGGAGTATAGAAGCCAAAACTTTAACCAACTGAGTATAATAGAATATATGAAACTGCAAATGGATTTTCACCTCTATGCGGTAATCCACGTATACAGATCATTTCCACAATTTAATAAGGAATGAATACAAAGGATCATTCACCATGCATGTGGTAATCCACATAGACAAGTTATTCCAATAGAATAATAAAGAATGGAATAACAGAAGGATTCACCATACGTGTGATAGACTGCACAAATAGGTTATTCCCAACAGAATAATAAATAATAGAACCAGGTCATGCGTAAACACACCAACAGGATATTCCAACAGAATAATAAAGAATGGAATAACAACAGAAATCACCATACATGCGATGAAGCCGCATGCAGTTATTCAATAAAATAATAAATAATGGAACCAGTCCCAAAGAAACGCACGTATGATAGGATATTAAACAAAATAATAAATAATGGAACCGAGTTCAAATTTTAAACGCTTAGCAGATGTGATATTCGATGTAATAATAATGAACAAAATAATAGAAGAATTTCACCATGTATAGAGATTGCATAAATAAAAGTTATTCCAACATAATAATAAAGAATGGAATAACATAAGAATTTCACCATGTATGTGGTACTTCGCATAACAGGTTATTCCAACAGAATAATAAAGAATGGAATAACAGAAGTTCTCTTCATGAATACGAAAGAATAACACCCCTTACCTTGGAACAAACTTGATATAGGAGTAGTGAAGTAGCAGAATACTTTTCTTCTTTCTCTCTATAGTTTCTCTCTCTAGAGTTTCAATGAATTCGTAAGAAAGAATGAAGGAATGAGCTTCTATTTATAGTAGAATGGACTGAATAGTAACTAATTCCTGAACTGTCCAGATTAATTTACTTTTAAACGGACGGTCCAGATTGGTTTACTAATAAAAAAAATCTTTTAAATAAAATATAATATATTCTATTTATAATCTAATAAAACGAATAACTTTATAAAAGTATTCATTTTATATAAAAAGATTTTACTATGTAAACACTATGCGAGCCATTATACAAACACTATACATAATAAAATATAATATATTCTAATTATTGTCTAATAAAATAAATAACTTTATAAAAGTATTACATTTTTATATAAAAAGATTTTACTATGCAAAACACTACGCATAATAATAGATATAATATATTCTATTTATAGTCTAATAAAACGAATAACTTTATAAAATATTCTTTTTATATAAAAAGTTTTTCTGCTTTTTTATTACATGAATAATACTAATAAAACAAAACTTTATCATCATTATTATAATTCACACTATTAATCGACTGTGTCGTTCTGTGAAAGAGGGGCTTTCAATAAGGATTTCTCCTATCATGCCGCAATTAGGTGACCAAACCTCTCCTTGGCAGAACTTCTAGACATCGTTAATATTGCAAATAATAATATTAATAACTCTGTCATCTCAATTATTAATTTAATAATATATAAAATATCGACAATAATTGAATCAATTAACGTGAGATACTATGCAACAATTACTAAAGCAATCATTGAATAAAACTGAGTGACTTCTCACGTAAACATCAATAATCAATATCGTGTGCTACTATTCAACCACGCATATTACTGTACTTTTACTACCGAGTAGTTTAACAGTATTAACGGTAAAACTTATGTCGTTATTTTCATAAAAATATTTTTGTCGTTTTCTCAATCCGACAATAATTCCGTTGTGGGGTCCACCAATGATTGTACCGTCGTACGAATATTCCCTGTTAAAACAAATATTCCCTGACCAATCGAATATTATATAACAACTTACATCCTTTGCAAAATTTATAAATACTACCCACAACTATAACATTATCTCAATTTCACACCATAATATTAAAAAAAATATTTCAAGAAAATTAAATCTTTATTCATAAAATTTGGGATTTTACACTAGCACTGCTGGGATTTCCGCTGGGCTCCTTACCTACCAAATTCCTTGGGGTCCCATTACTATCTCAAAAGCTATCTTATGCCTGTGTTCCTCTTGTACAAAAGATTACATCACATATTTCTTCCTGGACTTCCAAGGTCCTTGCCTATTCCGGTTGACTTCAGTTGATAAGGTTTATTCTTTGTTCATTTCAAACCTACTGATGCAAGCATTTTATGCTCCCAAAGGTTGTTCTTTGAGAGATTCACTCTCTCCTAGGCAGATTTTTGTGGAAAGGGCCAACCCTATGTAAGTTTGGAGCTAAAGTGGCTTGGTCTTAAATCACATTACCCACTCGTGAAGGGGGATTAGGCATAAAAAACATCTTTGATTGGAACGCTGCCTTACTGATACAACACTTCCTCCATATTATCAATCATGCTACTATGTCTCTTTGGGCACAATGGATTCAAGTCACACTCTTGCAAGACAAGTCTATATGGTAGCTTAAGGTAGGCAATGACTGCTCTTGGACTTGGAAACAAATACTAGAATTTTATCCCTCCGCTCTTCAACATCTGAAGTATATTATTTGCAATGGAAATCAGAACTCTCTTTGGTATGATCCATGGTTGAATGGAGCTTCCATCAATCCTTCTACCACGTTACTGTCCAATTTAGGTATTCCTTCTTCTGCCAAGGTTAGCCACATCATCTCATACTCATTATGGAATCTCCCAGCTAACAATCATCATGAAGTTATAATTTTTTGACAGCAAATTCTTCAAATTCCCTTTCCATCTTGGCAGTATGATCAAATTTTGTGGGATGTGCATGCTATTCCAACAGTAAAGGCCAACCAAATTTGGGAATCAATTCGGGCTAGGTCTCCATTGGTGCCTTAGAGCTCTATCCTTTGGCATAAACTTCATGTACCTAGATACTCTTTTCTTTTGTGGCTCGGGTTCCTAAGGAAACTTTCTACAAATGACCGAACCAAACATTACACGGGCCGAACATGGAATTGTCCTCTATGCAACCAACACCCTAAAACTTTTGAGCACTTATTCTTTGAATGTACCTACTCTTCGGTTATCCTAAAGAGTGTGTTAGACTTAGGGAATTGGACTTCTATCCCAATAACATGGGACGCTCTTATTGGCTACCTCAAAAACTACCAACGCACTAATCTAACCAAGAACATATTGAGTTTTATTGTTGCCATCTGCTTTTACAAAGTATGGGAGGCAAGGAACACAAAGATGCACAAGGGTACCACTATTCCACCTCAGTCCCTTGTAAAGGACACTATAAATTTGAATAAATCAAGACTCTCTTCTTGTAAATCCTTCATCAAGGCCACTACTTGTAATCACTATTGTAATTGGTGGTTAACTCCCTAGTCTGCTGTGTTATGAGGGCTAATTTGAGCTGTTGTTGCCGCTCTTGAGGTTCGGCTGGGCACTTATAGCTTCAACTCTAATTTCTCTTAGCTGTTTCTTATGCTTCGGGCTTAAGCTTTTGTTGGGATTCTCGATTTTTTGGCTCTTAGGGACCGGCAGATACTATTTCTGCTTTAAAGGGATAGTGTTGCTTGGGAATGAATTGGGATGGACTTCTGCTATCACCAAGCCAAGATTAGAATATCTACATGTTCTCCTTTCTAACTACTAATAGTCATTATTTATGTAATCTACTTATATTTAGCTCGTTGGTTTCTGGTATAGTCTCCTTGTATAGCTTCCTCATATTGGGCATGTCCACAGATGATGTAGCTATATTTTTGGGGTATGCCCCTTGCCTTTGTAAATTGGTTCCTTTAATACAAACAAAATTTAACAAAAAAAAATTAAAGGAGAAGCCCAAAAGAAATAAAATGCAAGTCCATACATTGCCCACTTGATTAAGGGTATTTTAGACATTTGATTAATCAAATTTATGCATTAAAATAAAAGCAAAAAGGAGGTTTATTGGGCATATATATAATCGGCCACCTTAGCCTTTTAAGGCAAAAATATAAAGCTAATTAAGTTCCTTAAATAGAAGTTCGTACACACAATGACAAGTGTGTAATGCTCTCATTGGTGGAAAATCTAATTAGCATCCTTAATGGCATGATTAGGAAGAGATAAGGCTAAACCTTTTATCCAAGGGACAAAAAGAACATGGGGGATATTAGCATTCCATTTCATTTCACCACATTCATTTCATTGCCATTTCATTCTCCACCATTCCTCTTCTTCTATTTTCTCCCAACTAGCAAAATACAAAGAGAGAATGAGAGAGAGGTAGGTTCAAAAATCGGGGAGGAGAAGAGAAGGGAGTTGTTCATGCATCCCAAGTTATTAACTTACTTTGGAATGAGAAGGAAGACATTCCACAAGACAAGGTAAGAAATAATCAAACTCTAGTTTTATATTTTGTATGTTTTATGTGATCTTGTGAGAGATTCATGAAAGTGCAAGTTCTAATAGGATAGAGTCTTATATGAATGATAAATCTTGAGTATAATATGTTTAACTTGCTCATCTATGTAAGTTTGTGTTAGAAATTTGGAAAAAGGAAACTAAAGAAGTTTTTAGGAATAATTTATTTAAAATTGGTGATCTATGCTTTTTATTTTGAAATCTACAAATGGTTTTTTGTGATTTTGTTTCTTGGTATGCTATAACTATGAGTTAAGAGCAAAACCTCTTTTGAAGCATGTAAAAATGTTAAAAAATGAGCAAGATATGGAATTAGTACCAAAACACTCCAACTATGAACTCATGTGCAAGAATAGTCATTTCTGGGCTAAATTTCGGGAGCAAAATAGATCCAAATTTGATGTTTGTTTAATGAAAATTGTATTTAGGGAAGATACGAATCCAACGAGTCTGATTAGACCCAAATCAGAGTTGTAGATTTCATTTTATTCATGTTTTAGTGAAGGACCCCAAATTTGGAAAAAAAAATAAAAAATTTAGAAAACCTCATCGTCGATTCAACCATTCTACGTAGGCAAATTTTCCAAATAAACGGGTCGACACTTTTTTGTGGGTTAGGTGGCGGTTCTTGGACCCAAATTTTCCTAAAATTTTGAAGAATATTAAGATATTTAAGTCACAATTGTTCGGGACTGTTATAAAATTATTGAGTAATTAGTGGTTTAAACTCATTTAAAATCATTTAAAACTTACTAATTTATAATTTTTAATGCCATTAAATGATTATTAAACTAATTACATATAATTTGAATGTAATTAACTATTTAATTATTATCTAAGTTGTTTTAGGTGATAATTAAGTAGAGATAGTATTAATAAAGTAATTATTAATTATTTAATTAAAGATTATATAATAAATAGAGTTAAACCATTGATTAATATTAAATAATGATTAAATAATGCTTAAGTACAATTATGTAATAATGTAATTACCTATTTACATTAACATAAAATTTATAAAATAATTATTTATTATTTAGTTAATATTAAATAATAAATAAGAACAAATGATAATTAATTAATTTTAGATTAATAAGAAAGAATAATTAAAGACTTGTGAAGTGAATTAATTATTTATTTTTCAAGGATAATTAATTAATTAATTAAATGATAAATAAGAACAAATGATAATTAATTATTCTTAGATTAATAAGAAAGAATAATTAAAGACCTTTGAAGTGAATTAATTATTTAAGGATAAATAATAAACTAAATAAGGACAATGTTAATTAATTGTTCATTTATTAATAGTAATGAATAATTAAAGATCTATGTGTATATTGTGATTGAATTATTTGCTAGATAATAGCATACGTAAGCATATAGACGTACAATTATACGCATTACTAGTTAGTAGTGTGACACCCCCAAATCCGGGTTACCTGACCCCCAAGTTTGGTGCTTACGATCCACAATATAAATAACATTTAACTACCCATTTAATTTATAAATAGTAACATACACATCATTAACTGATATATTTAATACATTACCTCAGGTTCTCTAACCTTAACATTATAAACATACCCTTTAGATATACAAAAAGTGTTTACAAGTATAACATAATAATAATGCTATTCATAACTAATTTATTACAATGCCTTTGCCTTTATCCTTCGCAGCACCTCCTGCAACTTCTTCCTTAGCTGAAATATTTTATTTAGCAAGGGTGAGCAACAAATTTGCCCCGCAAGTTAAGATATACAGTGAATGAATAATAATCAGAACAACATACTATGTATTTTGATAGAATAAAACTAAAGTTCGGGGAACTTTGAAATAGCTGAGCAAAACTTTAATTATTAACAAGTCTTCTCGCATTCTATGCAACAATAATCCGATAATGAAAGAGTGCTTTCAAAGTTTCTACGATATTCTATTGAATAATCAAGAATCAATTCTACGCATTAACAAAGTGGAATGTTTTTCAGATTTATGTTGAGCGATCCATTAGATCTTGAACTTCTCTTCTCGGGTATCTATCAAAGATTTACTTTGATATATACTCAGGTGTATCAGATAACCATAAAGATTAAATCATACACCTCTGTAAGTACTTAGAGCTGGCCAACTCCTTGTACCCTATATTATGCACAATACTTAACTCGCGCGCAATGATCGAATATACGATCAAAAATATTCCCTTTATATAAAAGGTTGTTCTTCTCAGTCTCAGAATCAAGATTTCATTTAACAACGAAATTCAATGATTTTAATATCTAATCACTTCTCTTCTTAAACCTATCAAGTTTTCTTTTTTGATCTAGCCGATACAACTGGCATTGATCTATCAATAATAATTAAATTCTCTTCTCTTCTCTTCTCGAACCTATCATGTTTTAACAAATGTTCGTCTAGCCAGAATAATTAGCTAAGACATTTGTCAACATAATTCGACAATGAACAGGAATTATATGTACTGTCAATATTAGCTTCTACAGATATGAGTATCCAACAACAGTAATTCTACGAATATATATTTTCCGAGTCAGTAATTCAATTTGAATTATTAAACATGCACTAACTGCGAATAATCAATAATAAATTCTTGGACGTGGTCTAATTAACAATAATTAACCATCATAATAAATAAACAATATTAACTCAAGGTTGAGTTAAGAAACTTGACTTTTCCGCTGATTATAGCTACACAATAAACTTATCTGCTTTCGAAAGACCTATAGCCATTAATATCGGTCTCACAATTAGCACAATATTTTATAACACACAACACTGTAATTTACAGTTAATCTTCTCCTAGACACATTACCACATAGTCACATCGGTGTTTATAATCAATATAAACACTTAACAAGTCTAACTATTTCGGTCTGGTTGGACTTCGGTCCATTCTCGGTGTTCTTGTCACCCTATGCGACAATTAACATAGTTATTGTCAATTAAATTCGGTATCTAAGCTTCAATATTAATTTAGATAAGTCAATTATCGTTAATAATATTTTTCGGAAGCTTTTAACAATTTATAAGCAATTATTATAATTCATAATAATTTTTCAAACACTTAAATCATTTTTAAATGATTTAATTATTAAATAATCTTATCATCATTAATATTTAATAATATAAAAATATTAATAACATACTTGTCAAAATATTAAAGTTATTATTAATAACTTAAAATAATTTTAAATCATCAATATTCTACTTAAATGATTTTTAGAGTAATTAAAATCATTTTTAAATCATCACAATTAATATTTAAATATTAATGAAATTATCATCCAAATATTAAAAGTCATTAATTATAACTTCAAATATTTTAAAATCATTTTTCTCATTTTTAAATGATTTTTAAATCAATAAAATCATTTTAATTTATTTATTTATTATTATAATTAAATAAATCCAATATCATTAATATTAATTTATTAATGAGAATTCTCCAAAAATATTGAAAATTATATTTTATAATTCAAAATATTTTCTAGCGATTTATTCTCATTTAAAATAATTTTTATAATATTAAAATCATTTTTATCTTATTTATTTAATAAAATAATTAAATAACTATAATATCATTAATATTAAATTAATAATGAAAATTCTCTAAAAATATTAAAAGTTATATTTTATAACTCAATATTTTAAATACATTATTCTTATTTAAAATGATTTTTATATAATTAAAATCATTTTCTCTAATTTATTTAATATACTAATTAAATAACTTAAATATCATTAATATTTAAATAATTATAAATATTAATGAAAAATATCCCAATTAATCAAAAATTATTTTTAATGATTAAAAAAAAAATTAAAACCATTTTTGTTAATTTTTAGAATTTACTTCTATTTTTAATTAATTTTCATAAAATTAGAAAATAAAATAAATAAAAACCGTCGTTAAAGCCTATAGCGATACTTGTCTGTCGTCTTAGGTGTTCTTGGCATCAAGAACACTGTCATACCAGTCTCAAGGATGCACGTTTGACCGTTCATAAATCTTTGTTCCAACATGATATGTACAATCTAAAACTTAGATCTTATAGTGTTTATGTAACACTACAATTAAAACCAATAATATCGGACATAAAACAAAACAACAAGGAGATCTGATCTCCCAAAGTCATTTGTCGAGTATCACTTTGGGTTTTCGGGTAACCCGAAACCTAGCGATCACAACATGCCATATTAAGGCTCGATTATTATAGTGTTCTAATCATGCTTCATATGATTTCTTGGTTCATACTCGTAGTATACATGATAAGGAACATATATAAATCAACAGATTAGATTAACAACAACACATTTGCCAGATACAGCTTGGTCAAACTATCTCAGACGTCCTGTTCTTATGGTTTCTGGAAATTCCAGAAACGTGATCCCTGTTCGACTAGCCTATTTTGACCACTTATAAAACTCGATATGTTGATGTTTTAAAGGATCTTAAGGCATGGGTCTACGGTCCAGACAACAGGCTACACATTGACTACAACAACATCAACAAACAACATAAACACTGACAGATCAAAGCGGTACAAAAACTTGTTCAGACACTAGTAAACCATTTCTGGGTTACCCATATTGTACTCGATCATGGTTGGTCAACCGACTTTGACTGATTATAACTCGAAATTTGGACATTAAACAACTGTTATTTCCCTTTCAGAACAAAGAGCTCATACCAGACTACTGATCCATAACATAAAACAACAAAAATCACAAACGAGCAAGGATTTGTGGCCACTGACATTCGGTTGTCAGACCACATTTCAAGCTCAAGAACAGTTTTGAAAAAATCATCATTTTAAGACACTTTGATGTTATAGATCCATGATGGATCAACATAGATCATGTAAAAATATCATATAACACCTGATTAAACACTTAAACACGAATTTTTACAAAGCATGCAAGATCAAATTGAAACTTAGGGTTTATACCTCTCTTGACCAATCCTTGATCTTAGATCTCCAATATGATATTAGGTGATCTAGGGCCTATTTATGTGATTGAGGAACTTGTAAGATTCGAAGGTTTTGTGAGAAAATGAGTTGGTGAGAGCTTGGATACAAAATAAGCTAAATACATGCACTTTCTCTCTCTAAATTATATATAAGATGATATACTGCACAAGATCTGATGTTGCTGGACTGATTGCTGGAGATTTTGAGCTACTAATTCAACATAGTAGGTTACCAACTAAAGTTGCTAGCAATTTCTACAAGTCACTAATTAAAGAAATGAAAAAGGGCATTTTGGTCTTTTTCCTTCTAAATTTAATGGCATACTTGACATTGTTCAAACCTTTAGGGTTTAACCCTAAGGTTCTAACCTTTAGGTTTTACACTTTAGTTTCTAAAATTTCCAAATTAGGGTTTTAATTAGAAAAATAAAATTTCTAAAGTATAATTAGGGTTTGTAAAATAGAAATTAAGATACTAAAATATAATTAGGGTTTTATAATCATATTTAAGTATAATAAACACCTTAGGCTTGCCAATTAGGATTAAGGTTTCCTAATTTAGGGTTTAGGAATCTCGGATATGAAATTAGGGTTTCCCGACATTCAATTAGGGTTTTTAATTGCACATTAGGGTTTCTAATCCTGATATTAGGGTTTCTAATCTCATATTAGGGTTTATAAATTTTAAACCTTATCTGATCAATCATTGATTAAAATTTCTATACAGTACAAACACGTACTCATCAGTATAATTATTTTAATTGCATTTTCTATCGAATCCCTATCCAAAAATTTGGGTTAGGGTTTCTAAAGCTGTTAAGCACAACTCTACTCTAATTTCTCAGTCAATAAACAAATTGACCATACCTTGAGACTCGTATCATGGATACACAGTATAATATTAACAGTCAATATTAATAAAAAAAAATATTCAAAAAATTTAGATTATTCGAAATCCCAAGTTATTACATTCACCGCTCTTTAAAAGGATTCCGTCCTCGGAATCACCGCTTTCTCAGCCTCTACAATCTTTTAAAGTTATAGCATCAATTCATTTTTATCCACACAATATTAATTTTTGTTTCAAATTCTAACATGTGACTTGAATCTATAAAAGAAAACAATTCACCGCAATATCTAACCAAAATTACTCGCGTAATTAAATTTCTAAATGAAATCGTTACCTGTTGTCACCTCCTGAGTAGCCACTGCATCTTGCACCATCATGTTGAATGTACGGGCCGTTGGTCTTCCTGGCTGTGTAGGTCCTCGAATTGCCAAGGTTCCGCTACCGGGTCCCTTGTTGACACTTTCCTTTTCCGCATTCTTCTTTGGACAGTTCCTAACCAAATGATCAGTCGATCCACATGCATAACAACCTTGAATCTTCTTCGGACTGGGATAATTGGGTGACATGTGTCCCTCTTGCCCGTAGTTATAACAGACTCCCTTCTTCTTCAGACATACTCCTGGATGGTTCTTTCCACATGTCGCACAAGGCTCTCCTTCTTTCTTATTCCCTTCAGTCTTACTACCCGATTGGGTATTCTCACTCCACTTCCTTTTGTTTGGGTTACTACCACCACTGATTCCTCCATCATTGGTCTTCTTCTTCTTCTTCTCTTGATGAAATCGAGATGTAGCTTTTCTCCCTTCTTCAGTAATTAACACTTTTTCCAACAAAGCCGTGAACGTATTGATCTGTAACACAGCTACTTTATTGTAAATCCCTGGCTTCAATCTATTCTCAAATCTTCTCGCCTTTCTTGCTTCTGTGTCCACCTGATGAGGTGAAAATCTCCTAATTCATTGAATTTAGCAGCGTATTCAGAAACAGACATATTCTCTTGCTTCAGCTCTAAAAACTTTACTTTCATTCAAGATTGCATACTTGATGAAAAGTAATTCTCAAAGAATAATTCCTTGAATCTAGTCCAAATTACTATAGTTGTACCAGCTCGCGACTGATTCGTCTCCCACCAGTAATTGGCTTCTCCCTTCATTAAGTATGTCGCAAAAACTATCATCTGCTCTTCTGTCACTCACGCAATGATGAATGCTTTCTCCATCTCTTTCACCCAAGTTTGGGCTTCAATCGAATCCGTGGTTCCCTTAAATTTCGCCAGTCCTACCGCTTTAAAGTCCTTGAAGTTAGCCAATCCATCAGCTGGCTAATTTCTCGCTCTTCCTCTTGCTGGAGCTCTATTTTCTATAGCTTCGGCTATCATATTTGCAAAGTTTTGCATTGGGTCCACCTGACCTCCTTCATTATTCACTGACTATTTTTCTCTTTGATTTTGATTTTTTCGTCTAGGCGGAATGATCTGATTTAAATAAAAATCTTATATTAATTCACTTTCTCTATACAAATTCTTAACACAATAAGAATTCAACACATAGTTCTCATATAATCGCATATTTATTCAAATAGCACATAGTACATATAGTACCTAACACATATTACTATCCCTTTAAAATAATTTTTTAGGATTAACATACTCAACTTTAGAAAAAGTTGCAATTCTCTAACTTTGCACAAAAGTTGTTCTTTACCATTCTCACATAGCTATTACCAGTTCGTCAAACTTACCACACTTATGAGTTCAGTAACTTGCCACAATTATATGAGTGTATGAACTTATCTTAGTTAGACCTTTGGCGTCCATTCGTTGAGGGGTTTAAAAACATTTCATATAATTATGAGTTATGAACTTACCATAAGTATGTGTTTTAAGAACTCACAAATTAATCTCAATCTTATATTCATATAAAAAATAAAGATTTTATTCATTCAAACATATATATTTACATATGCTTAAACATCGTTCTCGATATTACAACACTTAATATCATAACCCTCTACCAAAAGATACAAACGCTCAAACTTAAACTATCTACCGTCCACTCCCTTCTCCAGTCTTCTTCTTGTTGGGACACTTGTTGAATCTATGACCCATTCTCCCACATGAGAAACACTTCCTCATATTTGGCTTAGGATAATATAGAGAAATATGCCCTTCCTGCTTATAGTTGAAGCACACGTTCTTCCACATCATGCATTCTCCCACGTGAGTCTTTCCACACTTGCTGCAAGCTTGCCTCTTATTCGGGTTTGAATTTTCAGAGTTATCGCTATCTTTTTCCCTCTTTCTCTTATTCTTACCCTTCTTGTTGGTTCCTTCAAACGATCCACCACCTTCAGTATTCATCTTCTCCACATGCCTTCACTCGTTCCGCTTTCTTGGTCATTTTCGCATGCTTTCGCTCTCTGTCTTCCTGACTCCTCCAAGAAAAATACTTTACTCCGGATTTCATGGACTTCTGCAGATACTTGATCATGTTCTCCTACTTTGGTCTTACTTTCTTTCTCCACCTTGGCTTCTTCAGACTCCGCCTCCTCATCACCACTCAGATACATCTCGGGATAATCATCATGATCACTCCCGAGATTAACCATAGGTTCATCTTTCCCCACTTCTTCTACTAACTCTCTCTGTGCTGGCACCTCGGCTACTAGCGCTGGTGCAACAGCCGCTGACGTCTCCGTACTCATCTTATCTTCTCCCGACATCCTACAATCAGTTTAAACAACTTGATTAGTATTCATCAGTACAAACTTCCCACACTATGTGTCCACATATCTCACTATCGATACACTTCGACAATCCCTCACTTAGTACTCTAAATGAGTATTCTCTATCTCGCTCATGGTTATAATCCTAGGGTTTTTCCCTCACCGCACTTATGGTTTAAAACCTATAACTTTGATACCAACCTGTGACACCTTGGTCACAATAGCTTTGACACCAACCTATGACACCCCCAAATCCGGGTTACCTGACCCCCAAGTTTGGTGCTCACGATCCACAATATAAATAACATTTAACTATCCATTTAATTTATAAATAGTAACATACACATCATTAATTGATATAGTTAATTCATTACCCCAGGTTCTCTAACCTTAACATTACAAACATACCCTTTAGATATACAAAAAGGGTTTATAAACAAAACATAATAATAATGATATTCATAACTGATTTATTACAATGCTTTTGCCTTTATCCTTCACAGCACCTCCTGCAACTTCGTCCCTAGCTGAAATATTTTATTTAGCAAGGGCGAGCAACAAATTTGCCCCGCAAGTTAAGATATACAGTGAATGTATAATAATCAGAACAACAAACTATGTATTTTGATAGAATAAAACTAAAGTTCGGGGAACTTTGAAATAGCTAAACAAAACTTTAATTATTAACAAGTCTTCTCGCATTCTATGCAACAATAATCCGATAATGAAAGAGTATAACGCTTTTAAAGTTTCTATGATAATCTATTGAATAATCAAGAATCAATTCTACGCATTAACAAAGTGGAATGTTTTTCAGATTTATGCTGAGTGATCCATTGGATCTTGAACTTCTCTTCTCAGGTGTCTATCAAAGATTTACTTTGATATATACTCAGGTGTATCAAATAACCATAAAAATTAAATCATACACCTCTACAAGTACTTAGAGTCGGCAAACTCCTTGTACCCTATATTATGCATAATACTTAAGTCGCGCGCAATAATCGAATATACGATAAAAAATGTTCCCATTATATAAAAGATTGTTCTTCTCAATCTCAAAATCAAGATTTGATTTAACAACAAAATTCAATGATTTCAATATCTAATCACTTGTCTTCTCAAACCTATCAAGTTTTCTTTTTTGATCTAGCCGATACAACTGGCATTGATCTATCAATAATAATTAAATTCTCTTCTCTTCGCTTCTCGAACCTATCAAGTTCT
Organism: Panax quinquefolius; assembly: GCA_020205615.1. Taxonomy (NCBI): domain Eukaryota; kingdom Viridiplantae; phylum Streptophyta; class Magnoliopsida; order Apiales; family Araliaceae; genus Panax; species Panax quinquefolius. The sequence continues at coordinate 62,924,166 of CM035155.1, forward strand.
AACAAATGTTCGTCTAGCCAGAATAATTAGCTAAGACATTTCTCAACATAATTCGATAATAAATAGGAATTATCTATACTGTCAATATTAGCTTCTACAGATATGAATATCCAACAACAGTAATTCTATGAGTATATATTTTCTGAATCAGTAATTCAATTTAAATTATTAAACATGCACTAACTGCGAATAATCAACAATAAATTCTTGGACGTGGACTAATTAACAATAATTAACCACCGTAATAATTAAACAATATTAACTCAAGGTTAAGTTAGGAAACTTGCCTCTTCCGCTGATTACAGCTACACAATAAACTTATCTGCTTTCAAAAGACCTATAGCCAATAATATCGATCTCACAATTAGCACAATATTTTATAACACGCAACACTATAATTCACAGTAAATCTTCACCTAGACACATTACCACATAGTCACATCAGTGTTTATAACCTATATAAACACTTAACAAGTCTATCTATTTCGGTCTGATTGGACTTCAATCCATTCTCAGTGTTCTGGTCACCCTATTCGACAATTAACACAATTATTGTCAATTAAATTCGGTTTCTAAGCTTCAATATTAATTTAGATAAGTCAATTATCGTTAATAATATTTTTCGGAAGCTTTTAACAATTTATAAGCAATTATTATAATTTATAATAATTTTTCAAAAACTTAAATCATTTTTAAATGATTTAATTATTAAATAATCTTATCATCATTAATATTTAATAATATAAAAATATTAATAACATACTTGTCAAAATATTAAAGTTATTATTAATAACTTAAAATATTTTAAATCATCAATATTCTACTTAAATAATTTTTAAAGTAATTAAAATTATTTTTAAATCATCACCATTAATATTTAAATATTAATGAAATTATCATCAAATATTAAAATTCATTAATTATAAATTAAAATATTTTAAAATCATTTTCTAAATTTTAAATGATTTTTAAATCAATAAAATCATTTTTAATTTATTTATTTAATATTATAATTAAATAAATCCAATATCATTAATATTAATTTATTAATGAGAATTCTCCAAAATATTAAAATTATATTTTATAATTCAAAATATTTTTTCATAGTTTATTCTCATTTAAAATTATTTTTATAATATTAAAATCATTTTTATCTTATTTATTTAATACAATAATTAAATAACTCTCATATCATTAATATTAAATTATTAATGAAAATTCTCTAAAAATATTAAAAGTTATATTTTATAAATCAAAATATTTTTAAATACATTATTCTTATTTAAAATGAATTTTATATAATTAAAATCATTTTTCTCTAATTTATTTAATATACTAATTAAATAAATTAAATATCATTAATATTCAAATAATTATAAATATTAATGAAAAATATATCTAATTAATCAAAAATTATTTTTCATAATTTAAAATAATTTTTAAAACTATTTTTGATAATTTTTAGAATTTATTTTATTTTTAATTAATTTTCATAAAATTAGAAAATAAAATAAATAAAAACCGTCGCTAAAGCCTATAGTGATACTTGTCTGTCGTCTTAGGTGTTCTTGGCATCAAGAACAATCGTCGATTCGATCTCGAGGTGTGCGTTTGTCAATTCGTTCATAAATCTTTGTTCCAACATGATATGTCCAAACTAAAACTTAGATCTTATAGTGTTTATGTAACACTACAGTTAAAACCAACAATATCGGACATACAACAAAACAACAAGGAGATCTGATCTCCCAAAGTCATTGTCAGAGTAGTGCTGGGTTTTTTGGGTAACTCAGAAACCCAGGCAGCCACAACATGCCATATTAAGGCTCGATTATTATAGTGTTCTAATCATGCTTCATATGATTTCTTGGTTCATACTCGTAGTATACATGACAAGGAACATATATAAATCAACAGATCAGATTAACAACAACACATTTTCCAGATACAACTTGGTCAAACTATGTCAGACGTCTTGTTCTTATGGTTTCTGGAAATTCCAAAAACGTGATCCGTGTTCGACTGGCCTATTTTGACCACTTATAAAACTCGATATGTTGATGTTTTAAAGGATCTTAAGGCATGGGTCCACATGCCAGACAACAGGCTACACATTGACTACAACAACATCAACAAACAATATAAACACTGACAGATCAAAGCGGTACAAAAACTTGTCAGACACTAGTAAACCATTTCTGGGTTACCCAGATTGTACTCGGTCATGGTCGGTCAACCGACTTTGACTGATTATAACTCGAAATTTGGACATTAAACAACTGTTATTTCCCTTTCAGAACAAAGAGCTCATACTAGACTACTGATCCATATCATAAAACAACAAAAATCACAAACGAGCAAGGATTTGTGGCCACTGACATTCGGTTGTCAGACCACATTTCAAGCTCAAGAACAGTTTTGAAAAATCATCATTTTAAGACACTTTGATGCGATGGATCCATGATGGATCAACATAGATCATCTAAAAATATCATATAACACCTGATTAAACACTTAAACACAAATTTTTACAAAGCATGCAAGATCAAATTGAAACTTAGGGTTTATACCTCTCTTGACCAATCCTTGATCATAGATCTCCAATATGATATTAGGTGATCTAGGGCCTGTTTATGTGACTGAGGAACTTGTAAGATTTGGAGGTTTTGAGAGAAAATGAGATGGTGAGAGCTTGGATACAAAATAAGCCAAATACATGCACTTTCTCTCTCTAAATTATACATAGGATGATATAATGCACAAGATCTGATGTTGCTGGACTGATTGATGGAGATTTTGAGCTACTAAGTCAACATAGTAGGATACCAACTAAAGTTGCTAGCATTTTCTACAAGTCACCAATTAAAGAAATGAAAAAGGGCATTTTGGTCTTATTCCTTCTAAATTTAATGGCATACTTGACATTGTTCAAACCCTTAGGGTTTAACCCTAAGGTTCTAACCTTTAGGTTTTACACTTTAGTTTCTAAAATTTCCAAATTAGGGTTTTAATTAAAAAAATAAAATTTCTAAAGTACAATTAGGGTTTGTAAAATAGAAATTAAGATACTAAAATATAATTAGGGTTTTCTAATCATATTTAAGTTTAATAAACACCTAAGGCTTGCCAATTAGGATTAGGGCTTCCTAATTTAGGGTTTAGGAATCTCGGATATGAAATTAGGGTTTCCCAGATTTTGATTAGGGTTTTTACTCCTGAGATTAGGGTTTCTAATCTCTTATTAAGGTTTATAAATTTTAAACCTTATCTGATCAATCTTTAATCAAAATTTCTATACAGTACAAACACGTACTCATCAGTATAATTATTTTAATTACATTTTCTATCGAATCCCTATCCAGAAATTAGGGTTAGGGTTTCTAAAGCTGTTAAGCACAACTCTACTCTAATTTCTCAGTCAATACACAAATTGACCATGCCTTGAGACTCGTATCATAGATACACAGTACAATATTAACAGTCAATGTCAATATTAATAAAAAAAAATCATTCAAAAAATTTGGATTATTCGAAATCTCGGGTTGTTATAAGTAGACCAACATTGTCAATGCTAGGTCATTCAAAAAGTTTTAATTAAAGCTAATTAGTCGTAGCTCGACGAACAGGCAAGTTCCCTAACTCAAACTGGAGTTATTATTTTTGAAGCATGTTAGTGAATAATTATTGTTTATTATTCACATCTATACTGATTATTGAGATTCGCACCTTGTGAAATTGAATTCATTTTCTATTATTATTGAACTGTGAATTAAATTAAAGTTATTTCATTCATGAACTTTTTATGAGATAGATCTATGCTAATTGTATCAGCTAGATCAAGCATGCCTAAATTTGTTAAATCAAATGTGTTTTAAAAGTTGTTCTTATTAAATTGATATGGTAAGAACTCTTGGCTGAGAAAAGGATGAATTTGATTAAAGCATGATATTAATGCTAGATTATTAAGTGTTTATACATAAATCACGGGGTATGAAAGGCTGATCCCCTTGATTACCAAAATTTATTAAAAGGTCCAGTTTAAATGCTGAGAACCTTGGCAAATGTTTATGGTTATTTCAAACCACTTGGTACCTGTTATTCAATTATTCGAATATTCAACTGTTAACTATTAATTCATGTTCCTTCATAATTTTATACTATTTTAAACATTGAAAGAGAAACTTCTTTCCCATCATGATATATCTCCCTTGTATATAAACTTGCTAAGCAAATTAGTTGCTTATCATTGTTATACCATGAAATTTATTTCATTTAAGCCCGAAGGATCAAAAACGAAAGACAAAGGTAAGGGAAAGGTCCAAGAATAGTTTAAAATGAATGTTAATTATTATATTATCTGATGGAATTATTTATGTAAACCTTTTGTAATATTAAAGGTGTGTTTAAGTTAAGGTTAAAAAGAGGTTGGGATTATGTTATGAAACTTTATTATAATGAACAATGTATGTTTATTATTCTGTAATAGATTATAGAATGCTTATGATGATGATAAATCGTGAGCACTGAATCTGAGGTTAGAGAACCTGGATTTGGGAGTGTCACAGGTTGGTATCAGAGCTGTAAGTTATAAACATTAGGAATACAAAACCTATGTTATAACCTTATTAGAAAACTCATATAGAGTATGTTAGGAGATGGATTGTGGAAATTCATCGAGTATCTGTTGTACTCAATACAATATTATTTCATTTTACCAATGAATTTATTTTATTATAGTACTGATGTTGTATCCTTGTTTTATTATAGGATGCCTGGAGATAGTCAAGGGAGTCATTCAGTAGATTAGGAGGAGACTGTGCCAGAGGTGATGATGGATACCTCACAGTATGAGATGATTGGTGACTTGCTAGCGAAGAATTATGAGCTAGAGTAGAGGATTGTAGAGTTAGAGGCACAAAATATGACACATCAGTATATGGAGCAGTAGTATAAAGATGTTACTAGTCAGGCACAGATTGAGGTAGCAGAGATGCGAGTGCAACTGGAGTGTTGCCTCCGTTTCGATTTAACAAAACAAACTCTAACTCATGCAAGTATACACAGGTCAACAAGTAGTACGAGTATGAAAGTGTCGATCCCACGGAGAAAGGTGAATAAATCTAAACTATCATGCATCAACCTAATCATTATTTCTGTATGCTCAAACGATCAATCAATAAATAAATTGTTTTCTAAAATAATTATCAACACAAAAATAATAATAAATAAAGGTAAAGCAATTAAATTGGAGAGACATGAGATTCTAATATCATTTAATGTTTTATCCAAACTGAATACCTATTGTTATGTCTAATTATTCAATATGGACAGCTAATCAAGAGCACAAAAGTGAAACATAATCATCTTTCGATGTACTATGTCCAAATTACACAAAACCCACAGTTGATAAAATTCATAAAATCATCACAATTACCAAACCCACTATATGTCTATGTGAATTTACAACAATAATGATTTAAGCACAAGTTCTCTTAATGACTACACATGGTTAACCCTGGTATAAGCCTATCCGGGTCACGAATCACAAAACCTAATACAAATAAGTCTCATGAACATATGCCAACATGGTTCATGATACAAAAGTAAGCATTTTAAAATAAGTCTCATGAACATATACAAATAAGTCTCATGAACTTGTAAAAACATGCTCCAACTTTTCAAAATACAAAAGTAAACATTTTAAAAAATTGTATTTGATCTTGTTGCAATGTGATGATATAAAGAATTTGGTAGCGGGGAGGCGCTATAGGACTTGTTTTTCGTGTGCTTGGCGCATGCGCGCCATATCCCTTTGATAATGGGGCGCGGCACAAAAGTAACCTAATCGCTTTATGTACTTCCTCCAGTGTGGTAGCGTAGTATCTACTTTATAGGGAAGCCTTGTTGGCCAGTTCTTTGCCGTCTTGTCTCTCTCGGTGCTTGCTTCTAACTTGTTGCTGCTTCCTGCTACATTCTTCTTCTTCACATCTTTTCTTCTTCACTTTTTTTCTTATTCACTTTACCACTTCATTGATCCTCTAATTGCCCTCCTACTTAAGTCTAGATGTTATCTTCACTTTTGCACAAGTCTAACATGCCTTGTCCTTGCCATTCCATGCTTTAGGAGTTCCAGTTATGTACACTACAAAACAAACACAAAAAGAAAATAAAATATACCAAAAATACTTGAGTTAAGCAGAATTCTAGTGAGTTGGTAACTAATAAGTAGGTATAAAACCTACTTATCAAATACCCCCAAACTTGAACTATTGATTGTCCTCAAGTAATGCACAAAAAAAATTAACAATACAACTACATGCTATGCAAACTACATTATGATGCAAGTGAGTTCCAAGATTTCCAACCATAGTAGAATTCCAATCAAATGTGCCTCAGAGAATTATCCAGATTCAAGAACAAAGTATCAAACCAAGCTATAGGCATAACACCATACAATCAAATAATCCAAACCTGCTATAAAAATGTTTTGTGTGTGTGTGTGATGTGTTCACCAATAATCTTGACAGAGGCAAAGACTACACATGCTATATTGCTTAAGAATGAAAATTGAAGTTTAAATCAAGAACTATGTATACTAATGAAATAACAACTACTCCAATACATCAAAACAAACTAAGGTTTAACAATAGGTTTATTCTGCTTTATTTTTACTCACGAGGGCGATTTTTGCACTTTTCCGCGGTGTTTATTGATTTTTTTTCTTTTTCCCATAACTGTGAAATGCCTCATTCCATTAGGCTAACAGTGATACCCCTTAGTGAGCTTTCAACCAACGACTCCCAGACCATAAAAGACCTTAGGGCGCTAGGTGTAAAGACAATCCCCTCGGGCGTACTTGCTCAAGTAACAAAGGCCCTGAAACAAGACTAGTCACGATAATTTTTCATATTTTTCTCTTTTTCTTTTCTTTTCTTTTATTTTTTTTATATAGCAAGCATACCCATGTATTCCCAAAGTTTGAGTATCTGTGTTTTCATAGTCTATGTCCACTTCCTACACAATTCTATCTTTAATAACAACATTTTCTTCTCAGCAAGCAAACAAGTTATTCTTTTACCAACAAGCAAACATTAACACTTATGTGCTAACCGATAGCATCTAAACAATAAGCATGAATCAAATCATGTATAAAATTATATCTAAGCTCATGCTATCAACTAAATTCAAGAATCCATCAAATTTTTTACTTCATCATTGGCTAACTAAAATTCCACTAACTAGATACTTGGGATTATGCAATGTTATGCACTAAACATATAAAATAAAAGAGAAAATAAGCAAGAAAATGCCAAAATGTTCTGTACAATTAAACTAAACACAATAACATGCAAAAATTATACTAAGCATGGATAAAATGATGCAACTAAACTACATGCTCTACACTACACTTGACACCCAATACCCCCAAACTTATAATATTCATTGTCCTCAATGAATGAAGGTAAAGAGTTATGAAAACTCCCCTAATTATCAGCATGGCCACCGTCCTCGGGTGGTGAGTCTGGCTGTGGAAAGGGCATGACTGTCCCAAACTGAGGCCATTCTAGCATTGTTCCTTGCTATGCAAATGCCCCAGCTAAAGACCGCGATAATCCATTTACAAACGCCGAGAAATTGTAATACATGGCATCTACTTTCCTCTCCAATCTTCTAAGGCGGCGATCATCATTTTCAGCAATGGCATGGGCTGACATTCTTGCTTCAGTTGGCTGCGTAGGCTGTGGAGATGGCACCGACGATGTGGCTGGCAGAATGAAGCCCTTGCTCCTCGAATGTGGTGTGCCTCCTGCCCAGTCCTCGAATTTGGAAATAGTGACGTGAGTAATGTTTTGACTGGGATATTGCAGCTGCTCATCGTCCCACGTGACTCCCGATCGTGCACATAAATGGGCGATAACTAATGCATGTGGGATGCTGCCCGTGGTACTCCCCCTCATGTAGTGTGGCATATTTTGATTGAGAAGGTGGCCCACATCTATGTATTTTCCTATGACTATTCCCCACAAAATTATTGCTCGCTCGGATGGGATGTCATGCTAATGGGATGAAGGCAGCAGCTTTGCACAGATAAATAAATTTCAGGCTTTGGCATAGCAGTTAAGGGCTGCACTCAAAGAATTTATAGGTTAGTTTGTGCCCGATTTATAATTCCATTGCGTACCCGGTACGCACAAGTCAGCTATGACCCTGTTTAGGTTGGTCTCAAACCTTGCAGTCTCCACCTAGTTGGCACGTCCAGTCGGTGGGTCTGGTAAATTGAACACTCCTTTAATCGCCTTTAAGCGATAATCCACTTAAACACCCCAAACGAAAGACAGACCGCTCATAGTCTCCTTGGCGTTGGCGTAGAACTCACGAACAATGGTCATAGGAGCAAGCATAGGGGTAGACACTACTCTAACCCATCCTCGCTCTCGTATCATGTCCTAGAGTTGGCCATCTTGCTTCCCAAGATTAAATCCACTCTCCTTCACAAAGGTTTTAGCCACTATCCTGTAATACTCCATTTGAGCATCTAGGCTTAGGAATTTGGTGAGGTCTACTATGTCCTCACTTTGGCAACTTGAAAATGATGACTCTGGACTGCGGGAACGTGCTCTCTTTAGTGCCATAACAAATGATGAAGAAAACCTTAACTGAAGAGAGAACTTGACTAAAGAAGATACGCTTTGTATACTACCACCCCCAAACTTGTTGCTTTGACAAACTCTAACAAACCCTAGTTATTTCTATGTAACTGAATGGATGATAAGAAGAAGAGGTTGAACGTGGGAAGGAGAACTGAATGCGTAGAAATTGGTAGGGTGAGGAGTTAATATTTTGCAAAGAAACCATTTGGAAGATGTGAAGAGATAGAGGCGCCGATTTTGATAATAAGATGGGGGAGGCACACATTGGAGAATGGTAACTTATATAAGAAGTGGAGTAGGGCACATTTTAAAATATTTTAATTATTTTG